>OX439130.1:36774850-37184850 GCA_949318235.1 Ecdyonurus torrentis | reverse complement strand
TTCAAATATTTATATATTATACTTTGATACAAATATCGCCATCTCGTGGAGTTCTGATCTACACTATGTGTAGTGAAGGAAAACTATATCATTTGAAGTTTAAACATATATATATATATATTTTGCATTTTATTATTATTAATATTTAGGTTTTGCGCACTTTTAGGAGTGCACATTCATAAATAAAAATAGTCAGCAATATCGAATTGTTTTAAATTTTCATGTAATAAAATTAAAGAAAAAAAAAGAGTTTAATTAGACTAAAAAATTAGTGCCGCGTATTGTCAAGGTCTTCTAAACATAGTTTTTATTGAGTTTAGATGCTCATGTACCCAAAACCCCGAAAATCGGGTAAAAGAGCACTCAGGAGCAGTCAAGAGCACTCAGAGGAGCAGTCAAGAGTACTCAGGAGCAGTCAAGAGTACTGAGGATCAGTCAAAAAGCACTCAGGAGCCGTCAAGAGTACTCAGGAGCAGTCAAAGAGCACTCAGGAGCCGTCAAGAGTACTCAGGAGCAGTCAAAGAGCACTCAGGAGCAGTCAAGAGCACTCAGGAGCAGTCAAGAGCTCCTAAAGAGCTCCTTGGTGGTCTTTTCCAGGAGCTCTGGGCGGGGTCTCATTCGATCTATCCTGGAAGAGCTCTTCCAGGAGTTCCAAAAAAGAGTTCTAAAGAGCGGATTTTAGAGTTCTCAAGAGCTCATACAAGAGCGCTTTTTCGCCAGCGGGGGCTTGTTATATAGTTAAATACAAACTTATATGAAGTTTCACGTCACAATACGTACAAGTTTGAGGTATAGTAAATCGTGAGACCACAAAATGTGCCAATAGATATAATAATAATTTTGTTTAAAATTTAATTTATATTCATGTCTTCATTTGAACACCACAATTTAATTTTATCGTGAAAAATGACCTTGGAAGGTCAATGACTATTTTATGGTTACTTTATATGCATAAATATGTATTTAATATGCTATCATCGTTCTATATATAAAGGGGTTTTATGGTTTAAAATAATGGGTTTAAGGTTAACTTACCGTTAGCATGACCTGCCAAAAGATCCCGAAGTGTTTGTGATTGACCTGCCACCTCGACGGCAGATTCTCTTACTGAGAATCTTGCTCCTGTTTTCTGTTTCTGTTCATTGATGCCTCGGAATAACCATGAGATTGCACAAGGTGCGACACCCAGAGAGTTTGCAGATTCTGTGCCTCCTAGCATGGTGTATGTTTTGCCTGTGAACAAGAGAGGAAATATTTATAGTTCTTGATTTACATATTGTGTAAATTTTTGAAATTCAACAAATAGGATTTAAAAGACAAATTGTATAATTTACGAAATTAGTCAAAATACTTGTTTTTAAAGATCTTATTTATTTGAGAGCGTGGTAGTCCAATGCTCAATCTTTTTATGCTATGCGATCTCTAGCACATAGCACATAAGTTATAGGAAAATGAATCTTCGTAAGTTTCAAAGTGTGGACATTGTGCCTCTTTTCATGTAAAGAAGAAATATAATTTAAAATTTGCTAGCACCGATCAGTAACAACAATTTAACAAACACATTTAATTGTTGAACTTTCGAGTCACTTTATTCTAGAAATCTGCTTATTTAAAAGAAGGAGGGAGATAAATAAATAGAGATTACAATCCGAGGCTACATGTTTACGATCGCCCGGTTACATTGCTTCTCATGCACCGCCCTGAGACCGTGCCCTCCTTCAGAGAATCTCTGTAGGACCAATCACATATTCGCGTTCATATAGTACAAGATGTACTTCTTTATAATTTAACTGCATAAAAAGTGCATTATAAGATAATTGCGTGTGTTGCGTGCGAGGCGACGGGAAGAAAGATAGTCTGAGTGTGGAGCTTGAGGTGTCGCGCTGGCGCCTCAAGCTATAACGCCGCTCTATGCATTGTTCGGCATATAGCGCTAATTTTATCACTTATAATCCACATTCATAATTTTATAATAAAATATAGTGTTACTTATGTGAGTTTTTGATTTGAAAAGTTCTCCAATATCATATAAGAAATGCAGAAGAATTAATAACATTATATTGCTAATAAACATTATCAATAACAGTTATAATTGATAATCCTTTAGTATAGATTATCAATAAGTTATCACAGAATTATTCATTAATACATCCACCAAAGCTGTACGCTTTGCGTGAATATTCAGCGACGGCCGAGAGCGACGAGGACGAGTCCGGCGGCAGAGCAGGTTACAGCGGCGGAGCGCCGGAGAGCGAGAAGAAGGTAACTCAGTAGCGGAGTTCGGGGTTCGGAAAACAACATTCACTACGGCGCAGGCTACAAATGGTGTCAGAAGCTGGTGAATCGTATCTATGTGACTTTAAGTGAATAATTTCGAACCTCCAACGAACATTTTCAATGAACTTTGAGTTTGTGCTACCTACTTTTCCACACTACCTTGGGCAAAGAGAGAGAAGGAACGGACGGAACGCTATGCAGTTTTTCCTCATCATGGATATTTCTCTATACAGTGGACATACACGGTAAGCTCATTTCTTTTTACAATTTTAACATAAAATTGCACGGCTAATAATAAATTTGGTAGCAATATATCTAGTTAAAAATGGCTTTCTTTACACATAATGGTAAGGAATATTCTCTCATTGATTTAGTATTAAAAATTGAAGAATTAGAAAATAAAAATAAATCTTATGACGAAAAAATAGAAGATTTAGAAAATTTAAATAAAAATCAGAAAGAAGAATTAACTGAATTAAAAACAACAACTATAGCTGAATTAAAAACAAGAGTAACAGTTCTGCAAGAAAATTTACAAACAGCTAAAAATTCAGATAGTTTAAGTACACTTATTCTCATGAATACTATACCTAAATTTTCAGGAAAAGTTCAGGAAAATATTCATAATTTTTTCCAAAAAGTGGAACAAGCTCAAGAATTAGGGGGATGGGATGTAAATAAAACTCTCTTAATTGCAAAGCAAATTCTTGATGGAGAAGCGCTGACTTTCGTGAGCAGCGACGTGAAAGCCAAAGAAGTAAAATGTTATAATGAATTCAAAAACATCATGATTAATCGATTCAAATGTAAGAATACAACACGTTATTATAGAGAAGTATTATCTGTTATTACTATTCAATCGGAGGAATCAATTGAACAATTTGCCGATACAATTAAATCAGTAAATGTTAATACTTATGAATTGACTGATAATAATGATAGGAATGAGGCAGTGAAGTTCGAAGCTGATCAGCGTGCGCTAGATAGTTTCCTGCATGGACTAGGAGGAACAGTTCTAGGCGACCGCGTGCGTGGAGCATGTCCTGAGTCATTTGATAAGGCAGTATCGACTGCAATTGCATTCAATGAAGCAACAAGACGCGCAAAAACTGAAAATCATCAATCTACAAATAATCAATATTTGCCAAATTCAAATTTACCCCCTCTACTCAATCAATTTGAAACTACTTTACGTTCAAATACTTCATTCAATCGTAATTTATCACCTTACTACAATGATTATCAGTATCAAAAATTTATTGAAAATCAATATCGATCAGATTTTGCTGAAATTCAAAATCCTGAAATAATCAATCATCAATATTTCACTGAAACTTCTAATCGCAAGAAACGTCGATATCATCAAAATTCAGATAATAATCAATATAACTTCAACTCTCAAAATTCATTCAATAATATCGATAATAATCAATCAGCTGGTTATTATGACTTCGATCAGCATCAGTTTAATAGCTTTGATCAGTATAGGAAAAATGCGCAAGATTTCACCCCTTGCAAGAAACTACGTGATTTACAACCCCCTGAATATTATTGTGGAAATTCACAACAAGAATATTATTGCGAAAATTCGCAACAAGAAATTTCTCATGAATTAAATCCGAGCGATTCGCAACAAGAATTCTCTCGCTTGCAAGATGTGGAGCCAAATTTTCTCCAGGGCGCCCCACACGGCCATGGGTTGCGCCCAGCCCTAAATTAGAACAAAAATTTGTTCCAATTAGTAATAAAAACGTATATAATGTAAATAGTCAATACAATTTAATTTTAGAATGTAAAATAAATAATAATAATATGCGATTTTTAATCGATACAGCAGCTGAAACTTCTGTAATATGGAATACTATAGATACTAGTAACTTAATGAAAAATAAATTTCAAATATTTGGTTTGGGGAACCAAAAAGTAAATTCATATGGCTGCAAGAACGTGAAGATGAACATTGACCATAATAATTATAAAATTGAGATGCAAGTTGTTAAGCATGAGTGTTACAATTATGATGGTTTGTTAGGAATTGATTTTTTGCGTAAATACAGGGGCGTGATTAACATCGGTAAAAATGAGATTACACTACATGGACATACATTTCCATTAGTATCAAGTTACACCGATGATTCAAATTATGCTGAGGTTAAGCATTTGGGACGCCAATTGCCTACTCCACCTCGGTATACTCCACTTAAAACTACAGCACCCCTTAAAATTTCTACAGGGAACGCAAAAATAAATTTCTTTCAAGTTTCTCATAAACAAGCATTAGAATTTAGAAATAATTTATTTGTCGTAGAGCCACTTGAAGTAAATCAGCCTCTCGATGAAAAAAGAATTTATGTTGCACGTACTATATCACAATTAATTAAACAAGAATGTAATTCACATCATTGTACAAAAAATTGCATACAATGCAAATATTTTGTGCCCGTGCAAATTTCTAATTTCAATACTTCTAATATAACATTAATCAAAGGTACGCTTATTGCTCGTATAATCGCAGTAACTCAAGATGATATTATGAGTGCGAATTGTCTCACGGCCGAGAGCAATACGGAGAATGCAACTCGACACGTTCATAACATACACTCAGAAAATGTAGACTACGAAGAAGAGTTAGAAATTAATGAAGAAATATTAAATGAAAAATTACAACATTTACCACCTAAATTTAGAGAAGAATTTAAAGCTATGATATTAGATGATTTTCGTGATATATTCATAGAAAAGAAAATTAGAGAAGGTACTCATCTAGTAGAACATAATATTCGTATAACTGAAGATAAGATAGTTAGAACAAAACCATATAAAATAAGTATGGCCCTGCAAGATTATGCCGATATTTCTCTAGGCGCTCAACTAGATTCAAGAACTATAAGAAAATCAACTAGTCCATATAATAGCGGCATAGTTTTAGTCAGGAAGAAAACACCTGATGGTTCTATTCAATATAGAGTAACTTTGGACCTGAGAAAAATCAATACTTTAACTGAAGCTGAGCCCTATGCATTCTTAAATATTCAAGATTCATTATCTAATTTATCAAAATGTAAATATTTTACAACTCTAGATTTAAAAGACTCATTTTACAATATACCACTTGCTGAAAATAGTAAAAAATACACTGCTTTTACTGTACCTTCAGGTAAATATGCAGGTACATACGAGTATAATTTTATGCCGCAAGGTTTAAAAAATGCTTCAGCTAGTATGCAGCGATTTTTAGATGGATTACTTCATAATCTATCGCCTCTAATAGTACTATGTTACATAGATGATCTATGTGTATTTTCTAATACAATAGAAGAAAATATTGCTAGAACTCGTCAAGTTTTAGAACGACTACAATATGGCAACGTCACAGTAAACTTGAAAAAATGTCAATTTGCAGTGCAAAAAATTATTTTCCTAGGCTACACAATAGAAAATAATACAATATCAGCAGATCCTAGACTTGTACAAAAAATTCAAGATTTCCAAATACCACACGATATTCGTGATGTAATGGCTTGGAATGGACTTTCAGGTTATTATAGAATATTAATTAAAAATTATGCTGAAATAAATAGACCAATATCAGATTTATTAAAAAATCATAAAAATAATTTGAAGAAAAAAGTAAATTTCACTCAATAATGCATAGATGCATTTTTAAAAATTAAAAAGATTATGACGTCATCACCTGTACTAGCTATACCAGATCCTAGAAAAGAATTTCGACTTTGTGTTGATACGAGTGGCTGGGCCAGCGGCGCAGTCCTAGAACAGCTAGGTGAAGATGGAATTTATCATCCTTGTGCTAATGCATCCCGCAAACTTGCTTTAGAGAACAAGCTGAATCAGCTGCAATTCGTGAAATGATAGGTTTTTGCTGGAGTTTAAAACACTTCAAATATTATTTGTATGGTCAACCACATTTTACAGTAGTCGTAGATAACGCTGCATTAAAATATCTATTAACTATGAAAAATCCAAACAGTAATTTATTACGTATTGCACTTGAAATTTCAGATTATTCTTTCAGTGTAGTACATCGTGCAGGATTATCACATGGTAATGCCGATTCATTAAGTAGATTTGTAAATGTAGTAAAAGTATTTGATTTGGATGAATTGCAACGTCATCAACAACGTGATCCAGAATGTAAAATGTTAAGTAAAAAACCAAATTTTTTCAAACATGATGGCATATTATTTTACCAGTCAGGTAATGGTCCCAGAGCTGTACTTCCAAAATCATTGCGTAACATAGTATTACAGCAAGAACATGACTCAATTTTATCTGCACACTGTGGTAAACAAGTTACACACAAGAAAATAGCATCTCAATATTATTGGCCCAATAGAAGAAGAGACGTAGATTTTTATTGTATGACATGTCCATCATGCGCAGCACGTCGTGAAACTGACAAAACAAAAATGAAACTCATAGAAATGCCACAACCTTGTGAAGCATTTGAATTTGTAGGTATCGATATTACTCAACTACCAGCTACTAGTGAATTTCAATATATTTTAACAATTGTTGATTTTTTCAGTCGTTTTCTTGTCATGATACCCATGCAAGACCAAACTGCACAAACTGTAGCACGTAATTTCGTGAAACATTTTGCTCTTGTATATAATTGTCCTAAATATCTTTATTCAGACTTAGGCAGACAGTTTAAAAGTGAATTATTCTCTGAAATGTGTAAATTACTTGATATTACAAAACTCAGAACCACCCCTAAACACCCAGCTTCTAATGGAAAAACTGAAGTTGTTCATAAAGACATTATAAAAATGCTATCACATTATGTAAATAAACATCAAAAGAAATGGCCTGAATTTTTGCAATATGTTGTTTGTGTACATAATACAAAACCGCATCATAGTTTAAACAAATATTCGCCATATGAAGTTGTCTATGGTAAGAAAATGCGTACTCCATTTAGTTTAATTCAAGATGAACTGCCTGAAATTAACAATGAAGATGTTCAAAATCTAGCTGAAAAACTAAAATTAATATGTCAAGAAGTTTATGAAAATAATCACAAATCTTTCCTTAAATATGCTAAAGCTCATAATAAAAAAAGTAGAGAGGTAACTTTTAAAGTTGATGACATGGTATGGCTGTACGACGACTCAGTGAAGAAAGGAGAATCTCCAAAACTCGCTGCTAAATTCAAAGGACCATTTCCTATAACAAGAATCTTGTCACCTGTAAACTCAGAAATACAGTTGCCAAATAGATTAGTAGTCGTGCATAATAATAGGTTGAAGTTGTTTAAAAAAAGAGCCACTACTGCCGTGTCTGTCTCTTGTTCACAGGTTCCAGCATCAGATGAACCGCACGATGATACAAGAAACAACCCACAACCCTCGACAAGCAAGCAAGATACGCCACGTCAACGAGTGACACGTGACACCTCACGTTCGGATGAGTCCGAGCACGAGCAAAATGACAATAACAGTGTTGTGAGTGAGGAAGAACTACCCCTAAGACCCGGTGTGAGAGCCACACGAGGAAGGACAGTGCAAGGTTTCTATAGTAAATTCATGTAATTTCGTGATTTACAGACTTGAAAATCAAAACACAATTAATTATATAATTTCAAACTAAAAGTTATCATTTTTCTATAGAAAATAACTTTTATTGCAAGAGATAACTAAAATATTAACTAAATCATCAGTTAGAAATAAAATATTAAAAAATATTATATACCGTAAAAAGTATAATTACTTACAAATTATAAATATCAAAATAAAAAATAGTAATAATTATCATCATATAAACTATATATAAAAACTAAAAATTATATAAAACATTAACACAATACTTTAATTTAAAATTAAACACTTAATATGCGTTAAAACTATAAAAAAAAGTAACATTTAAAGTTTCAATAAGTAAAAGTTAGTTTAATTAATCTATCAAAATAACTTGTATTTTTAAATACCATATTTTAAATATCATATTTTAACTAAAAACTGCAATAATTTAATTACACGTAAAAAAAAAAAAAAAAAATTTACACTGAAAAAATGCAAAGTGTAAAAATAATATTTACAATAATATTATAGTAAAAAAAAAAAAAAAAAAAGGTTTAAGTTTATCTATAATTAATAATAATTCTAAAACTAATGTTTAAATAAAAAATATTTTATGTTGCTTCAATTTCATATGCTTAAAAAAATTTATATAATATTAACTAAAAAATTACGATTCAGTAAAATAATAATATCGAATAAAAATAATTACTTTAATAATAATAGTTTTAAATCTCATAAAAAAATATACATAATTTTCTTATAACATCAAGATATATGCAAAAAATTGAATGTAAAAAATAATTAACTATTTAACTCTAAATAATAATTGCAATAAAAAAAAATGCACGAAATAAAGTTTAATTTGCATGAAATATCAATTATTAAACAAAAAATTTAAAATAATTTCTATTTTATATGTAATATGATTAAATGTAAAATCATAAAAATTTATGAAAAAATTTACACATAAACCATATAAGTGCAATATTTCATTTTCTTATATACAACAAATTTTATCCTCTAAATAAAATTCAATTTAATGTTATGTAATATGTTGAAATACTGAATGAAAATTATCATGCCAAGCATATTATTGCTAATCAATAATATCAATTATAATAATAACAAAACAATAAAAAAAAATGTTTTAAATCTTATAATAAAAATATAATATTCATTCAATATTTTAGTTTATCCTGCAATTTGCTAAAAATAATAAAACCATTGACAATTAACAAATTTCTAAGTATATAAAAAAAAAAAAAAAAAAAAACTTATAATATTATAATGTTAAAAACCTATTTTTAAATCTATTTTTGTATTTAACTATAAAACATTTTAATGCAAATTGTAATTTTTAAATATAATTCATATAACTATATTTTACCGTAATTTTAAAAGTAAAAATAAACGTAATAACAAGAAATAATATAGAAAAATTCGTAATATGCAATATTATGAATTACTTATATAACAAAAATTTTATTCTGTTATGTTATATCAATAATAATATTCAATGATTATGATTTAAAAATAATTCATAACAATATTAGTTTTGAATAATAATTTTACCTAAAAATAGCAATAACTATAAAATTCGTTTTAATTTTATTTACTGAATTTCTCATGTATAAAAAGGTCTACATTATAAAAAGTAAGAAAAGAAAAAATTCTCAGTAAATTGTCATATGCTAAATAAGCTACATAAACGGATGTAACTTTCCTATAATTTTGCTTACGAGTAAATTCTCATATATTTTTAAGATGTATGTATTATGTCATGTCAGACTTTGCTTTTCTTCGCTTCCACGCAACTTAACACCACATTTTATATTGCTCAGATGCATAATAACTCGCCTGCTTAGTAATCATTCTTGGGGGCAAGAATTTTCCGAGAAGGGGGGTGATGTAACCCGCGTGTCCTAAATATCAATATTAATAATAAAATAATGTAATGTTTTATTATTGATATTTAGTCCTCTTTACATATTCGCGTTCATATAGTACAAGATGTACTTCTTTATAATTTAACTGCATAAAAAGTGCATTATAAGATAATTGCGTGTGTTGCGTGCGAGGCGACGGGAAGAAAGATAGTCTGAGTGTGGAGCTTGAGGTGTCGCGCTGGCGCCTCAAGCTATAACGCCGCTCTATGCATTGTTCGGCATATAGCGCTAATTTTATCACTTATAATCCACATTCATAATTTTATAATAAAATATAGTGTTACTTATGTGAGTTTTTGATTTGAAAAGTTCTCCAATATCATATAAGAAATGCAGAAGAATTAATAACATTATATTGCTAATAAACATTATCAATAACAGTTATAATTGATAATCCTTTAGTATAGATTATCAATAAGTTATCACAGAATTATTCATTAATACATCCACCAAAGCTGTACGCTTTGCGTGAATATTCAGCGACGGCCGAGAGCGACGAGGACGAGTCCGGTGGCAGAGCAGGTTACAGCGGCGGAGCGCCGGAGAGCGAGAAGAAGGTAACTCAGTAGCGGAGTTCGGGGTTCGGAAAACAACATTCACTACGGCGCAGGCTACAATAACATCAATGTAATTCAAGCAGAAAGTTATTTAAATTTCTTTACTTTGATGCACTGGTCCACATATGTATAGATAAATAGTCTTGTATGAGATGGATATACTAATTTATTGTAAAACAGAGACAAGAGAATCGAGTAAAGGTAAAGAGAGAAGTATAAACGATTCCATTCAATTTGAGTATAGAATGTGAGTGCAAGCTCCCTGGGGAAACATCTCGCATAGATTGCTCTACTGGACCCTCAAGAGTGTGGAGAGAGAAAGCGAGAGAGAGAGAGGACCATCTCAATAGCAATTGATTTCACACTTGGGTGCAATTTGTTACCAAAACTCATCATTGATGACCATCAATAATAAAATAAAGCGACACAAGGGATGTTCAATTGAATATTTTTATACGATATAAATTTATCATAACCACTTCGATAAAATATATTACTTTTTATACTTTTTTTTTATGTCAACCTTTTTTTTTATATAAGAAATGTTCAAACTTATGTTTAACCCTCAAACGCTCAGTAGGTGACTGTTAGGCCCCTAAGGGTGCATTTTTATTAATATTTATTAACCTATAAAAGTTGCAGATTTCAAATTCCATGACTTTGTCAAAAATGTTTTTGCGCAGTGATAGAAAAAAATTGGTACTAAAAATTCATTTGACTAATTAGCATATTTAATTGAAAATTTCGAATAACGTAGAAAGCCAATGGGTGTCTGACCGTCCTTCATTCCTGCTCTAGTTATATTGTAAGAAAGGTTACGTTTTTTATTTGACTCACTTTACAACGAGGGTGGTTTTATTGCTATGAAGACTAAAAATAAAAATTTTCTTTTTTTTTCTCCCTTTTTTTTCTTCCTTTTTTTCTTCCTTTTTTTTCTCCCTTGTTTGTAGTATTTTTCATTATTCTACATATATCATATAATACATAATATAATAATATATATAATATATTATAATTATAATTTCTATATATGCTTTATATAATTTTTTAGTTACATGGATATATACGTAAAATATTGTATATATATAAAAATAATATATTCTAAATAATATAGAACATATATTGCAAATGACTTCTAAATAAAAGTTGTATTCGATAAGGGAAATAAAATTGGATTGGAAAAAGAATACATCCTGTACATCCTGTTAGTTTAGAAAAAAACCTTTTTATAATTAAATTTCAATTACCTCTTAAAAAACTATATAGTAAAGTGCACAATAAAAAAGGAAATCATGTATCAGGTATAGAAATTTAATGTTAAAGCAGCATATTTTATATTTCTTACCTTTGCTTTACTGCTATTTTTATACATTTGTGTAATATATAAGACCACCTATGAGCTTCAATGAGTATGTTATTTATAAACATTTGCTAATGATGAGTGCGTGTTGTTAGTGAATAAATTGTATTTACAAAGGTACCGCAGTATAAAAGAACAATAAAGACATTAGAAGTGATTTCTAATGTTTATGATATTGTCAAATTTCCCACGTTTGGGACAATTACTCCCGCTTTTTTTTTATTGTCACAGAAGTCAATGTTTTATTTTTTTAACAAAAACGTTATAATTGTACTGTGCTTTGAAGTAGCAAGACGTCAAGTTTTCAACACAAAACAGACTTTGAATTTAGAATAATGGTAAGTAAAAGTTTAATATTTGTTATTACATCATTTACAGCAATTCTAAGAAATTAATTATGGTGCATAATAGCAAAGATTGTATTAATTTGATTTTAACTTTTTTTAGTCCTTGTTTTTAAAAAATGTTTAATTATATAACAAACTTTTGCAAGACAGGCTTTTTTTAATTTCCTAATATAAAAAAATTGATTGAGAAATTTAGGTGTTAGTTGTCTGTCTGTCTGTCTGTCTGTCTGTCTGTCTGTCTGTCTGTCTTTCTGTCTGTCTGTCTGTCTGTCTGTCTGTCTGTCTGTCTGTCTGTCTGTCTGTCTGTCTGTCTGTCTGTCTGTCTGTCTGTCTGTCTGTCTGTCTGTCTGTCTGTCTGTCTGTCTGTCTGTCTGTCTGTCTGTCTGTCTGTCTGTCTGTCTGTCTGTCTGTCTGTCTGTCTGTCTGTCTGTCTGTCTGTCTGTCTGTCTGTCTGTCTGTCTGTCTGTCTGTCTGTCTGTCTGTCTGTCTGTCTGTCTGTCTGTCTGTCTGTCTGTCTGTCTGTCTGTCTGTCTGTCTGTCTGTCTGTCTGTCTGTCTGTCTGTCTGTCTGTCTGTCTGTCTGTCTGTCTGTCTGTCTGTCTGTCTGTCTGTCTGTCTCTCTCTCTCTCTCTCTCTCACACACACACACACCAACTGTTTCTTTATTTTCTCAACCGCTGTCTCACTCTCTCTTTCTCTCACTTTTCTCTATTTTCTCTCTCTCTCTCTCTTATGCGCGCACGCTCTTCATTTTTGCCATTCCATTCAATACTGCTCTTTTATTGACAGAAATTTAACATTTTCAATAATTGCTATTACAGACACCATAGGTATAACAATTAGTATTTAAAATCATAAAAGAGGAAGGTATTTAAATTGTTGAAATAAAAATAATAAAATGTAATAGCAATTATGAACTTTTATAAAGTAATTTATCTCTAAATATTGAAAATAATTTTTTAACATTTTATATACAGTTTACATAAAAAGTAACTATTTCTTATTTTCATAGAAATAATGCTATTCTTTAAAAATTGTGATTTTCTAATGCGTATTTTCAATTTTTATTTAATTTTAATTATTTTAACTATAATTTATAACTGTGTTCCAATATTTATAAATATAACAGCTTGCAGCATAAAGAAAAATATCTGAAAAAAGTTGAATCTATTATGAGTTATAGAGAAGAAAGGTAACGGAAAAATAAAAAAATGTGAATAGAGGTGTTTATCTACCACACAAATTTATTTTTTGCTAGCAAAATAATAATAATAAGTAGTTACTGTTTTAAGAAGTTACTCTTTCAATTGGTTGCAACAAGTATAATATTTGCTTACTATAAGTATAAGTGGTTCTAATATTTACTAGTTTTTGTAATAAACAATATTCTCACATGCAGTACATATCATAGTTTCTACTTTTTTATTACCATTATAAAATAATAATAATTATTATATAATTATTATAATATATTATATATATATATATATATATATATATATATATATATTAAATATATTATTATGTTATAATTATTTGAATTAACGGAGAATTAGTTGACAAAGTAATATTTTTCATCACAGTTTAATTTTTTAAATAATGATAAATATAAATAATGGTTATAAAATAGTAGATGATAATAAATTTTTATCATATTAATAATTACATATCAAGTATAGCCAATAATAAAACAACTTTTATTTCTAATAAGCAAATATTAATATACTTATAACTACAATTTTAACTATAGTAACCTATTCAAATTAGTTAACATATATTATTATTATTTCGCTAGTAAAAATTGCACGTATGTGGGTTATATCCACCCCTATATACATTTTTTTATTGTTCCGTTAATCTTCCTCTCATAATACACGTAACCTCTATCAGATATGTTTTTCTTATGCTACAAGCAATTATATTTTTGCAATACAGTAAAATTCAAAGTAAAATGTAATATTAAAAAACACGCATGAGAAAACCACATTATTTATATAAAGATTTGCATAATTTTTATGAAATAAGAAATCATAACATTTTTGTAAATTGTATTCATGAAATATTAAAAAGTTTTATATAACAATATTTTGAGATGCTCTATAAAAGTTTCTATTGGTTATTATATTTATTTTTTTATTCCAACAATTTATTTAATTTTATTTTTACGATTTATTAAAAATATTTAATTTGATACCTATAGTAATATATGTTATTGTATATTTGTTTATTTTCCATCAATCAAGGAGCAAAAATAAAAAGAACAGTGTACATAAAAAGCGCACGCGCTCAAGAGAGCGAGAAGAGAGAGAGTGAGAGAGAGAGAGAGAGAGAGAGAGAGAAAATTAATATATAAATCCATAATAAAGCTATCACCTTATAATTAATATATTTCAATTTGAAAAAAAAAATTAAAAGTTTTAGCATTATTCATTAGCTATTTTTCATTTTTTGAAAATTTTATTTATTTTATTCATTTATATTTTTATTGCTAATTTAGGCTTTCAGACAGCAACAGAAGCGTGTGCAAGACGTAAGAATAATAAGAGACATTTTAGAAGGAATGGAAGACAGCGATGGAGACGATGCCGACTCAAACGCCAATGATAGTGATTACTCCGATCATTATAGTGAAGCATCGGAAGAAGACGATGAGATGACTTTGGATGACGTGCCAATTTTGCCTTGTATGACAAGGCGCCCAAGCATTGATACCCCGTTACCTCCAAATAGAATAATTCATACTAGAGACCAATATGAATTTCAAGAAGAAGAAGAACAAGTTTTGTTAGATCAATTTTCTAATAATACTAATTTCCTTCAACACGCTGCCACAGAATCTAACAACAACTCTGACACAAACTCAGGCAACGATGTGACATTTGGACGTGGTCCTTAATCTGAGAGTGGCAATACGTCTGCACCTGCACGAGGCAGAACCACTGTGGCACGTGGACGTAGCCCTTCATATGATAGTGGCAATACGTCTGCACCTGCACGAGGCACCACTGTGGCACGTAGACGTGGCACTTTATCTGATAGTGGCAATACGTCTGCACCTGCACGAAGCACCACTGTGGCACGTGGACGTGGCACTTTATCTGATAGTGGCAACATGTCTGCACCTGCACGAAGCACCACTGTGGCACGTGGACGTGGCACTTCATCTGATAGTAGCAACACGTCTGCACCTGCACGAGGCAGCACCACTGTTGCACGTGGACGTGGCACTTCATCTGAGAGTGGCAATATGTCTGCACCTGCACGAGGCAGCACCACTGTGGCACGTGGACGTGGCCCTTCATCTGAGAGTGGCAATAGGTCTGCAACTGCACGAGGCACCACTGTGGCACTTGGCACTTCATCTGATAGTGGCAACACGTCTGCACCTGCACGAGGCACCACTATGGCACGTGGACGTGGCACTTCATCTGATAGTGGCAATACGTCTGCACCTGCACGAGGCACCACTAAGGCATGTGGACGTGGCACTTCATCTGATAGTGGCAATACGTCTGCACCTGCACGAGGCAGCACTGTGGCACGTAGACGTGGCACTTCATCTGATAGTGGCAATACGTCTGCACCTGCACGAGGCACCACTGTGGCACGTGGACGTGGTACTTCATCTGATAGTGGCAATACGTCTGCACCTGCACAAGGCGCCACTGTGACACGTGGACTTCGCACTTCGTCTGAAAAACTAGACGCCAGTACCACAAATCGTAGTGCTACTTTAAATCTAGTTAGGGGAGAAATGACAAGTGACCAAGAACTCAGCGGTTCTAACACTGATGACGAGATATCACATGATTTAAGTGATGATGATACTCCTGCTACTGCATCCCTTAATACATTTGTTTCTAAAGATAATACTGTGTGGGATAAAAGACCACCGGCACTTGGACGTACGCGATTAGAGAATATTAGACGTGATCCCGGTCCTCGTAATACTATTCCTCCAACTATAGCAATTACAAATCCTGTTGATGCGTTTATGCTTTTTCTAAGACCCATTTTACATCTTATTGCTATGTATACAAATCTTAAAGCTAGAAAAGTTCATAGTGATATGAACTATGCAAAAGAGTGGATAAATTGTGATAAAACTGAAATTAAAGCCTTTGTGGGAATTATTATAATGGTAGGAGCGCTAAGGCAGGCTAAAGGGTGTAAGGATAAGTTATGACTTCTTTGTATGGGTCGCCATTCGTTCGTGCCACAATGCCTCGTCATAGGTTCAGACAGTTCATGCGTTATATGCGCTTTGACGATAAACTACTTCGTAATGTAGAGGACAAATTTTCTCCAATAAGGGAAGTATGGGAGATAGTTAATTCTTTGTTTGGCCAGTATTATACACCTGGGGACAACATAACTATTGAAGAGCAACTTTTACCATTTCGTGGCAAATGTGGCTTTCGTCAATATATGCCGAGTAAACCTGACAAGTATGGTATAAAATTTTGGCATGCAGTTGATTCTGAAACTTATTACCCCTTAAATTGTATACCATACTTAGGTAAGGAAGGTAATGAAAGAGCGGTAGGACTTGGCAAGCATGTTGTACTTAAACTATCGGAACCGTATTATAATACAGGGAGAAATATAACATGCGATAATTATTTTACGTCACTAGAACTCGCTAATCTACTTTTAGATAAGAAACTTACAATTCTTGGTACTCTAAAAAAAAATAAAACATTTCTTCCAGAAGAATTTAAACCTAATAGAAATAGATCTGAAGGTACGTCTATATTTGGTTTTAAAAAGACAGCTACAATTGTTTCATATGTACCAGCAAAAAATAAGGCAGTAGCGTTATTATCCACATTGCATCATGATGATAAATGTGATCATGTTAGTAAGAAACCGGAAATAATATTAGATTATAATGCAACCAAGGGTGGGGTTGATACATTAGACCAAATGGCTCACACTTACACCGGTAAACGTAGATCGTGCCGGTGACCTATGACAGTATTTTTTAATCTCATTGACTTAATTGGTATCGCATCATATGTTATTTGGTGCTTTGAGTATTCTAATTGGAATAAAAACAAATCTGATAAACGATACAGATATATTGAGGACGTAGCAATGAGTCTAGTTGAGGATCAAATCAAGCGCCGCTACGAGACTTGCAGCCATAAGCCAACACGGGAAGTAATGGATAAAGTCATGCAAGCCGGTGGATATGCACCAGAAGAACAAGGTAATTTAATTTTAAAAAAGTCTTTACACCTAATAAGGACATAAATACACTAACAAATAAAAAAATTAAAAATAAATAAATAAATATTATTTATAAATAATATTAACTCACTCACTCACTCACTCACTCACTCACTCACTCACTCACTCACTCACTCACTCACTCACTCACTCACTCACTCACTCACTCACTCACTCACTCACTCACTCACTCACTCACTCACTCACTCACTCACTCACTCACTCACTCACTCACTCACTCACTCACTCACTCACTCACTCACTCACTCACTCACTCACTCACTCACTCACTCACTCACTCACTCACTCACTCACTCACTCACTCACTCACTCACTCACTCACTCACTCACTCACTCACTCACTCACTCACTCACTCACTCACTCACTCACTCACTCACTCACTCACTCACTCACTCACTCACTCACTCACTCACTCACTCACTCACTCACTCACTCACTCACTCACTCACTCACTCACTCACTCACTCACTCACTCACTCACTCACTCACTCACTCACTCACTCACTCACTCACTCACTCACTCACTCACTCACTCACTCACTCACTCACTCACTCACTCACTCACTCACTCACTCACTCACTCACTCACTCACTCACTCACTCACTCACTCACTCACTCACTCACTCACTCACTCACTCACTCACTCACTCACTCACTCACTCACTCACTCACTCACTCACTCACTCACTCACTCACTCACTCACTCACTCACTCACTCACTCACTCACTCACTCACTCACTCACTCACTCACTCACTCACTCACTCACTCACTCACTCACTCACTCACTCACTCACTCACTCACTCACTCACTCACTCACTCACTCACTCACTCACTCACTCACTCACTCACTCACTCACTCACTCACTCACTCACTCACTCACTCACTCACTCACTCACTCACTCACTCACTCACTCACTCACTCACTCACTCACTCACTCACTCACTCACTCACTCACTCACCCACTCACTCACTCACTCACTTCTTCCTAGCTCGCTTACACATGATACATGAGTGAGTGAGTGAATGAATGAATGAATAAATGAATGAATGAATGAATGATTGATTGATTGATTGAATGAATGAATAAATGAATAAATGAATGAATGAATGAATGAATGAATGAATGAATGAATGAATGAATGAATGAATGAATGAATGAATGAATGAATGAATGAATGAATGAATGAATGAATGAATGAATGAATGAATGAATGAATGAATAAATGAATGAATGAATGAATGAATAAATAAATATAAATAAAAGTAAATAGGGGAGAAAAACATGTAGCAAATTCTATCTTTGTCTTTTTTTTCTTTCCTTATAGCAAAAGAGAATTTTATTACATCCATTGTAAAATTCTTTCGCCGTTCAAATATCTCCCGTTTTATATTATACTACCCGCGCGGGTTCATGGCCCGCGCCCCCGTATACCTGAAAGTTATATAAAAAAAATTGTAGTGGCCAATGTAATAGATATGAGACATTCAATATTTTATCATTAATTTTTTACATGCAGTTATGAAGTTTTATCTTACAATTTAAGATATGCATTTTTTTTGTTACCAAATAAAGCTTACATCTTTCAAATTTCATTGTTCTATTCATATTAGAAGCCAAGATATATCGATGTAAATCTTGGGGTCTATACTTCCCCCATTGGCTTTCTACGTGAAGAAATTTCTTTGGCTGCTAGAGGGTTAAAAAACTTAACAGAAAATATATTTAATACAATTTTTTTTTGCTCATTGCAATTTTTAAATATTGCATCTATTTTAATTTTTTTAATTTTTGGAATTATTTATTCTGTATAAGAACGGCTGTAATATAAAATATTTTTATAATCTGTATTGTCTAATAATTAAGAGAAATGAAACGAAGAACTTTTTTTCCCTCAAATTAAAACATGTTGGAAAAAAATTTTAAATTTGTAACATACAGTGTGTTTGTCAGGAATTGCGCGCGGAGTGCCATGTTAAATTAGAAAAATATATTACCCAGCACAGGTCAAACGTCACTTTTTTTAATAGCTCCATTTTACCTAATAAATATCATCAAATCTTTATTAATAATTAGAGCTATTTTTTACTGCACAAAAATCACACTTTTCCTAAATTAGTAACATGTTATATTTTTGCTTACATATGACGACTAAGCGCAAGCTCAATTCAATGAGAGCCACCATCCTATATAATATGAGTTTATATATAAGTAGAAGGCAGGGGCATTTTATGCGAAGTACCTACCCTGGGTTGGTTCATCAAACACCCTACTATGGTGTGTTTTGTATGATACCCCGACGGTGGTGTAAAAGCTATCGTACGAGTGCGGCGCGCATGCCTATCGTCACGTACGAGTGCGAGCATCGCGTCATGTATCTTCGCGGCTATCTCTCGCGCGACTCACCGTTAATATTGCAGTGACAGTATACGCTGCATTTCCGTATAGTGCAATGCTATTTTCTAACTGCATATACATACGGAAAGATAAAAAAATGATACAATGATGTAAATAAAAGTATTCTTAACCTTTTCCTTTGTATAGTAAGTGTCATATAAGTTGTTTTTTTCTTCGTATCAAATTTAAAAATTATACAACACTGATGCAAGTTATACATATCAGTGCATTTTACTTGCATCAGTGTTATATATATAAAAGAGCAAATTTTCGAAGTGCGAAGCTTTTACACAAGGAAAAAGCTAAGCGTGTGAAAGGAAGTGGCGGAACGTCGTGTGTGGTATATTATATTTTTTAATATCTATACATAAATTTTATGATTTGCTTAATAAAATTTAATTAAAAAACGGTCATATTTCTAACGCACTACTGTGGGGGTGAGGGAGGTTTTCTATTATTTGTGACGTAGGCAAAATAATAGTTTTTCTTGACAAATCAGGGAAGATGTGCGGATTGCATCCATGTTAGATTTTTCAAAGAGTGGCCATACGTGGTCCATCACTCAAAGAATTAACACCGAGTGAATAAGTGCAAGTACCATAATGGCGGCCCGTGACGACTGGAAGAAAAATCCGCGGCAATAGCGTATACATTTGTAAAGATCCTCTCCATGTTTGACAGTAAAGTGCATTGCTTGGCCTATTGCCAGGGTTATTTAGCCGGTCTTTTGAATGAAAAAAAGTTGTAATAAATGCAGTTACGAATAGTGCTTTTGCCGAGGCATTTGATATCTGCAGATCTACGATCTTTGAGTGCAGCACGTTGCCCCCTGGTAAGTTTTTTATTTTTCCTGAAGTTTTCCTGAAACTTCCTGAACTTTTAAACATTTGTGTGTGCTTTTTTTTTTTCATTTAAATTAACTAATTTTATATATTTTTTAAAACTGTAAGTCAATATAAGAGATTGATTTTACTTATTAAGGAATATAATACTTGCAGATGCTATTTAATTATTCAGTTTTATTTATAAAATTTATTTCCACAGTGAATTCAACTCAGGATGAAGATGTAGAGCCATGCTTTGATACGCTTCACGATCTGGCGTACGATAATATGGTGCAGCGCGCAAAATACTTCTTACGTAAGTACATTTTATTTTTCTTATATTCTTTTTTTGAATGGGATAAACGGGTGAAACTATCATTAAAAAAAGTAAACATTACATTACCAAGGAAATGACACCTTTTTGATGACCTTGCTCATTGACCTTGATATGCGCATTTAGTGTGAATTATAATTGAATATACTACTCTATGTAATTTTATTTTCTTTATCAGTTTAGTATTTTTACGTTTTGAAATTTTAGTATAGATAATTTATATGTAAGATTTCCCTTTTTTTAAGTTTTATATTCCGAATATATTATTTTTGTATGATATTATACACATGACCTTGGGGTTTTGTATACTATAATGCAACTGAAACAATATAGCATGCGCATTACTCCTCTCTGTCTCTCGCTCGCGCTCATATACCCTTACTATTTTTCTTTTTCTATAGTTAATAATAATAGTAAGATTGTTATATAGATATTTTAGGCTATAACATTTCTCTGTTTTTTTTTTCAATTTTTAATTTCTGAATATATTATTATTGTATGATAATATACACATGACCTTGGGGTTTTGTATACTATAATGCAACTGAAACAATATAGCATGCGCTTTACTCCTCTTTCTCTCTGTCTCTCGCTCGCGCTCATATACCCTTACTATTTTTCTTAGTCTATAGCTAATAATAATAGTAGGATTGTTATATAGATATTTTAGGCAAAAATATATATCTGTTTTTTTTTTCAATTTTTAATTTTTGAATATATTATTTTTGTATGATGTTATACACATGACCTTGGGGTTTTGTATACTATAATGCAACTGAAACAATACAGCATGCACTGTACACCTCTCTCTTTCTCTGTTTCTCTCGCTCGCTCATCTTACTTTACTATTTTTCTTTTTCTATAACACTTTAGTATATTTACGTTTTTAAAAATGTTATATAGATATTTTAAGCTATAATATTCCTCTGTTTATTTTCAAATTTTAATTTCTGAATATATTATTTTTTTATGATGATATACACATGACCTTGGGGTTTTGTATACTATAATGCAACTGAAACATTATAGCATGCACTATACACCTCCCTCTCTCTCTCTCTCTCTCTCTCTCTGTGTCTCTCTCGCGCTCATATACCCTTACTATTTTTCTTTTTCTATAGTTAATAATAATAGTAAGATTGTTATATAGATATTTTAGTCAATAATATTTCTCTGTTTTTTTTATCAAATTTTATTTTCTGGATGTATATTTTTATATGATATTATGCTCATGACGTTGGGGTTCTGTATACTATAGTAAATATTGCATGCAGTGCTGTATTCTTCTCTCTCTCTATCTCTCTCTTGCTCATCTTCCATTACTATTTTTTCTTTTTATACATTATTTTTATTTTTCTATAGTTAATAATACTTTCGTAAAATAAGCATGCTGTTTATAAATAATTTATTATCATTCATAATTCTTTATGTCTGCCTGAATATATTTACTATATTTTAATTTTCGTTTCAATTTTACTATGCAAAGTATTTCTACGAGTATTTACATATTTGATTATATATGAAAGAAATACATTATTATTTTACTATGAGTTAAATATATTATAAAATTTAGTGTTTAATATTTACTGTTCATGCAAATACAGCCAAAGTGGTCAAGGTGCCACCCAAGAGAGTGCTCCAAATCCCACTGAATTGGGGATCTTACAAGTTAGGTCACTTGAAATTAAGGGGACAATCAACCAGTTCTTCTACTGGCGAGTCGTCAACACAACAAGGTTCGTAGATGCGCTTATATTTTATTTAACATCTTATTTCATTTCGGCAAATAAGTATTTATTTGCCATTTTATATATACTATATTATTATACTAATAAATATAATATTAATTCCAGATAAAGTAGAAGAAGAGAAGAGAGGAGCAAGAGACAAGGAATGTTCGTGTTCTAAAGAATCAGGTAGAAATATTATTTATTATAATAGTTTATAATATTTTTATCCTTATAATTATTTTCATTATGATGTATCATTTTATATTTATAGGACATAAGAGGAGCTATCGGTCAAAGAGTGATAACTCAAGCAGTGATTCTCATACTCCTCATAAAGACAAAGAAGGAAAGAAATCAATGCAAGAAGAAAGCAGAGACAAAAGAGGTATATATATTTGATTTTAATTAATAAACAAGAGTTTAATTCTGTTCTTTAATAGGTGCATCCACTTCTTCTCGTAGTTCTTTTCATAGAAGTACTTAGTCAGAGTCGTCTACACCACAGTCTAAGCGCTCACAGGCTTGAGGATCAAAAGTTCCACCTTTAAAGCGTACCAAGATCGTAGAAGCTTCTAAAAATGGTACAAATATCTTTAGATATAGAAATATTGAAAAGAAATGATATTTTTATTTTATATTTCAGCTTCTGTAATCGCAGTAGTAGAAGCTGTGGCACAAGGAAAAAACACAAGCCGTAAGTGTTTATATATTTTACTTGATATTTAGATTTATTTATACATGTTTAATTTATTCTTGTTTATATATAGTATCATTATCAAAAATGAAAGAACGTGTAACACCACAGCAAGATCTATCAAAGACCAACACTCAAGCAGAGGCTAATCTTCAAGAGAAAACAAGTGAACAGAATGGTATGTATTTATTACAGTTACTTATAGATTATATTGATATAAGCACACACAAATATTTATATATATTTATGTATATACACGCATATTTTTATGTATATTTATATATATAAATAATTTTTTGCAGGCGAGACATCGGAGCTTACCATAGAAAAATACATCACCATGGAAGCTGTCACTTCTCCTTTTTCAGATGATGGCCACGATGTGAATAAAGACACCAGTCTTACTTCAGTGAACATGGACCTTGGTCATGATACAGATGGAGACAAGAAAAATCAAGAAGAAACCCCTAGCACTACTATCCAAGAAGATACTAATACTAAAGATACATCTACAATGGTTTTGACTTCAAGTGCTGGTAAGATAATTTTAATTAGGGACAAAGCATAAATTATATATTGTTTTACATGAGAATTAATTAATAAATATATTTTCAGGGTCACCAAAAGTGACAACTTCTGAGCCATCTATATTGCATGGTCTGCCGACAAAAGTAGATGCACCACAAGGAGAAGCAAGTACAAGCAGTAATACGTTACCTCCAACAACATTTACTGGTACTTTAGATATTAAAAATAATTTAAAATAAGATAAGTGTTCCTAAAATTTAATTTTATTGAGATTTTAATTAGAATTGTTAATTTGCAGAACCTCCATCAATGAAAGCTCCATCAGAGTTAACACTACTGACAAATCACATGGGAGATTCGTTCCATTATACCAGTGGTACAAAGCGTAAACATAATGGGAAAACTCGTAATCAAATGTGCAAAATCCCTCCAATAAGCGATGTGTTGTATCGTCAAGATGTTATATTTTTGCACAAGTGTATTCAGGGGGATGTAGATATGCCAGTATTCTCTGACGCTAGAATCGCCATACGTACTAAACCTAGTAAGTTGCGAGGGGGGGATAGTATTGAGTATGTTGTTCCACGTACTTTAGCAGCATATTACAATACTTCTTTCTTTCCCCGTAATGTTAATTTATATAATAAGTTGGAAACTAGCGTCAGAAACATGTCATCCTCTAAGTTTAAAACTTGTGTTTAGTCATGTATGTTTTAAACAATAATTTTATGTATCTTACTTTTCTTAATATATTATTCTATTTATCATCTATTGGGACATCAAATTTTGTATGGCCTTTGCCTTTTTTGATCTTCTGTTGAGCAACCTCTTTGACAATGTGCAATGTTTGTATTATGATATTTTGCTCAATAAAATCATTATTATTATTATTATTATTATTATCAGTAAGTATTATAATAATAAAATATATTTTTAAAATTTTAATAAATACTAAATAATTTTAATAATTTTAGCATCCCAGGCGAGGACCAATGAGATACTGGCCCTTAACATGAAACAAGTAAGCAACGCCTTGGTAACCACTCAAGAACGAATCGTCGGTTTTCAAGATTCTATTCAAAACTTACATCAGGAAGTTAAAACTAATGTAAGCCTAATGCAGAGTACAGGCCAAGTGGAAACCGTGCAGGCTCCAAAGCCGACTTCTATTGATACACAGCAAGGTAAATTGAAACTTTATTACAACTAAAGATTTAAATATTTCTTTGTGTTATTCTTGTAATTAAGTCTATTTATACTAAATAAATTAAAGTTTTACAGTTTCTAAATTATAACAAAATTTTCTTTTCTTTTTGTTTCAGATCAATCTCAAGCCCAAGAAAACAACGTAAGTGCTTCGCACAGCAATATCACTGCTATAGAGCAAGAATCAAATCACAATAACACTAATCCTCATGATGTTAGTTTGACTAACATTTTGGAAGATAACATTGCTGGGTTAATGTTGGGTTAATAAGTTGTGTCTTTTTCTGGGTTTCAAATATAAGGCATTCTGTTGACGCGAGGCCATGAGATTCTGATCAAATTTTTTATTTTCAAGTAAAGATTATTGAAATGCAATTGAGCTGTTTTTTATGATTTTAATTATATTTCTTGAATATTTAAGGTGAGTGGAATAAAAACTAAATATTTTTACTGTTTTAAAGTTGATTACAGATTAAAAAATATTAAATTTTTCTATTTGTTGCCTTTTTTTTTACGATATTTTTGTAACTAAAACTATAAAAATGTATTAAAATATAAAAGAAAAAATGGATGAATATATATAGAAATAACAGTAACTATTTACTACATAACTTTATTCTATAAATTTTATAAATTCCAAAGATTAATTTTTATTATTAAAAAAAATTAAGATAATTAATTTATATAATTTATAAAATATTTAACTACCTGAACTTTTATTACAAAAATATCGTTTAAAATTCCATTTAAAAGTTAAATTGATTTCAGATGATGCAAATTTTGTAGACATGGAACGGGAATCATTTGATATTTTTGCAGTCGTTGTCCATGTCAATTTATATGGAGAGACTTGGTAAAAATATCATTTAATAATGGAGAGACTATAGTAAAAATATCAATTGATATAGAGAGGCTTGCTAGAAATATCAATTGATCTGCACCCTGAAATATCAATCGCAAATTAAGACAAAATCATTTCATTTCTATCGTCACACCATTGAGGTGAAAGGACATGCTTTTTATTTCAATGGTCAGACGATTAAAAATGAAACGATATTTTGATTCGTTTCAATGGTCAGACCATTAAAATAAAAAGCATGTCAATTCATTTCAATGGTCTCGCCAGTCAAATGAATGGAGTTTTGTCTCAATTTGCAATTGATATTTCGGGGTGCAGATCAATTGAATTTTTTTAAAATTTTAATTGATAATTTTTGCTAGGGATAATGTTTTATTGCATGTTGACTGTTGAGTCAAGCTTATATTTGCAAAATAGCACCATTCATGTCAATGTTAGATTGCTTTTAGTTTAAAAAATACGCATTTTTATATATGCATGTTTCATTTAGTGGCTTTAGTTTAAAGTAAGCTTGTTCTCCGCAGAGCAAGTATTTATTTGAATTACAACAAAGGTTATACAAGTATTGTTACCAAGTATGTTTGAAATAAACTTATTAAAAAAATACTATATTGCATCAAATTTTAATTTTTATTTGAACTCTAAAATTCCCATTATTGAAATAGTTTATTATATTTATTATAATATATATTTTTTTTATTTTTGGTTTGCTTGCTTTGCTTTTTAATTTGGATTGTATTTTATTATTAGTTTAGATTTATATTGAAAACATCAATATTCATTCTCAAAGTTTATAAATTTATTTTTACAGTACAATCCCCTCAATGCATCTTCAGAGTGTCAATCAGCAGCAAACATCAGTTCTGAATCAAGTGACATCATGGAATAAACTTTGAAACACATAACTTAGTTAATCAAATAGGATATGGTCAGCGAGGTTTTATAATTGTTAAAACAAACACTAAATTTGTAAAAAAGTTTAAAGTGTACTCGCATGAATATCATGTTGATATTTCAAAGCCTACTAATAATGAAAACGCTATAGAGTTTTATTCTGAGGTTATAGAGGCTATATGTGTAAGCATGAAGGAAAATGCAAAGCCCACAGACAAAATTGGATTTGTCCTTAAAAACACAACAGGCCTTAGTAAACCATTAGCTTTAAGCTATAGATATGTTAGTCAATCCACTCCGGAAGCTTTCTGGGCACTTATATTTAATGCTAGCCAAAGCAATGAAGATTTTTTGTTATCTGGTAGTCTGAATCTTCAATGCAATATCGTGCATATGCCTTCAGGTAAAGGTAGACCCGCTCGTAAGTTAAAATCAATTGATGTATATTGTAAGACAACTAGGAGTTTGATAGATATTCCTAACAAAGACTCACTTTGCTTTGCTCGAGCTCTGCATGTTGGACATAAATTGTTAAATAAAAAGTCGCAAATTAGGGCTCTTTTGAAAGATGATGATTATATGAATAGAATAGCTCAGCTCTTGTGCCAGAAAGCTAAATGTAATCTGGAGAATGGAGCAGGACCTGAGGATTGGCCTTTATTTCAAAGTATATTACCAGATAATATACAAAATTATATCTACGATGAATTAACATGCCGAAATCCACTCTTCTCAGGTCCCATAAGTAATTCTTGTAATAAAGTCTTAAGAATCAATTTGTTTCTCAAAGATAGGCTCTACTATGTAATTAAAAGCATGACAGGTTTTTTATCATTAAACTACTATTGCAATGAATGCCACACTGGATATGCACATGCTGAAAATCATAGGTGCAAAAGCAAGTGCAACAGTTGCGGATCTTTTCCTGTCTGTGAGAAACAAAATGAATTTATTAAATGTGATAAATGCATGAGAAGCTTTACATCAAATAAATGTTTTGTTAATCATAGTCTTAAACTTGTTAGTTCTACTAAAAGCATCTGTATAAGTCCTGTGAAGTTTGTCACAAAGTATATAAAGTAACAAAAAAAAAGAGTTCACGTATGCAATGAGGTCTTTTGTAAGACTTGCAAAGGATTTTGAAAATCCAACAGTTCAGAAATGCTTTATGAGACCTGACAAAAAAAACATGCAGATAATGATAATAAATATATGTATGTGTTCTGGGATGTAGAAACTAACATTTCAATTCCAATTGATGAATCAATGCCTGAGTTAGGAAAAGGTCACGAGGTCAATCTTATTTGTGCTCACATGCATTGTAATATGTGTCGTAATGACGAAATGTATGAAGAATCATGTCCCAACCATGGATCTAGAAATGAAGTATTTATCAATGACCCTGTTAAAAGTTTCTTTGATTTCTTATTAAAACCAAGGAAAAAAATAACTCTCTTAGCTATCTGTGGAGGTGTCTATGATACATACTTTATTTTAGACTATGTGTTGAATAATCTTAAAGTAAAACCAAAAATTGTTCAAAGAGAGTCAAAAATCATCTCATTAGAAATCATTTAATTGCGATTTCTCGACTTGTATAGTTACATATCATTACCTCTCTCAGAATGTCCTAAAGCATTAGGCTTGAGTGAAGCAAAAGGATTCTTTGCTTACTTATTCAATACCAAGGTCAATATGGACCACGTAGGTGCTTGGCCTCCTGTCTCAGATTTTGATCCTGATTCAATGTCAACAGAAAAAAGAGAATCATTCTTAAAGTGGTATCAAGACGAGACAACTCAAAACCCTATCTACAATCACAAAGAGTCCTTAGTGAAATACTGTCAGCAGGACGTACTGTGCTTAAAAGCAGTTTGCAATAAATTTCAAAATTTAATTGAAAAACTTGGAAACATAAACTGCTTCACGGAATGTTGTACTTTAGCAGGCTGTTGTTCTCTTATATTTAGAAGAAACTATCTTAAAGACATAACTCTTGGTGTATTACCCCTTCACAATTATAGGCTTACAGACCAAGCATCTAAAATTGGTATTCAGTGGTTGTTAATAGAGGAAAAAGAGAGAAACATCACTATTCAACACAGTGGTAACGGAAAAGAAAGACGAATTTCCTGTAATTTGTTGGTTGATGGTTATTACAAGAATACTGATACTAGTGTTGAATTTCTCTTTTATATGGATGGTTGTATATTTCAAGGATGTGATAAACATGGGTGGGATAACAATTACTCGATATACAACACTCCAGGAGATACTATGGGACTTCGACGTGAACGAACACAATCCATTCGCAAATCACTGATAGAGCAAGGATATATCGTAGTTGAGATGCGAGAGTGCGAGTTCAGAGAGCGTTTGAAAAATGACAAAGCTTTAAGAAACTACTTAGATACCAAAAAAAATTATTTTAGGGAAAAAATAGAACCAAGGGAAGTACTAGCAGGTGGTAGAACTGAAATGTTTGGTAACTACTATGAGTGTACTGAAGGTGAAAAAATACAACACAAAGATTATGTCTCTCTTTATGAATGGGTGCTTAAGTATTGTAAGATTCCATTGGGTCATCCTACCATCCATTTTACGAATTTTCCTGAACTTAGAACTACGAGAGGCATAGCAAGAGTAAAAATTCTCCCACCTAGAGATCTCTTTATTTCCGTGTTGCCAACTCACTGTCATAGAAAGCTTATGTTTGTTCTGTGTCGTTCTTGTTGTGATTCATTGCACCAAGGGTATTGTCCTCACAATGATGTTGATGACAGAGCTCTCGTGGGAAGTTGGGTTATTGATGAAATAGTACTTGCTTTAAACGAGGGTTATCATATATTTGAAATATTTGAAATATGGGAATATGAAGTAACAGACCCCAATAAGCCTGATGAAAACATTTACACTCCTTATATTCAAACATTTCTTAAATACAAGGTTGAGAAGTCAGGGTTTGGTTTACTTCAAACACAAGAGGAAAAAGACAAATATATCAAAGACTTTTATGAGCATGAGGGTATAGTATTAAATCCCGAGAGCATTGAATATAACAGTGGCATGCGTTACATTGCAAAAACATTGCTTGTATCATTGTGGGGGCGCTTTGCACTTAATATCTTGAGATCCATGATAGCCATTATTGATAAACCAGCTGAAATGTACAAGCTTCTCACTAACCCCAACTATGATGTTAAATGCTTTGGTAGAATGAAACTTTATTCTCAAATGAAAGCTATGGGGCGCAAACTTCTTTATGTAGACACAGATTCATATTTTGGTATTGTACGCAATCCAGAAGATGACTTAAAAACAGGACCACATCTTGTTCAACTCCAGGACGAGAGAGAGAAATTTAATGAGAACTGCTCCATTAATTGCTTTGTAGCTGCTAGTGCTAAAAACTATGCATACAGAGTAGTTAACTCTCAAAATGAAAATGTAAAGACAGTCATGAAAGTTAAAGGAATCAGCCTTAATTACAGAGCATCTGAAGTTGTAAATTTTGACACACTTAGAAAAATTGTAGTTGACAGTGCTCCTCCTGTCTATGTCACAGACCCAAGGAACTTTAGGAGAACAAAAGATTTTAAAATAACAACGCATTGTGAGAGTAAAATTTACAGGGCAGAAAATCTAAAACGCTGGTGCGTACCAGGAGAACATTTCAATCTGCCTTATGGTTATAAAAATGTATAATCTTGTATATGCTTAAAATAGTAATATTTGTTATAAAATTATTTTAAACTTATTATTAAAATATGTATATGACATTTAAATATAATTTCAATCTTAAAGGTATTTAGCTTTGTATATATTTATATTTTTTCATGATTTTAAAATAATAAAATACTCTTAATATTTATAGTGTATTTTGTTTTGTACTTCTTAATTAACATCTATTTAATTTTAATTCTTACATACTATGAAAAAGGTTTCATTAAGAGATATTTTTATATTTTTATTATTTTTTATTCGGACGTTAAGAGGTTATTACATCAAACTAAGAAAAATATTTTAAAGCAATTGTAAGCAAGGTAAATTAAACATATCATTTATCAAAAACTTTACAAATAATTATCTTATTTAAACAAAACACAAATAACTAAATCTAATTTTACATTGTAAATATTATTTTACTGAACATAACTTTTATATTTTAAATTTTACATGACAGCTTTATGCTAAAATCTAAATTGTAAGCACAGTTCAAGATATTATTTCTAATTTAACTTCATTACAACATTCTTATTTAAGTAAATGAACAGTAACATCCTAACTTATATCTACTCTGAGTTATCTGCACACATAAACCAGAGGTTATCAACACACGACGCAAGCAATTCAAGAACACAGCGGTTAACGTCAAGGCTGCACTTTGATTCCTGGACAAATGACCTCATGCTGAGAAGCTTGAGTAGATTTTGGAAATCTTTGACGTGCTTGATGTTCTTCAGTGCCTCACTGTGAGTATTCTTTAACTCGGCTGTGATAGAATTGGCAATTGCTTTAATCTCAGGACACCATTGCTCTTGTTGTAGCACCATGTGATTGACTGTTGGTATGAACGTCACCATATTGAACCAGGTTCGATCAATCAACCAGATGGAGGTTGGTCTACCACGAGGATTGCACTCATCACTTCTTTCAACAACAATCATTTTTGCTCCATATGAACAATCAAAGCGTACCTTCAGTGATGCAGTAAATACAAATACATTATCCGCAATGTTTCCACCACTTGGGAAGAAAAAGCTGGTGAAGAGGCTCTCTCGCTCCACGAGTAGCTACGTTTGGCTTGCTAATGAATAATGGTTTCACTCTCTTTGAATGCAGTACATTTGTTGCGCATGCGTTCTGAGCTACATGTCATTATATTACCCCTCCTTTTACCCCCTCTCTTTTTGTCTATATTCTTTCTTAGAGAAATATTTTGGTATGTTTTACACTTTTTAAAAACTGATTATAGTACAATAATATCATGTTGGCATCATTATTAAATACATTACCCTGGTAGACTAAAGCTAAGAATTGTTTCATGCTTGTGCCATTGTTCTTGGCTAGCACGTATAGACAACAATAGTGTCCACACAAAGACGAATAGGTAGATTGCAATCTCTTTTTGTTGTTATGCCACTTATTACATTGTTTATTTAAAAATTCATAGTGTCTGGTAGAAACAGGGCTTAGGCCATAGCTATCAAAATATTCTCCATTTTGATTCTTGTCAATGTAAATCGAGATTCAGTGCTCGCCTGGATGTTGTTTTTCTTTAGTATTTACAATTAAAACACAAGGCGTTTGAAATGTTTTAGGTAGAGTATTGGAAGCAAAAACTCCAGCAAATATATGCTGTGTTTTAATAATTTTTTGTCTGATTGCTTCTGTAATTTGTTGAGAGTTAAGTGCATTGTATTGAATACTCATAGCTTTAAAAATCAGTTGCCACCGCTCGGTTAAAGTTTACTTGCACAAGGTTCTGGTACTCAGAGTAAACAATCACGCTCAAGGTGTTCTCTAATGACTTTTTAAATCGTATGTCGAGCCCAAGTACTCCGTTGCGGCGCAGAGACCAAACGTGTCCACTTCCACACAAATCAGAGCTTAAATCATAGAGATGAATGACGTAACCTTCCTCATATTCTTCTCTACCTATTCCCCAACCATCATCTTTTGTGTATATTCCACTGCCCGAGAATGTACTGAAGTAAGACAGCAATGAATTTTTGTTGATGCTTGCAAACTTTGGTTTAAATGCACGTCCATTCACAGCCACTCCATCTCGCGTTAAGCATAAGTATGAGAGATTGTTATGCTCAAAGTTAAATGGATTCAACTTCAAGTTGCCATTCAATGCATCATTTCTCACAAATGCAATGATAACTCTTATGGGGACTTGTCCTGTAGAAATACCATCTATCGAGTGAGTTGACACACCTGAAGGTACTGTGAAGTGCTTTACATCAACTCTAGATATTGGATATTTTGCTGTGTTGTTGCTTGCTAACACTTTGGTGTGCGCTATGAGCACATCAGCAGATATTTTCACTCTTCTTGAAAAAAGTGAGGCAGAATGAATTTTAATGTCAAGTTTCTTGTCTTCCGAGTACATCAAGGCGAACTCAGGCTTTGCTCGCGTTAACAATACATTTATATTCACTCCACTAAGCAGGTACTTGTATTGTGCAGTAATGTCTATACTGAGACGTCCAAACAAGGGTACAACAAGGGTCGGATTGGCCATAAGAGCTACTCCGCGATCGCGGAGTGCGCCCCCCCGAGCTGGCGCCACTCTGCGCCCCGAAGGGGCTTTTTCGATATAAAAAAAAATAATAATAAAAAAAAAAAAAAAACGTAGAAAGCTGAAAGGTTTCAAATATAATCAAACAAAATCTCAAACTGTTGTTTAATTTGCAAATCTCAAGCTTTTTTTCTTCGCGTGAGATACTACGACAAAGGGGGCGCCCAACACTCCATAGTGTTGTAGTCGATCGATATTTTTTCGTTAAGATCACGATCATTTGATCGGATCGGTGATCAGATTCACGCTTTTTTAAAAAAGTGTTGAACGACTCTAGGTATAGGGCGCTTGAGCTAAGCAATCCTGAAGCAATCTCAAATAATTTTTAGTAGAGTCAATTACTTGTTAAGGTACTACTTTAGAGGGTAGCGATGTTGTGGTAAAATTCAAATTTATATCTATTTTTTGGTTTATAATGAACCAAGGAACAATTCGCTATACTCTAAAAAGTTTCGACTCAAATGAAATAGTCCTCAAATTATATAGCGTAACAAGTCGTTGGGCTACGCCGCCTTAAACACGTAAAACACACAAACTTCAAGCTCACCGAGGGCCAAAATTTTCTTGATCATATTAATTATAAACAAAAATATACTAGTGTGTTCTATAGATCAAGTTTTAATGAAATTGACTTTTTAAACGATTTTTACGAGACATTTACGTAGAAAAAAATGAAAATCGCATATTCAAATTAACATGGGCAATTTGCGATAATTTTTTTCTCAAAAAATTCGTTCTAGAAATATCTGAAAAATCATTTTCAATTTAAATTCAACACGAAAAAACAAGCTAGTAATTTTTTTAACATGCTTAAAAAATTCCAGTTAAAAAAAAAAAAAAAAAGTCAAAATCGGGGTTTTATTATACATTCATTAGCATAGTGAGACATTTTCCGAACTTTAACGCTCTGTTGTGACGAAAGTTTTTGAGATAGAATGTTTTGGATTTCTATTTTGGGTACATCAGCCTGAACTTAATTTTAAAAAATTATACACTCCTCCTATACCCTGTAAGTAGTACCTTAAAAAAAAACTAAGAACTTGAGCTGTTTTAATTTGCAAAGCTGTGCCATTTTGCGCAGATGTACAAAACAGATTTAAATATCTCAAAGAAGATAAATTAATCACAAAAAAAAGAAAAAGAAAATAAATAAATAAATAAATAAATAAAAAAAAAAAAAAAAAAAAAAACAGGAAATGGAAATGTAAGAACAAAGATAGAAATTAAATCTACACTCTCAAGTAGAAAAATGCAGGGGCGTCCAAACTGCTTAACAAAATTTTAATCAAATAAGTACTACAACATTTATGTATATGATGTACCATTCACCTAAATGTCTGTTAAACCCATTTTTTTTCAGACCTGCTCAATAAAAATAAAAAGACATGTTATTACATTTTACTACCAAATTTTAATTAAAAAATAGAGCCCCCTTGACCGCCCATCTGGATGTTAGCGCCCCTATGAGTGTATCGCGGAGTGCGCCTTTTCGTCCCAATCCGACCCTGAAATTAATACAACCTTACTCTCTTTTATGTATTCACCGCGCTTTGCCATTCCTTTGTTACTTGCATCCATAGAGTTCATTTTTCCTGGTGTGTCTGCATAGAATAAGTTCATTGTTTGGTGAGATTCCTTTGCTATGTTGCCTTAGTTAAACAGCGTTTCGAAGTAAGATTTGTATGGAAATAAGTGGTTTGGAGCTAATAATATTTTATTGTTGAGGGATACGGTAACGTCACTGAATAAAGAATATAGGAAGTTATTTACTGGAAAAACTTTATCAGCCTCTTCTAATTTGTCCCCATTCTCATGTAGCACAGAGACCAAGCAGTAAAGATAAGTTTGGCTTACGTCTAAGTAATACTCGTCTGAAGCTAGCAAGTTAAACTCGATGGGTGAAAAGTTTTTAATAGAGGCCAACGGTTTATATTCTATAAATTCTACACCTTCCACAGATGTTTGTGTAAAAGGCAGAGAAAATATATCAAGCTCAGCCTTTGGCATGACGGTTGAAGTGTTGTGTATAAGTGCCATTTTACTTTCTATCCAAATATATCTTGCGGTAAAACACTTTTCTTTTTGTAACTTCTCTTTCACTTCTTCTTGTTGCGTTTATTAGTAGTTTTTTTCTTAGCTGCTCTCTTGCATGGTTTCTTGGTACACTTTCTTTTTTGCTTGCGCGGAGCTTTACTTATGGACCTTCGTTGCCGGCGTTTGCATCCAGACTGTTTAGTGCTCACTCTTTGTATTCTTTTATATGAATTTCCTGATCCCGACATGTTGTTTAATTTTTTCACAGCTCTTGATGTGAGATTGTCGCCGAAATCCTTAACTCTATTTTTAAGAATTTCTTTAACAGGCACTTGTCGAAATGTATCAGAAAGTATACCAAGGCCACTTTTCACAACCTCGTCTTTAACTGCACTGAAACCACTTTTTAGAAAAGGAAGTATGGATTGAAATGCTTTGCTTAACCAATTTCCAAGACCATGACCAATCTGTGGATGTGTACTGCCAACCCCTGTACGAGCTTGTTGCATGTAGTAAGTTGTGTAGGGATCTATCTTGTTTTCTTATTTATAACCAAGAAGTTCGACGTCTGAAGTGAAGTGTCACCGTTGTGTTCCCGTCTCCAAATGATATAATTTCTGCGTTTCTATCCTTTATTTTCACATCTATCTTCTCAAGGTCAGTCACTGCCAGCGGCACGTACAACAACTTAGAGAACTGAGTTTGCAGGAGTGTGCTGCCGTCGGTCTTTGTTGTTGTAATATCCAGAGTTCTTAGAAGTGGTAGAGTAGTGTTGCCAAAGCCCATAGGCTTCACTATGTTTGAGCAAACATATACTTGTGTTGGTAAAGTTGAATTCAGGTTTATTTTTCTCAAGCCTTTCAGAGTTCCTTTACTAAAGTTCGGCAAGTACTCAAAGCCCATCATCTCAGCGAGAGTAGGACTGAATTTTAGACCGTAGTTGTCGTCAGCAGGGACTGCTTGCACGATTTGGTCTAATAACTCAAACCTGTACATGTGATTTAACTTTCCTTTGACAGCCTTCAAGAAATTCTCTACGTTGGGCTCATACATGTCTTCATTACAAACCAATTTTTTAAATATATCATTTTTGTGATTTCTTATCCAAGCAAAGCTTTTGTCTCTAAAAATATAACATACAGTGCGAGGCAGGGTAACATCAACGAGTGCGACCTCGTAGTTCTCGTCCAGCTGATAGCGCTTGTAGAGACGGTTTGCGGAATTTGAAGCCGAGTTTTTGGGATGATACGCACACCTCGTGTCACTTAACAGTGTAACAAAGAAACTGCTTTCTTGCTGTGTCATCATGTTCTCGTGCTCTTTACATCTCTAGCAGAAACCCAACTGTTGAACTGTGGTGGATAACTTACCCAGCTCACGAAGTGTTCTGTACTGTTGCTTTTCTTCCTTGTTTTTAATATTTGATCAATCTTGTATAGGGGCGGGGCTTCTATTTTCTGTAGTTCTGTTGAATAAAATTTTCCTTGGATAACCTCATCATTCCAATCTTTGAGCTCGTACAAAATTCGTGCTCTTTTTATTACTCTGTTGATACTAAATATTTCTCTAGACCAGTTGCTATCATATCATGACCTTTTTCAAAAGTAGCCTTAGTAAGAGTTATCCTAACTCTATCTCCAACATTAAGCTTTGCGTTCTCGATTGCTGTTCTCGTAAACTCACTATACAGACGTCTCCATACATCGAGAAAATTGTGTTCTGTAATACTTGCAGGTTTTTCTTTTATTGTGCTATGCGTAGTGTTGCTTGTAACTTTTAACAATATCTTGAATTACATCTAAATATCGATGGTGACCAACATGAGAAAGATATCTCTGCAGTTTACTACGTAAATTTCGTATGTATCTCTCAGCAAAAAAAGCTTTTATGTCACTATTTTCTGTAGAATAGAGGTTGACTTCTTTTTCCTTGAGAAATGTAATGACATGATTATTATACCATTCCTTTCCTTTGTCAACGCACATAGCCTGTGGAGAGCGGTTACTTTTTTCAAAGACGTCAGCTATAGCATCTTTAAATACACTTCCACTCTTATTTTTTAAAGCACGAACAAAAACAAACCGGCTTAAAGCTTCCACAATAATGAGAATGAATTTTACTCCTTTGTTTTGCGAGCTGAGCTTCTGCACGTCCTTCAGATCAACAAACCAAACGTCATCAATGTTTGTTACAAAAAGCTTATTACGCTTGAACTTCTTTCTCACTAGTGCATGCAAGGTGTAGCTTTCTTGACCACGTAAAAAGTTTTTTATTTTTTCATTAGATATAGTCTTTGGTATGTGTTTCCTTAGTTCTGTATAGCTGGAGAAACCTCCTGGATGACTCGTATCAAAATATATTTTTTTCAATATATTTATTTCTCTTTTAGTCATTTTAAAACTTATATAGTTTCCACTCTGAAACAGGAGAATTTTTGTTCTTGAAATACTTAGATACTACTTTTGGAGTTCTTGTTTTAATTACGTTGCGTTTGAGAAGTTTCTGTGATATGCTTGATAACTGTAACTGGTCTGAAAAATTTTCCCAGCTTTTAGGCATAGAATTTTTACCATTTCTTACTGCATTAGCTAGAAGATCAACAATATTGGAGCCTACTAATGTTTTACCATTGATAGACACATTATTATTAGGCTTGATTTGAAAATCTACATTAGATTTAGTTTGCTAAGTTAGTTTGCTAAGTTATGATCAACTTTTTCACTCTCACTATCACTCACTGAAACCTCTTCAAGTAATAGCTGCTTACTCTCTGCGTCTTCACGTTTGAAAGAAATCTGTATTTCAATACTCTTGTCGTTTTCACCAACTTGATGCAAATATCTCTGAAGGCACTGAGAGTATAACTTCCACTTGATGTTGTTATTGATGTCTTTGTTATAAAGTATATCAAACATCTGTTTATCAAGCTCGCTTAAATTCTCTCCATTTAATTTTGCAAGCAATTCACTAGGAACAATCACCATTTTGTTTGCGTTTTCCATGTTACAACCTATAAAATTCGACTTATTGTTGCACCTATGACTTGTGCAAGAAGTGGAACCAATATGTTGCCTCCCTTCTGTAATAATTTTTGTTTGCTCTTCCAAGATCCTGCTTTCTTAATAACTTTTTCTGCTGTGTACTAATATCGACGTTGCCTTCTAAAATTTTCAAGCAGTACTCACACAAACTGCAAACAAGTTTTTCGTCAGCGTGCTGCAAGAGCGCCTTTCTGAGTTTGGGTTTAGCCTTGAATAAAATCTGCAATATTGCTGCCCGATCTTGACTCAACGACATCTCAGTGGTAAGTAAGCATTTACTTTTTTCGCTTGCTTATTTTAGGTGTATAAATGATAGGGTGTCCAGGAGAACACTCACCAAATATATTAGTTCTGAAGCGCACGTTGTCAGGTGTTTGTTGCTTTAGATCTAACAGCAAGTAGCCATGAGGTCTTTCAGTTGCGTCTTTTTATATTTCCGAGACAAATTTAGAGTTGGTTGGGTAAACTTTTCTCGCCATGTGATTGATTTGAGCTCCATCTCTTGGATTCTTGAATAAAATCATATAGTGAGTGTTGAGAGAGATTTCCTGCATGCCTTTTTGTTGAAAGAAGAACATATTTTGCGTGATAAATATGACAGAGAGATTAGCGTGATGACTGTCTCGAGTGAATAAGTCTACGATAGAAGTGTCTGCTTCTCTCCTCAGGTCATCCAAAATCACCAATCGCGGTAATCTTACGTCACTTCTCTCCTTAACGTTTTCAAGGCCTTTCTGAAATTTTACATATCGATTTAACTTACTACTTTGTGGATACCACTCACTATAGCACCACAAATTATCTTTAAAGTTGACTGTCATGTACGTTTCAACATTTGAAATTAATTTTTCAACAAACACTGATTTGCCACTGCCTGACGGTCCTGCCACAATCATTAAGAACGGATGTGCAAACCTCAAGTCCATGATTGCAAATGACTAAATCTCCTGCATGAACTCTTTATATATATTACAAGCCTACAAAATTATACACTAATCTAATGTTTGTTTACCTACTTACTTATACAATTAATTTTTGTCTTGTGTGTAGATAGAAGATCGTCGCTGCAGTGTTCTGTTAACGTAGTAATCTGTCAGTAGTTGTAACATAGGAACAAGAGCCCTGATCTCTGCCCAAGTTCTGGAGGAGATATATATCTGCTCAAGGATATAATCCTTATAAAATTGCTGTAAACAGAGCCAGTCAACCACTATGTCGGAGAAATAACTAAGTGTCATGCGAACATCACGAAACTCGTGTTCTTGCACACGCAGTTCTGATGTCAGGAGGAGCTCTGTCATCTTTGGTATCGTGGAGGAGATGAAGGTCTGTGCATTGAATCTCATCTCGTTGTCTCCGGCCAAAATCACCAGTGCCACTCGGCCTCTGATGGTTGCGTCAAACTCATCGAGCAAGCACAGTTTTAACTCCATTCCTTTACCGACAACAAATTCGCTGCCGAGCTCAACATCACATGTCTTAAGAGCTAATCTCTTTTGTTGAAACTCACAGTGTTTAAGTTGTCCATGTAAGACTGTGTGCACCTCCTTGTTCCACTTGTGTTCTAAGCATATTGCGCTACACGTACAATCCCTACACATGGTGTGGAGAAAAGCTGACCTGCTGATCACAAAGAACACTGAAAATTAAGAAATCGAATAAGAACTAAATTTTAGGATAAAAGAGTTTTAAATTAAGCCTAGAATTACAAAATTGGTCCAGTTTTGTTATGTGATTACTTTTATGATTCATTGGGACTCATGCAATATTGCATGAGTCCCAATGGGCCCCCCCCAAAAAAAAACTAGGGATGTTCCGATTTTGGTGTGTATTATATTGATTCCTATGTTTTTGGCCCTTACAAATCGATTGCTGTAGTTAAAATTTCAATATATTGCTTTTTGAAAAAAATGGGACCCGTTTGGGCCTTATTGAGGAGATTTTGGAAGTCCTAAAAGTGATTTTTGAAATTGGTACTCCAAAAAATACAAAATCTAAAGTTTTTGTTTTTCTAACTAAATTTTTAATTTTTGTTTCATTTTTAAAATGTTTTGACTTTGAAGTGTCCCTAATTAGACCCACAAAACAAAACTGGACCAATTTTGTAATTCTAGGCTTAATTTAAAACTCTTTTATCCTAAAATTTAGTTCTTATTAGATTTCTTAATTTTCAGTGTCCTTTGTGATCAGAAGAGTAAAAAATTACCTCAAATTTTCAGTTTAAGGGGCCCTTTGGGACCTTTAACTTCAAAATAAAAAAAAATAAAAAATTGTTTTAATAATTTTGACTTTCTGACTATAAAATTCCAAAATGTCTAAAAAATCGATTGATAAAATTCGGCGCTATAATAATTTGAATTCTAAAAATAGGCACCGCACGCCACTGATATATATATATATATATATATATACTGTCATGTTCACTTCATACGAGTGTAAATATACGACATACAGTAAGGCCTGTTCAAATTATCAAAGTTTATTATATATACCAGTACACATAAAAACAAAAAGTAAGAATACACAAAATTTATATGGAATTCAAGTAAAGAACTTAAACTATTACACTTAATAATCATCTTATTTACATCTGTTCTTCTCCAAACACACCAACAGCTAACCTTATTAATCTTAATAATAATATTATTTTATGCGTTACGTTACTATACAAAAAAAAAACGCGATGTAAAAAAATTACTTAAACATTTTCTGGCTAATTAAATAACATGGTTTTAATTAAATCTTAAGTTTTTACAAATTTCTACAAATTTTGTCCCCCTTTTTTTTGTTATTTTAGATGAAGCTATCATTTTGAATTATGTATCCAATAAATCTCAATCTTACAAAGTAATTTATATTCTAATCTTTTAGCAATTTTCTTCATTACTTCTGCACTTCCTATATTTCTTAACTTCTTTTTTTATACTACTCTACCCCCAACATTTTAATGTTACAAATTTGGACAAATGATGTTTAAGTTAAAAGATTTTTTTATATTATTCTTTGCATTGAAATCAAGAAAAATGTGCGTGTTTACAAAGTAGCGTCTTTTTTTTTTCACGCACTCTTCAATTAAGAATTTCTCCCTCTCGCTCATTTTGCTGGCAAACTCACAAATTACTTCGAGTTAAAAATCAACATGACTTTTTTTTAAGTGGTTTAACTTTTTACTTTGCTATCTCTCTCAATATAATAATTTCCTTTATTTTACGAGTAATTACTGTAAAGTAAAGATAACCTTAAAAAAATCCATTTTAAAATATGTGCGGTTTAATTTTTTTAAATTTAATTTTACTGCTATATGTGAGTGAAAGTAATTTGCAATATGGCCAGTTTTTTATTAGCATTTTGTTTTTTTCTGGAATCATGATTTCCAAGGTTGAATTTGAATCGGAAAATATTAAGAAATTGGAAGAACCATGTTTTATCCAAATATAATCAATCATTGTATTTACACATTTTAAGTCTTTATATATATTATATATATATATATATATATATATATATATATATATATATATATATATATATATATATATATATATATATATATATATATATTATATATATATACTATATTATGCATGTGAAATGAAAACATAGTCGAGGCGTTTTTCAAACGATAAACAAAGTAAATAATATAAACATAAATAAACCAAATTTGAATAATTTCAAAGTGTTCTTTAAGGCTATTTTGTTATTTTAATTACCAAGGAAATTTAGTGGAGTAAAAAAGTGGTCTTCAAATAAATATTTACCTTTTCAACTTCTTTGAAATGTATCTCCTATACTCAGTCTTGGGGTCGATTATCGAAAACACGATACCTATAAGATAACTATAACTATAGTTCGTTATAGATATAGTATAGATTAACACTTTTGCAAAAACTATCGTTATAGTTATAGATTAACATTTATTTCTACGATAATCGTCAAATTTCGATAACAATACTTTTAAAAATCTACTCACTCAGAAAAAGCAAAAAGCTAAAAAAAAAATAAAAGAGAGAAGAGAGAGAGAAAGAGAAAACCAGGTACAGAGTATGATTATGAATAGCAGGCACAAAACAATATCACACCTGCTCACAGACAGTCAGTATAGACAAAACGCACAAAATTACTTTTTTCTTCATTAAATATCTTAAAAAATTATTAAATTTACGTATTATATATAAATTCACGAATTAAGAAAGTCTGCGTTTACAAAAGTCGTCGAAAATCGTCTAAAGTTATATATTTTATGTGTTTTTTTTATTCATTTGTATATATTTCAAACTAAATCTGTGCGAGTTTTTATTTTTTTTTCTTTCTTCAAGCAATTTAATAGAGTAAATCTTATATCGCCGAAAGTCATAATATCGACTAAATTTTTGTGTAAATGGAGTATTTAGTCGACCAAGATCGTCTTTGCTTAAACAATCTTATTTACATGCCTAAGGTGTAAGGTGCCAAATCTGTCACCAATAAAGTGAATATATAGATCTATTTCATGAATGAACAAAAAAAATGTAAAAAAGTCATAGTCGACGGTTTTGTCGAATTCAGTCGACAATTTGATTCAAAATTAAACTAGTATATAATCAATAAAAATGGAAATATTTTGTTAGATTTTTGTCTTATTATTTTCCCGATCATCTGGTAGTAACTTATATTAATAATAGATGCAAATTTTCAAAATCGACATACCTCAATACCTAAATCCACCAGATTGAGAAATAGTTACTCTACTGAATTTACTGTGCCTAGAATCAATGCAAATTATTATAATGAATCATTTTTTCCTAGAAGCGTTGATTTATATAACAAGCTTAACAGTAATTTAAAAGAAATGTCTGCTTCTAACACTACCTCTTATAACGATATCGTAACCCTTCAAGGTTGTCTGAGGGTAAAATATTTAACAAAGGGTTGATTATTAATCAAAATTATGACATACTATTTTATTTAATGATTGACATATCAAAAGGATTTTATTTATAACATAGAAAAAGGAAAAATGCACGTGAAAATATAAAGAGAACAATAAGAAATAAAATAAAATACGTATCTCTTAAAAAGTTCCACCCCCTACCCCTTGAAGCCTTAGAAAAGTTACATCTTATACATTTATTTATATGCATAATATATATATATATATATCCCATTACAATATGATTAACAATGGTTGAATGAATGTGCCAAGACAACCGTGAAAAAACGTTAGGAAAATAATAAAAATATATTCTATAATCCACCCCTAAAAGTCCTCCCACTTTATGTATTTAACACATAACTTCATTTAACAAAGAAATAAATATAAAACTCTATACATCAACATGCTACTAAGAATCTATTTAAGAAATTTTAATATATACCTCCCCTCCATGTTATAGTCTTCCCAACCCTCTTAATAATCTTTTCCTATATGTGTCTCACAATCTTTCAATATCACTTCTTCTTTATAAAGTCTAAATAAAAAAAATCATATATTAAAATTTTTGTGTATAATATTCATAAAATAATTTATGGGTAATTTTATGTTTAAATAAAAGATACGTTTGTTATGATTATAATTTTATTAAAAAATATTTATGTACAAAATTATATACATGGCCTATTTTATTATTTAAAATAAGTCTGAATAAAACACAAGCATTTCATGTAAAAAATGAATAGCATCAAAATTGTCATAGAGTTCTAAGTTTTGTGTTGTAGATTGAATATACTCATTCATAGCAACTTTAAGAACTTCTAAATTAGTACTACTGCCACATGTATCAATATTTCTCTCTTTTAATGCGTCTAAGTTGTTTGTAAACACAGAAGTGTAAGTATCATTTGCCACATGCTGCCAAGACACTCTGGAAGATACGTTGTAATAAAATAAGTAAATCAAACTTGGTTTTAAGATTATTCCATGTTTGAGCACTGATATAAACTTCAAATCCTGTTTCTTGATCCACCGAAGGAATGTCACTTTTCATTGATAGTAGAACTCCTGGTTTACTCCACATTATGGTAAAGTTAAGGAGAAATCTTCTTCCTATTTCGATTGGTTTAGGGATACCTTCCCACACAGCACACAATGAGATAATATACATATACCTTTCATCTACCATATACCAGGTATATGCATATTATTTTCAAACATATAATATATGTATGCATTTAGTATACTGCTTTACGTATATTTTACATATGGAGTGTAAATGTATATTATACGTTTAGAATTGGTATGCAATATGTTTGAAATTTACATCTACACATAAACTATTTGTATACATTTACTAAACGTATACCTCCAAACCTTTAACAGATGTTAATTAAAAGTGCTAATTACAGCGTATTTTAATAACCCAGTTTTTGAAACTTACAAATTAGCTTACTTTTTATTTCGTCTTTGAATCAAAATGCTTATTAAAGAACCAACTCAAAAACTTCCAAAGAAAACATAAAATGTAATTAGGATTGTTAGTTAAAAGTTTGGAGTGACTTTTAAAAAAAATTATAAATAGTAATGTGTAGAATCATAACTTTTGTATAAAATTGATACTTTATTTTGTATTGTTTTTATAACTGAAAGAAGTTATTAGCTGTATGCCTTGGCATCTCAAGAACTCACTACTGTCAGGTTCCCCAAAATGTTAAGCTTAAATACCCAACTTGACATATTAAAATATAGCAATATAAAAGTCCGCTGCAGTGTGGTAAGTGTTAAACAATAAGTGAGCCGGGGAAAGTAATGAGTGAGTAAAGTACGCATCAGATTTGGAGTTAATACCACATTCATTGGTATACAATTAATATTTTCATTTTTTTCTTAAAAAAGCATCTACCTTATATACGTATAGTATCCGTATGGTATACAGATACTTTGGGTCTTGAGATATACGTATAATATACGCACGAAATAGGACGTTTGAACGTTTCTCATACGATAAACATCCCTTCTACATATGGATATTATACATATAATTACCTTTGGTATATGTATATAAAAAGCATATATTATATGTATGGTATCTCAATCTGTGCTGTGTGGGCTCTATGAATCGTTTAAGTACAAGTCTATTTGATTGCTGTAGTTAACAAGCTGTTCCCATTAATCTCTTGTAAATATTACATTTTTGAATCCTGGTTTGTAAAAAGCAACAAATGTATTAAATGATTTTTTTGGATCTAAATAAACTGATATAGATCTACCAGATGTTACCAGAGGGTAGGTTGTACGTAAGACTCCACCTTTGTTCATGTTTGCATGACAAGTATAATATCGCCTGCTAAATTGATTAAAATTGTAGACTTTTGGAAGTGAGAGACGTTTCTTAAATACGTGTTGCCTTTGCAGGAACCTCATGATGACTGTGAGAATAAAGTCTTAAAATAAAATATTATTATTTATTTTTGAATATTACGTAATAGTGAGCAACATGTTTGGTCGCATACATTATGTTTTTGAGCCTCTTCTAGTTTAAAGCAGTAGTGATTTGTCTTAAAATAGTGATTAAGCAACAGATAATATTTTTAACATTACATTCAAAATTTCCAGTGTTTAAAAGAGAAATTGTATATTCAAATTTAACACCTCTGCACTGCAATGCTAAAAAAACACAACAATATTGACCACAAACAATTGATCCATAGTTTTGTAATTGAATATTGTTATAAATGAATTTATTGCAATTATGATTTAAAAATTTCAAAAGAAACCTTTTAATTGGAAAGCCAAAACTATCAAAATAAAATCCGGTTCTGTTCTTATCAATATAAATTGCTAGCCAATGTTCTCCTGGTTTACCTTTTTTATCCTTATTAATTACAATTGCAGCGGGAGCCGTGACTTTGATGGGAACAATGTCGGCAGCGTAGACGCCCACAAATATCTATTTGATACACGGATCGTTCCTTAGACAATTTATGAGGGAGAATGTGTTCATTTTCTCTTGACCAATCTTTCAGTTTACGAATAACCCAATAGCTGTAATCTCTAGGATGAATATCAATGCCACACAATAAGTTTCTTAAACTGGGGCATCCATAATCCTCAAGGTCATATATATAAGCAGGGTCCATAATGGATTCAAGCACTTTTCGCTTGCACAGTCCTTAAACGTAAAAATACTTACAGTCTATGGCCAGTCGTGGGAGTCCTAAGAAAGTTGCAATAAATAACTTGACCCTTCATAGTATTTTAATCTATGTAAGTACTTCTCAAGCCATGAATTAGTTCTCTTTGCAGCTTCACTTGAAGGAAATTCTCCCTCAAAACTGATTCAGAACGATGATATCTCTTCATGCGATGCAATTTTTGCAATTGTAACTAATTTAGGCACGTTTTTCGAATTATTGTCAACACAAAACGGAACAACAATTATGTATACCATTTTTTTAACCCCCGTAATCAATATGAATATTACGAAACTTGTCAATCTCTAAAAAATTTTTATATTCAGTATATCGACGAAATCAAATAGTAACCTCGTATCTTAGATTTTGATGTTTTCAAGTTTACAGTAGCACTGTAGCGCAGGAAAAACTTACAAAAAATCAACTTTTATTTTATCCTAAGGCACATGTTTTGCACATTACATTTCGTTTCAAACTTTTCCAGCTGATGGTGTCTTTGTAATTAACTAATTAGTAACAAAAAATGCTTTTTTTTGAGTAATTTTGAAAACAATGATTTGAAAAGTGCATTTACTCTGAAAGTACATGAGATAAAAATTTCAAAGTCCAACAATCAATAAAGGAAATAGTGATTATTCATGCCATGCGTACAAAAAAAAAAATTGCAACTAACCCCTTTGCCAAAAAATGCAAAAAATGTAACTTTGAAACTACAAGGGTTTAGAAGCTGAAAATCAGTTTAGAGCCATAAATTTGTATTGGTAAAATGATTTTATACATTAATTGAAATAACCTTAAAATAACCTCAAATTATGATGTAAAATTCTTGAGAGGGCCTAATAAATGCAGCCCGCAGCACAATCAGCCTGTAAAATGCAGCCCGGAGTACATATACTTTTTAAATAAATAAATATTTCCTCGCACAACTAACTTAACAAAATAATTTGAATGGTTTCATATTACTAATACACAATTCTACCTCTAAAGTGATTTTCAGCTTAAAAACCCTTGTGGTTACAAAGTGACGTTTTTTGCATTTTTCGGCAAAGGGGTTGGTTGCAATTTTTTTTGTATGCATGCCATGAAAAATCAATATTTCCTTTATTGGTTGTTTGAGTTTGAAATTTTTATCTTATGTACTTTCAGAGAAAATGCACTTTTAAAATCATTGATTTTAAAATTACACAAAAAGAGTAATTTTTTTGTTACTAATTAGTTAATTAAAAAGACACCACCGGTTGGAAAAGTTTGAAACTGAGCTAAAGTAATGTACAATACATGTGCCTGAGGATAAAATAAAAGTTAATTTTTTAAGTTAATTTGTTTCTGAGCTACAGTGCTACTGTAAAACATCAAAATCTAAGATACGAGGTTACTATTTGATTTCGTCGATATACAACGCACGTTATAGTCTCTGGTAAAGGCTTACTGAAATGAACTACTAATCGTAAAAATCCTTGCTTTTGTAATGTCCAATGATTGAAATTGGCGCTGAGATCGGGAGTAGTATTAAAAGCATGAAGAAAATAACCCAAAGGATACTTTTCTCGAGATATACAGTTTCCATCATCTAAGTTCATTATACCTGTACCACTAAATAAAGTGTGAAATGATCTTACGTACAGGCCATTTTCTAAATCAGGTTAGAGAGGTTTTGAAGGAATTTGTTTTCCATCTATGTAAATACTAAGAAAGTTAATATTAAAGTGATTAAACTGAAAAAGAATTCGTTGTATAGGTGCCAATAATTGCGGCATTTTTAACAAAACCTACAATTATTCGTTCTGGTATTAGCCCTAGTATTAGATTATCAATTCCTTTACTTTAAGTATCCTTAGAAATTGTAATTGCTTTAACATCTACTGTATAGAGAAAGGATATTTTGCAGTATTGTTTTCAAGAACTTTAGCATGTGCAATTAAAACAGGTGTAGAAACTACAACTTTTCTAGCTATCAATGTTGCATATTCAATTACAATTTTAAAATCCTTTTCTGTTTTGGTTAACATAGAAAACTTTGGCATAGACCTTGACATTTTTACATTTACTTCCAATCCATTAAGAAGAAACTTTGTCATATTTAAAACATCACAACTTAATTTTCTAATCATTTCGCACTTAATTCCTTCTTTAATAACTTGTTTTCATTTAAGATATCCAGAGTTTAATATATCTTCAAGTTTCCCAGCTTCATCGGCGTAAAGTAATACAGAGGTAAGTTGTGACTCCTTTGCAGAGTCGTTGTAATTTAACAAGTGTTCTATATATGACCTATAAAGGATATAAATAATTAGCCTGTGAGACCATTTTCTGATTAAATGATACATCTACTTGACTGAACAAAGAATTCATCCAGTTATTAATTGGCCCTGCTGCTGTTTCTTTAGTGATTTCTGTGTTATCTGCATATTTAATTTTTACTATACAATGAAACAATGTATTAGAAAGATCAATATACTCTTGACCATGTCCAGGAATGACAAATTCAAGTGGAGCATCATCGGCTAGTGATGAAATAGGTTTATAATGAATCCACTCTCCTCCGTCTATAGAAGTTTGGGTTACAGGCAATGAGAAGTGGTCAAGTTCTGTTTTCGTCCCCATAGGGGCATTATGTTTCATTGACATTGTTTAAGAAAAAATATCCCTTCTTCTCTGGAACTTTTTTCTTATTTTTTTTACTTTTTCGGCCACACTTCTTAACACGACCAGTGCCAGACAGTAAATGTTTCTTTCTTTTTCTTTTTTTTCTTTTTATAGCCATCACCTACAAGGTTATCAATTTTATTCCCCAATTTATTATTTAAATTTGTTCCAGCTTCCCTAAGTCTAGATTTTAAACTAGTTTTCCACGGTTTTTTTTGAATAAAATCTTTTGCTATGTTACCAGTTGTGCGTAATATTTTTTTGCCCAAAGCACTGCTTGCCCCTTAAAATAGTGGTACCGCTGCTCTAAATATACCTTTTAAAATTGCGCCTATACCATGGCCTCTTTGGTATGGGCTACCTGAATATATACTAGAGCCATATTTTTTATAATTCAAAAAGTTGGCACCAGACCCCCTCCGGATCGCTCTTAAAAAAATTGTATGCATTTAGTATGCAACTTTAAGCATCGTGACCGATTTTGAGCATCCTCCAATAAAAACTCTAATTTTGGTAGCGTTTAAACCAAAATGGGTAATTGTGACCATTTCGACGGCCGAGCGCTTCAAGCTAGTTTTGAGGACTCATATCTCGGAAACTAAATGTGATAGAAAACTAAATATTTTTTTATCTGAAAGAACAACAAAATGTTATTGTAAATGTAACATTATTTGGTCGTTGCAATAATTATTGATTTAATTAAAAATCACCCAATATCGAAAAAAATCCAATTTGGGGTGTTAGTCAAAGTCATGCTATAAACAATAAAAATATATTTTTGGCTTAATCAGAGTTTATATGCATCCACTAGGTTTCTGTCAACACAGAAATCAGTCTGGAAAAAAATATTAAAATTTTTTCAAGCCTTAAAGGTACGACACATAGGGGTCACTTTTCTAAAATTCGTGTTTTTGGATGCAAAATAAATCAATGTCTGACTACTGTTAAAAATATGATACGCACATCCCCAAAAGGCTTATAATGTGTGCTTTCAGAAACCGTAGAAAAAAGTTTGGTTTTTTGCCTGACGAATTTTTTATAGCGCTTTCTTTAGAGGCCTCCGCGCGGGCCACGCAGCGCGCGTATCACAGCCTGACGGCCCAGCGCAACAACTTTGAGCTCTCATAAACCGATGTCTGCTACTCGCAACCTTAATGCATTATACATCATTGTAATCGGCTTGATTTCAAATGTTATAATCAACAATAAAAAAGTTGGTTTATTATGTTCCTGAATTTTGCCAAGGTACTGTGTAAATATACAATTCGAGCGCGTGATGGACTATTGATACGTAAAACATATCGACGTTATACACGCGTTAAATAGCTGTTATGGCAAAATATTGTATTTTAAGGCATTTTATAGAAATAATGCAATACTTACAAAGAACATGTTTAATTCTGTAAATTTTTTGTGTGATTTTTTTTTCCAAATCTTTTTTTTTTTTTTTTTTCTCTTTTTTTTTTTTTTTGCTTTTTGCTTATATATTGTTTCAGCATTTTTTAGTCACGCTTTTATGAATTATGCCTGTATAATTTTTGTAAATATGTTGATTAGCTCTTTATTAATTTTTCCTCTGCTTTGAAAATTATTGTTCAATGGATTTTTGTTGCATAATTAGTAAACATAATTATGGTCACCTTTTTACAGAAATGTGATCATTTTGGTTGTTATATTATATAATTTTGATGTTTGTTTTTTTTCAGTTTAATGTCATCTTATGACGCGTAATTAACAGGAACATAAGTGGAAGATTACAAAGATTTATCATGTATAATGTTTTTAAAAAAATTAAAAAAAAAAAAAAAAAAAAAACTGCACACAAAAATATTACAAAATTCAACATATTCTTTTTAAGTATTGCATTATTTCTATAAAATGCCTTAAAATACAATATTTTGCCATAACAGCTATTTAACGCGTGTATAACGTCGATATGTTTTACGTATCAATAGTCCATCACGCGCTCGAATTGTATATTTACACAGTACCTTGGCATAATTCAGGAACATAATAAACCAACTTTTTTATTGTTGATTATAACATTTGAAATCAAGCCGATTACAATGATGTATAATGCATTAAGGTTGCGAGTAGCAGACATCGGTTTATGAGAGCTCAAAGTTGTTGCGCTGGGCCGTCAGGCTGTGATACGCGCGCTGCGTGGCCCGCGCGGAGGCCTCTAAAGAAAGCGCTATAAAAAATTCGTCAGGCAAAAAACCAAACTTTTCTCTACGGTTTCTGAAAGCACACATTATAAGCCTTTTGGGGATGTGCGTATCATATTTTTAACAGTAGTCAGACATTGATTTATTTTGCATCCAAAAACACGAATTTTAGAAAAGTGACCCCTATGTGTCGTACCTTTAAGGCTTGAAAAAATTTTAATATTTTTTTCCAGACTGATTTCTGTGTTAACAGAAACCTAGTGGATGCATATAAACTCTGATTAAGCCAAAAATATATTTTTATTGTTTATAGCATGACTTTGACTAACACCCCAAATTGGATTTTTTTCGATATTGGGTGATTTTTAATTAAATCAATAATTATTGCAACGACCAAATAATGTTACATTTACAATAACATTTTGTTGTTCTTTCAGATAAAAAAATATTTAGTTTTCTATCACATTTAGTTTCTGAGATATGAGTCCTCAAAACTAGCTTGAAGCGCTCGGCCGTCGAAATGGTCACAATTACCCATTTTGGTTTAAACGCTACCAAAATTAGAGTTTTTATTGGAGGATGCTCAAAATCGGTCACGATGCTTAAAGTTGCATACTAAATGCATACAATTTTTTTCAGAGCGATCCGGAGGGGGTCTGGTGCCAACTTTTTGAATTATAAAAAATATGGCTCACTAGCAATTAGCAATTGACCCACAAGCTTGATCATTATAATATGCAATATAAGGATTAAAGGACATCATTTATTAGGAAGAGAGCTTTCTAAAATGAAGTTTCACTACAAAAGTTACAAATCCAAATAAAACAATTTTACCTGTGTCATCTCTTAAATCTATCTCGATTGTTTCAAATTCATTTTTTAATACTGGAATATAATGAGGGTTTTCATAAATTGCAAATGCAAATGACCCATATTCATAGTTACGTTTGTCAACATGCACAATCTTAAGTAATGGGCCTTTTTGAATCCGACACGACCGCGCCCCCTCGTGATCAAAAATCTCAAATAGTGGCAAGAAGCCTGTATAGCAATACAAAGCATGTCAATTATGACCCAAAGGACCATTTTATTTGACATAGGTAAAATTAAGCCAGAGTCATGAAACTTGCAGGATCTTAAGTACTCCTCTTGCCCTTTTGATTTCTGACGTTTTCAACCCCTGAATTTGCCCACTTCGACCTTATTTAAGGGTTTGAATAGGGTCGCATTTGCCACCATTTGAGTTTTGAAGGTGCAAGGAGGAATTTTTAATAAAAAACAAACCCCGTGGTGGATATTAAATAAATGAGCACCTATGGTACTCCAACAAATGAGGATGCTGAACAAGGGTCTAAATATTTAATTTTAACCCTTAAGAGGTGTTTCAGGGTTGTTCAATATCGATATAGAAGTTCTCCGATTTTGACGCAACCAACGGTTTTACCGAGGTTAATTAGTTAAGAGGTTGAATTCTTGCAGGAATTTGAAAACTCGATACTTAAAAGATTCAATAACAATTTGTTTTTTATGGGAGATTTAAATATTAACATCTTTAATAAACAATGTAAATGTGTATCAGACTATGAGGATCTTTTGTCAAGTAACGGTATTGAGAGAGGTGTTTACGGGGCAACTAGAGAAGAGATATCAGGGAAAAAAAATAAATTGTCCAGCACCTGTATAGTTCATATCTATTTTAAAAATTTAATATATACTAGCACGTGTGCAATAATCCAATCAAAAATCTCTGATCACTATATAATAGCTTGTAAACTTCAGGTGGGGAATTTCCCCGTAAATAACACTCAAACTTGTAAATCAAAATTTATGACAAAAACTTTTATAGCAGAGATGTAGATAACTATTAAAATAGCAATAAAGGATGTAAATATTCTTTATTCAAATATTGTTGATATCTTTAATCATGTAAGGCTCATATCAACTATTAAAATTGGTGATAAAAATGTTTCAAATAGCAATATAAATCGGGATAAAGAGTGGATGACAAATGATTTAAAACAAAAAATTAAGCATCGAGATAAATTATTTAAAAAATGGAAAAGTAATCCTTTTAAAGTGACCTTTAAAGAAGAATACAAAGCTTACAGAAATAAGCTTAACAGTGAAATTGAACACAAAAAACAACTTCATTACAAGAATCAATTGGAAAAATACAGTGGTAACTCAAGGAAAACTTGGCAGTTCATAAACTCAGTTTTAGGTAAAAGTATAACTGGTGTTGATAGCACTATATTAAAATATGTTAAAGGTAGTAGTAAAGTGGAAATTGCTGACAAATTTGCTGACTCCTTTGTGAAGGAAGTTGAGTTGGTGAAACATGAGTGTGATATAAAAGTTTTAAAAAAAGTGATGACTCTAGTTCAACTGAAGGCTTGAATAATGTGTTTGATATAGAACTAATTGATATTTATAAATTAAAAAGTATTTTAAAATTAATGAATAAAACTAAAGCTGGAGGAATGGATAATATTACTTTAAGAGAAATTTTATGGAGCGGTGAAAAGTTTTTGACGGTTCTTGTGCACTTAATAAATTTATCATTAACTGATGGTGTATTGCCTAAAATTCTTAAAGGTGCTTATGTTAGACCAATTTATAAAAGTGGTAATCATAAATTGCTGAGCAACTATCGTCCAATTTCAATACTTAGTTCAGTTGATAAGATAATAGAAAAATATATTGTAACAGAGTTACAAAATTATTTACAAAAATTTAATATTATTGATAACAGACAGTACGGTTACCAGAAAGGCAAAAGTACAAATGATTTGCTGGGAGTTTTTTCAGATGTTATAAATTCAAAATTAAATGATGATGAAGAAATAATTGTATGTTTTATTGATTTCAAGAAAGCATTTGATACTTTAGATCATAGTATTTTCATGGATGAGCTGATAGACATTGGTGTACATGGAAAAATTTTGAAATGGTTGAGAAATTATTTGAGTGATAGATTTTTTAAAGTTAAATTATGTGAACAGAGTAGTAGTGAAAGAGTAATAAATCAAGGTGTACCCCAAGGTAGTTTATTGGGGCCGTTACTTTTTCTGGTTTATGTTAATAAAATTATGCGTTATATAAAACATTGTGAATGTCTAATGTATGCTGACGATTTAGTTCTTATTGCCTCAGAAAAAGATTTTTATAAATGTGAAACCAATTTACAAATGGATATTAACAATTTATGTAAATGGTTACATGATTATAAACTTATTATCAACGCTAGAAAGAGTAATGTAATATATATCTCAAGTCCTTATAAACGTAAATTATGTCAAGTAAATATATCAATGCATAATAATGCCTGTATTCACATGAAAATTTATTTTAATTGTAAATGCAACTTCTTAGAATGTGTGGATCAGTATAAATATTTAGGCGTAATAGTAGACAAGTATTTTAAATTTGATGTTCATATTGATATGTTAGTGGCTAGATTGAGATTTGCTTTAAAAAAATTTTATTTACTTAAAAAATTCATGTCCTCAAAAAATATAAATACTACTTATTTTGCATTGGTACACTCAATATTGTTATATGGCATTAAAGCATGGGGCTTAAGCTATTCAGCGTCAATGACTAGATTGCAAAAACTACAGATAAGAATTCTAAAATTGTTAAAGTTTGGAATCAAATATGATGATGATGTTAAATATTTTAAGCATTTCAATATAGTTCCCCTAAAAATTCTCGCAAAATCTGTTATTTTAGTTGATGAGTTTAATACTATTGTAAATCTTGAAAAAAGATCTCATTCTCATAATACGAGACAACAGCTTTTAGAGCCGGTTGTTCTACCTAAATTTAAAAATAGATACGGAGAGCGGACAATGAGTGTTCAACTACCGCTTATTTGTAATGCTCTACCTAAATATATCAAGGATTCGAAGGGTAAAAAAGAAATAAAAGAAAAAGTAAAAAGATGGTATATATGTAATTAGGTTATAATTGTGTTGTTTTTTCTAATTGATAAAAAAATAATAATAATAATTAAATAATAATAATAAAAATATATATAATACAAAAAAAAAATTAATAAAAAAAAAAAAAAAAAATGAAATGTGCTGATTTTGTTTTTATGTACTGTTATAATATGGTTTATGCTTGCTAACAATTTTTTATATTATGTTGATTAAGCACCCACCGATAAGACTTCATTGTCTTGGTGAGACTTATGTATGTACTTTTATTTTTATTAAAAAAAAAAAAAAAAAAATTGACCCTACAAAGACGATGGTGACCACCAAAAATTATAAAATTGACCACTGGAGGATTTAAGGGTGCCACCCCTGCGAATTAAAGTTCTCTGATATCAGTGCAATCTACGTTGGTACTGGGGTAACTTGAAACGACTAAGACGCTGGTGACCACCAAAAATTGTAAAATTGACCCCTGGAGAATTTAAAGGTGCCACCCCTGCAAACAAAAGTTCTCCGATTTCAGTGCTATCAACGTTGGTACTCAAGTAATTTGATCTGACTAAGACGATGGTGACCACCAAAAAGTGTTAAATTAACCCCTGGATGATGGATTGCAATGAATTTAGAAAACTTTAATATGCAGGGGTGGCACCCTTAAAATACTGCAGGGGTCAATTTTACAATTTTTGTTAGTCACCATCGGCTTAGTTGGTTCAAGTTACCCCAATACCAACGCTGATTGCACTAAAATCGGACAATTTTTGTTCACAAAGGTGGCACTCTTAAATCATCCAAGGTTCAATTTTATCATTTTAGTTGGTCACCAGCGTCTTAGTTGGTTCAAGTTACCCCAATACCAACGCTGATTGCACTAAAATCGGAGAATTTTTGTTCACAGGGGTGGCATCCTTAAATCCTCCAGGGGTCAATTTAACACTTTTTGGTGGTCACAATCGTCTTAGTCAGTTCAAGTTACCCCAGTACCAACGTTGATAGCACTGAAATCGGAGAACTTTTGTTTGCAGGGGTGGCACCCTTAAATCCTCCAGGGGCCAATTTTACAATTGTTGGCGGTCACCAGCGTCTTAGTCGTTTCAAGTTACCCCAGTACCAACGTGGATTGCACTGGAATCAGAGAACTTTAATTCGCAGAGGTGGCACCCTTAAATCCTCCAGTGGTCAATTTTATAATTTTTGGTGGTCACCATCGTCTTTGTAGGGTCAATTAACCTCGGTAACAACGTTGGTTGCGTCAAAATTGGAGAACTTCTATAATGATATTGAACAACCCTGAAACACCTCTTAAGGGTTGAAAATTAAATATTTAGACCCTTGTTCAGCATCCTCATTTGTTGGAGTACCATAGGTGCTCATTTAATTAACATCCACCTCGGGGTTTGTTTTTTATTAAAAGTTCCTCCTTGCACCTTCAAAACTCAAATGGTGGCAAATGCGACCCTATTCAACCCCTTAAATAAGGTTAAAGTGGGCACATTCAGGGGTTGAAAACGTCAGAAATTAAAAGGGCAAGAGGTGTACTTAAGATCCTGCAAGTTTCATGACTCTGGCTTAATTTTAACTATGTCAAATAAAATGGTCCTTTGGGTCATAATTGACATGCTTTGTATTGCTATAAAGGCTTCTTGCCACTATTTGAGATTTTTGATTACAAGGGGGCGCGGTCGTGTCGGATTCAAAAAGTTCATGGTGCTCTAGTGTCGCCAACAAATTGATGGTCAATTACATTACAATAAATATATATTTGATTTGGGATACCAAATGTAACACAAGGTACTCTCTTAGATATAGAAAGATCACAAATATTTGTGTCAAGAGTAGTATTAAAGCCTAATAAAAAAGCTACATTTGGATGTAATACAATCTTAAAATTCTCGGGAGGTGCCTTTTAATTTATTTTGATTAATTTTTTATCTATTGTTAACGTCAAATACTTATTTACTTTGTCAACTGAATTAATGAAATTGACAATATCAAGAATACTAGAGAAACCACCAGGTAGTTGAATTTTTTCTTTTGTTCCATCTATATTTATAAAATAAAAAACACGATCTTTTGGATGAACATTTTGAATTGTTTGTGGGTAGTGAAATTCTACTATTCCAACTTCCCAACTTCCTACCAATTTTACTCTTTCAGATAATTTTGTTACAAAATTAGCAGTAGTGTTATTGTAGTATATCGTTCATGTTTTTTCTCAAAAAGCCTTACAGGATCTTATTATGAAGTTTATACCGTTATTCACGTAATCGTCCCATTGCACTCGCTGGTGGGACTTTTTAAAACAAAATGACATTGAATGTGAAATTTTATCTTCTACAACTCAATTTCTTTTAATATTTTTAGAAATAAAGTTGTAGATGCAAATAATTAAAACGTCCCGCGAAGTCGTGATTTTATGATATTTTTTTAAACTCGTGAGTCAAATTTTGATTTTAAGCTTCAGTATCTTTGTTATTATTAAAGATAGATCTGAAGGTAATGCGAGTAAAAGTATCTTCTGATTATCTATTTTATGATGGTGCACAAAAAAAATCACTATGTACACTGATTGACCTGAAAAAGTGACGTTTGCGAATGTCCTACGCACGCCGTAACTATAGCATTTGGGAGTGTCATTTTTTTAACAGCGCAAGTATAAAATACATTCTAAATACTAAAGTAAGTTTTGCTACTCTAACTTTAAAATTAAAATTTTAATTATGGAAATTTAAAAATCGAAAAATGTTATATTAAAATGTAATCGATACAACACTGAATCGATGAATAAGCAGTATTGAGGCAAGAGGAGGAGAGGAGTAGACTCAAGGCTTCCTAAATACACATGGCTGCTCGCTTTGCATCTCGTTGCCTCTCTTTATTCTATATGTCTTGCTATTTTTTGATACAGATAGATAAAATTGCATGCACTGCCCGATATTATGTAATGCTCTCTCTCTCTCTCTCTCCCTCCCTTTCTCTTCGTGTATATTTGCGTATTCTTTCTTTTTATATCTGCTACTCAAAGTCACATGCACCCATATGCTGTCTTAATTTGTCATGTTTTCTTCGTTCTAGTTCAAAACAATAAAAATTCCATACAAAATGAAAGAAAAAAATATAAAAAATAGTTTTTTATACTATTTTATTTCTTAAAATTTTTAAATAATGGAGCTATGAACCAAGATTCTGTGCTAGTTATATGCATTAAATAAAAAAAAAATTAAAAAAGAGAAAAAAAGTTCCTTGATTGATTCTTTAATATTTTTATATGCTTCTATTGTTAAAATAACAATTTTTTTATTAGTATTTTATTATTTATTATAATAATTGAATAAGCGAGATAACTTTTTATTTTACGCAATTAAACAATACAAAATTATCTACATTTAATTGTATTTAATACTAAAAAAAAGCAAGTAAAAACAAAAGAAAAAAATCCAAATGATTTCTCGAATTGTACATTTTTTTTACACAGAAAAAGTATGTTATTTTTATGGGCAAATATAATTGTATAATTATAAAATTTCACGGGCAAGAGTAAAAATTTTCAATACATTTTGTTTTATATCATATTTATTTTTAGTTTCAACGTAGATGGTGACCGATATAGAGCATTATTTGTATGGAACAAAACCAATTCTATATAAAATAAAATAGAAGTAATTTAAAAAATATGTTTGTTTTTTAGTTTTAGTTTTCAATAAAAACTATAATAATTTTCAAAAAGTTTTTAATTGCATCGCGCTAAATTTGAATTATTACAATTGCGTGTCGTTACGTGTTATCTTCAAAGTAAAATAACTCAAATATTTGATTGTGTTTTTGTATTTTTTACATAGCTAAACTTTTAAGACACATTTCATCTTTACTTGATGTTAATTTTATATTTTGCGACCGTTCAGTTCGACAGAAAAATTACATTGCAATTCTTTTATCTTTCAAATTTCTTTGTTAGATACTTTTTTATAAGTAAACAATGCATTTGAAAATGCATCATTATTTACAAATGATTTCTAATATTAAAAATTCCAAACGAAAAAAAAATATTAATAATAATATAATAATAATAATAATATAATAATAAAACAATTTACCATATAGAAAATATATTTTTTTTTTCTAATTAATTTGAGTAAGTGACTGATATCTTACTATCTGAACGGTCCGAAAAATAAAACTAACGTGCAATAAAGATGAAATAATCGATACTTAGAAATGTCGTTACGTCAAATACATGATAATCGTTCATATAAAGATTAAATGTACATGTAAGGATTTAAATTCACGTTAATTTTCAAAATTAAACTTTTATTATATAAAAATATATTAAAACTGTTTTCCAAAAAAAAAAAAAAATCCAAATTATTATGTAATTCAATAAAAACGAAATTCAAGGGACCTCGGGAATATTTTATAGACTGGAATCGTTTTAGGGGGGTTTAAGACCGACGTCGGCCATTAGACTCAAACTTTTCTCGTCAAAAAAATCTGAAATTTTGCACAAAGATACTTCAGCTTGAGACAATTTCAAGCATATAAAAATTTTGGGGGGTCACCGCGCAAAATAATTTTATATAATTTTTTGAAATTTTAAGCCCATAAGGCCCAATGTTAATTTCAATAATTTTTTTCTTCTATTCAGGACGGTCCAATATCATCAATTTTTTACCACGGCTAAGTGTGACCCTTAGCTACACAATTACACCAAATTAAGACCAATAACACTTTTAGTTTTTGAGATTATAGGGTCGGTACCCTACTTCCTTAAGAAAGTTCGCTATAATGAAATGTATACAACAAATGCCGTAAATACATGAATAATTTATAAAAGAGGTTAAATTTACGCCAATAGTTGATATTTTATCCACTAAAGTACTGTACTAAAATAATTATTTTATTGACAGTTTGAAAGAAAGACATGCGTTACAATAAAAAAAATATATAAATAAATACAGTTTTAGAAAATTATCTCGCGGGGGAAAAAATACTGCGCGTCTGTAAATTATGCAGTTAGGAAGAAGAAAAATGTCACAATTTTGAAGTAAAAAACGTAGAATTTAAATATTTGCAGGGGTCTAAAGGATTAAACTTCTAAAAAACTGGAGAAAGAATCAGCTAGCCTGGCCTTTTCCCTTTTTTTGTGTTTTTTGATACCGCGCAAACAAATTAATACACTTAATACGTAACTTTTACGCGTAATGAAAGAAAAAAAAAAGTTTTCAATTTGATACTTTATCATGTTGAGTCTCAAAGCGTAACATTTTTTTTAATTGAATTGACTTCGATTACTGAATTTATTTGTTTACGCTGACAGAAATATCATATTTAAGAGGGAGAAAAAATATCAATTATAAATACTTGTAGAAACTTTATGCATTTTTGTGTAGTACAGTAATGGAAATTGTTTATATTATATAAAAAAAAAATCCTAGTTTTTTTTTTTTTTTTTTTTAATATTTTGAATAAATTTTTTGCAGGCTTAACATTTGGTGCACACACCTCAGTACTGTAACCCGCGCGTCCTAAATATCAATATTAATAATAAAATAATGTAATGTTTTATTATTGATATTTAGTCCTCTTTACATATTCGCGTTCATATAGTACAAGATGTACTTCTTTATAATTTAACTGCATAAAAAGTGCAGTATAGCATAATTGCGTGTGTTGCGTGCGAGGCGACGGGAAGAAAGATAGTCTGAGTGTGGAGCTTGAGGATTCGTGCTGGCGCCTCAAGCTATAACGCCGCTCTATGCATTGTTCGGCATATAGCGCTAATTTTATCACTTATAATCCACATTCATAATTTTATAATAAAATATAGTGTTACTTATGTGTGTTTTTTAATTTGAAAAGTTCTCCAATATCATATAAGAAATGTAGAAGAATTAATAATATTATATTGCTAATAAACATTACCAATAACAGTTATAATTGATAATCTTTTAGTATAGATTATCAATAAGTTATCACAGAATTATTCATTAATACATCCACCAAAGCTGTACGCTTTGCGTGAATATTCAGCGACGGCCGAGAGCGACGAGGACGAGTCCGGCGGCAGAGCAGGTTACAGCGGCGGAGCGCCGGAGAGCGAGAAGAAGGTAACTCAGTAGCGGGGTTCGGGGTTCGGAAAACAACATTCACTACGGCGCAGGCTACAAACGGTGTCAGAAGTGGGATGAATCGTATCTATGTGACTTTAAGTGAATAATTTCGAACGTGCAATGAACACTTTCAATGAACTTTGAGTTTGTGCTACCTACTTTTCCACACTACCTTGGGCAAAGAGAGAGAAGGAACGGACGGAACGCTATGCAGTTTTTGCCTTATCATGGATATTTCTCTATACAGTGGACATATATACGGTAAGCTCATTTCTTTTTACAATTTTAACATAAAATTGCACGGCTAATAATAAATTTGGTAGCAAATATATCTAGTTAAAAATGGCTTTCTTTACACATAATGGTAAAGAATATTCTCTCATTGATTTAGTATTAAAAATCGAAGAATTAGAAAATAAAAATAAATCACAAGACGTAAAAAGAGAAGATTTAGAAAAGTTAAATAAAAATCAAAAAGAAAAAATTGATCAAATAGAAACTACAACTATTGCTGAATTAAAAACAAGAGTAACAGTTCTGCAAGAAAATTTACAAACAGCTAAAAGTTTAGATAATTCAAGTACACTTATTCTCATGAATACTATACCAAAATTTTCAGGAAAAGTTCAGGAAAATATTCATAATTTCTTCCAAAAAGTGGAACAAGCTCAAGAATTAGGGGGATGGGATGTAAATAAAACTCTCTTATCTGCAAAACAAATTCTTGATGGAGAAGCGCTGTTTTTCGTGAGCAGCGACGTGAAAGCCAAAGAAGTAAAATGTTATAATGAATTTAAAAACATCATGATTAATCGCTTCAAATGTAAGAATACAACACGTCATTATAGAGAATTATTATCTGTAATTACGATTCAATCGGAGGAATCAATTGAACAATTTGCCGATAGAATTAGATCAGTAAATGTTAATACTTATGAATTGACTGATAATAATGATAGGAATGAGGCAGTGAAGTTCGAAGCTGATCAGCGTGCGCTAGATAGTTTCCTGCATGGACTAGGAGGAACAGTTCTAGGCAACCGCGTGCGTGGAGCATTTCCTGAGTCATTTGATAAGGCGCAATCGACTGCAATTGCATTCAATGAAGCAACAAGACGCGCAAAAATTGAAAATCATCAATCTACAAATAATCAATATTTGCCAAATTCAATATTACCCCCACCACTCAATCAATTTGAAACTTCTCTACGTTCAAATACTTCATTCAATCGTAATTTATCACCTTTTACAATGATTATCAGTATAAAAATTTATTGAAAATCAATATCGATCAGATTTTGCTGAAATTCAAAATCCTGAAATAATCAATCATCAATATTTCACTGAAACTTCTAATCGCAAGAAACGTCGATATCATCAAAATTCCGATAATAATCAATATAACTTCAACTATCAAAATTCATTCAATAATATCGATAATAATCAATCAGCTGGTTATTATGACTTCGATCAGCATCAGTTTAATAGCTTTGATCAGTATAGGGAAAATGCGCAAGATTTCACCCCTTGCAAGAAACCATGTGATTTACAACCCCCTGAATATTATTGTGAAAATTCACAACAAGAATATTATTGCAAAAATTCGCAACAAGAAATTTCTCATTCATTAAATCCGAGCGATTTGCAACAAGAATTCTCTCGCTTGCAAGACGTGGAGCCAAATTTTCTCCAGGGCGCCCCACACGGCCATGGGTTGCGCCAACCCCTAAATTAGAACAAAAATTTGTTCCAATTAGTAATAAAAACGTATATAATGTAAATAATCAATGCAATTTAATTTTAGAATGTAAGATAAATAATAATAATATGCGATTTTTAATCGATACAGCAGCTGAAACTTCTGTAATATGGAATACTATAGATACTATAGTAACTTAATGAAAAATAAATTTCAAATATTTGGTTTGGGGAACCAAAAAGTAAATTCATATGGCTGCAAGAACGTGAAGATGAACATTGACCATAATAATTATAAAATTGAGATGCACGTTGTTAAGCATGAGTGTTACAATTATGATGGTTTGTTAGGAATTGATTTTTTGCGTAAATACAGGGGCGTGATTAACATCGGTAAAAATGAGATTACACTACATGGACACACAGTTCCATTAGTATCAAGTTACACCGATGATTCAAATTATGCTGAGGTTAAGCATTTGGGACGCCAATTGCCTACAACACCTCGGTATACTCCACTTAAAACTACAGCACCCCTTAAAATTTCTCCAGGGAACGCAATAATAAATTTCTTTCAAGTTTCTCATAAACAAGCATTAGAATTTAGACACAATTTCTTTGTCATAGAGCCACTTGAAGTTAATCAGCCTCTCGATGAAAAAAGAATTTATATTGCACTTACTATATCACAATTAATTAAACAAGAATGTAATTCACATCATTGTACAAAAAATTGCATACAATGCAAATATTTTGTGCCCGTGCAAATTTCTAATTTCAATACTTCTAATATAACATTAATCAAAGGTACGCTTATTGCTCGTATAATCGCAGTAACTCAAGATGATATTATGAGTGCGGATTGTCTAACGGCCGAGAGCAATACGGAGAATGCAACTCGACACGTTCATAACATACACTCAGAAAATGTAGACTACGAAGAAGAGTTAGAAATTAATGAAGAAATATTAAATGAAAATTAAAACATTTACCACCTGAATGTAGAGAAGAATTTAAAGCTATGATATTAGAAGATTTTCGTGATATATTCATAGAAAAGAAAATTAGGGAAGGTACTCATCTAGTAGAACATAATATTCGTTTAACTGAAGATAAGATAGTTAGAACAAAACCATATAAAATAAGAATGGCACTGCAAGATTATGCCGATATTTCTCTAGGCGCTCAACTAGATTCAAGAACTATAAGAAAATCAACTAGTCCATATAATAGTGGCATTGTTTTAGTCAGGAAGAAAACACCTGATGGTACTATTCAATATAGAGTAACTTTGGATCTGAGAAAAATCAATACTTTAACCGAAGCTGAGCCCTATGCATTCTTAAATATTCAAGATTCATTATCTAATCTATCTAACTGTAAATATTTTACAACTCTTGATCTAAAAGATTCGTTTTACAATATACCACTTGCTGAAAATAGTAAAAAATACACTGCTTTTACTGTACCTTCAGGTAAATATGCAGGTACATACGAGTATAATTTTATGCCGCAAGGTTTAAAAAATGCTTCAGCTAGTATGCAGCGATTTTTAGATGGATTACTTCATAATCTATCGCCTCTAATAGTACTATGTTACATAGATGATCTATGTGTATTTTCTAATACAATATAAGAAAATATTGCTAGAACTCGTCAAGTTTTAGAACGACTACAATATGGCAACGTCACAGTAAACTTGAAAAAATGTCAATTTGCAGTGCAAAAAATTATTTTCCTAGGCTACACAATAGAAAATAACACAATATCAGCAGATCCTAGACTTGTACAAAAAATTCAAGATTTCCAAATACCACACGATATTCGTGATGTAATGGCTTGGAATGGACTTTCAGGTTATTATAGAATATTAATTAAAAATTATGCTGAAATAAATAGACCAATATCAGATTTATTAAAAAATCATAAAAATAATTTGAAGAAAAAAGTAAATTTCACTCAAGAATGCATAGATGCATTTTTAAAAATTAAAAAGATTATGACGTCATCACCTGTACTAGCTATACCAGATCCTAGAAAAGAATTTCGACTTTGTGTTGATACGAGTGGCTGGGCCAGCGGCGCAGTCCTAGAACAGCTAGGTGAAGATGGAATTTATCATCCTTGTGCTTATGCATCCCGCAAACTTGCTCCTAGAGAACAAGCTGAATCAGCTGCAATTCGTGAAATGATAGGCTTTTGCTGGAGTTTAAAACACTTCAAATATTATTTGTATGGACAACCACATTTTACAGTAGTCGTAGATAATGCTGCATTAAAATATCTATTAACTATGAAAAATCCAAACAGTAAATTATTACGTATGGCACTTGAAATTTCAGATTATTCTTTCAGTGTAGTACATCGTGCAGGATTATCACATGGTAATGCCGAATCATTAAGTAGATTTGTAAATGTAGTAAAGGTATTTGATTTGGATGAATTGCAAAGTCATCAACAACGTGATCCAGAGTGTAAAATGTTAAGTAAAAAACCAAATTTTTTCAAACATGATGGCATATTATTTTACCAGTCAGGTAATGGTCCCAGAGCTGTACTTCTAAAATCATTGCGTAACATAGTATTACAGCAAGAACATGACTCAATTTTATCTGCACACTGTGGTAAACAAGTTACACACAAGAAAATAGCATCTCAATTTTATTGGCCCAATAGAAGAAGAGACGTAGATTTTTATTGTATGACATGTCCATCATGCGTAGCACGTCGTGAAACTGACAAAACAAAAATGAAACTTATAGAAATGCCACAACGTTGTGAAGCATTTGAATTGGTAGGTATCGATATTACTCAACTACCAGCTACTAGTGAATTTCAATATATTCTAACATTTGTTGATTTTTTCAGTCGTTTTCTTGTCATGATACCCATGCCAGACCAAACTGCACAAACTGTAGCACGTAATTTCGTGAAACATTTTGATCTTGTATATAATTGTCCTAAATATCTTTATTCAGACTTAGGCAGACAGTTTGAAAGTGAATTATTCTCTGAAATGTGTAAATTACTTGATATTACAAAACTCAGAACCACCCCTAAACACCCAGCTTCTAATGGAAAAACGGAAGTTGTGCATAAAGACATTAAAAAAATGCTATCACATTATGTAAATAAACATCAAAAGAAATGGCCTGAATTTTTGCAATATGTAGTTTGTGTACATAATACAAAACCGCATCATAGTTTAAACAAATATTCCCCATATGAAGTTGTCTATGGTAAGAAAATGCGTACTCCATTCGTACTAATTCAAGATGAACTGCCTGAAATTAACAATGAAGATGTTCAAAATCTAGCTGAAAAACTAAAATTAATATGTCAAGAAGTTAATGAAAATCATCATAAATCTTTCCTGAAATATGCTAAAGCTCATAATAAAAAAAGTAAAGAGGTAACTTTTAAAGTTGATGACATGGTATGGCTGCACGACGACTCAGTGAAGAAAGGAGAATCTCCAAAACTCGCTGCTAAATTCAAAGGACCATTTCCTATAACAAGAATTTTGTCGCCTGTAAACTCAGAAATACAGTTGCCAAATAGATTAGTAGTCGTGCATAATAATAGGTTGAAGTTGTTTAAAAAAAGAGCCACTAATGCCGTGTCTGTCTCTTGTTCACAGGTTCCAGCATCAGATGAACCGCACGATGATACAAGAAACAACCCACAACCCTCGACAAGCAAGCAAGATACCCCACATTAAAGAGTGACACGTGACACCCCACGTTCGGATGAGTCCGAGCACGAGGAAAATGACAATAACAGTGTTGTGAGTGAGGAAGAACTACCCCTAAGACCCGGTGTGAGAGCCACACGAGGAAGGACAGTACAAGGTTTCTATAGTAAATTCATGTAATTTCGTGATTTACAGACTTGAAAATCAAAACACAATTAATTATATACATTCAAACTAAAAGTTATCATTTTTCTATAGAAAATAACTTTTATTACAAAAGGTAACTAAAATATTAACTAATTCATCAGTTAGAAATAAAATAAAAAAAATTATGTACCGTAATAACTATAATTACTTATAAATTATAAATCTAAAAATTAAATAGTAATAATTTTAAAAGTATCAAGTATATATAAAAACTAAAAATTATATAAAACAGTAACACAATACTTTGATTAAAAATTCAACTTTTTATTTGCGTTCAAACTACTAAAAAAAAAAAATCAAAGTTTCCATTAGTAAAAGTTAGTATACTTATTCTGTCTAAATAACTTGTAATTTTAAATACCATATTTTAAATATTATATTTTAACTAAAAACGGCAATAATTAAATTACACGTAAAAAAAAAAAAAATTTACACTGAAAAAATGCAAAGTGTAAAAATAATATTTACAATAATATTATAGTAAAAAAAAAAAAGGTTTAAGTTTATCTATAATTAATAATAATTTTAAAACTAATGTTTAAATAAAAAATATTTGATGTTGTTTAAATTTCATATGCTTAAAAATATATATTATATTAACTAAAAAATTACGATTCAGTAAAATAATAATATCGAATAAAAATAATTACTTTAATAATAATAGTTTTAAATCTCATAAAAAAATATACATAATTTTCTTATAACATCAAGATATATGCAAAAAATTGAATGTAAAAAATAATTAACTATTAAACTCTAAATAATAATTGCAAAAAAAAAATGCACGAAATAAAGTTTAATTTGCATGAAATATCAATTATTAAACAAAAAATTTAAAATAATTTCTATTTTATATGTAATATTACTAAATGTAAAATCATAAAAATTTATGAAAAAATTTACACATAAACCATATAAGTGCAATATTTCATTTTCTTATATACAACAAATTTTATTCGCTAAATAAAATTCAATTTAATGTTATGTCATATGTTGAAATACTGAATGAAAATTATCATGCCAAGCTTATTATTGCATTATTGCTAATCAATAATATCAATAATAATAATAATAAAACAATAAAATAAAAAAAAAATAAAAGTTTTAAATCTTATAATAAATATATAATATTCATTCAATATTTCTAGTTTATCCTGCAATTTGCTAAAAATTAATAAAACCAAGGAAAATTAACAAATTTATAAGTATAAAAAAAAAATTTAATATTATAATGTTAAAAACCTATTTTTAAATCTATTTTTGTATATAACTATAAAACATTTTAATGCAAATTGTAATTTTTAAATATAATTCATATATCTATATTTTACCGTAATTTTAAAAGTAAAAATAAACGTAATAACAAGAAATAATATAAAAAAATGCGTAATATGCAATATTATGTATTACTTATTTAACAAAAATTTTATTCTGTTATGTTATATCAATAATAATATTTAATGATTATGATTTAAAAATAATTCATAACAATATTAGTTTTGAATAATAATTTTACCTAAAAATAGCAATAATTATAAAATTCGTTTTAATTTTATTTACTGAATTTCTCATGTATAAAAAGTTCTACATTATAAAAAGTTAGAAAAGAAAAAATTCTCAGTAAATTTTCATATGCTGTATAAGCTACATAAACGGATGAAAACTTTCCTATAATTTTGCTTACGAGTAAGTTCTCATATATTTTTAAGACGTATGTTTTATGTCATGTCAGGCTTTGCTTTTCTTCGCTTCCATGCAACACAACACCACATTTTATATTGCACAGATGCATAATAACTCGCCTGCTTAGTAATCATTCTTGGGGGCAAGAATTTTCCGAAAGGGGGTGATGTAACCCGCGCGTCCTAAATATCAATATTAATAATAAAATAATGTAATGTTTTATTATTGATATTTAGTCCTCTTTACATATTCGCGTTCATATAGTACAAGATGTACTTCTTTATAATTTAACTGCATAAAAAGTGCAGTATAGCATAATTGCGTGTGTTGCGTGCGAGGCGACGGGAAGAAAGATAGTCTGAGTGTGGAGCTTGAGGTGTCGCGCTGGCGCCTCAAGCTATAACGCCGCTCTATGCATTGTTCGGCATATAGCGCTAATTTTATCACTTATAATCCACATTCATAATTTTATAATAAAATATAGTGTTACTTATGTGAGTTTTTTAATTTGAAAAGTTCTCCAATATCATATAAGAAATGTAGAAGAATTAATAACATTATATTGCTAATAAACATTATCAATAACAGTTTTAATTGATAATCTTTTAGTATAGATTATCAATAAGTTATCACAGAATTATTCATTAATACATCCACCAAAGCTGTACGCTTTGCGTGAATATTCAGCGACGGCCGAGAGCGACGAGGACGAGTCCGGCGGCAGAGCAGGTTACAGCGGCGGAGCGCCGGAGAGCGAGAAGAAGGTTACTCAGTAGCGGGGTTCGGGGTTCGGAAAACAACATTCACTACGCGCAGGCTACAGTACTTCAAGTAATTTTATTAAATTATACTCGATCACTTTTCGAAATTTATTTGAGATTTTTTATTTTTCGCTCGAATTCCGGTCAAATTATTGTAAGAAAGTGCGCGATGCATCGACAAAAGTTTTGATTTATTACTTTTTCATACTATTTTTGACTGAAAATTTGAAATCTTTTGACTTCGCTATAATGAAATTGTGTTATGTTATAATGGCTTTTTCCTATGCTTTTACATGTAAATTTAAGCGGAACAGGGGAAATTACTTTGCTATAATGAAATTTCTTTATATCCGAATTCGCTTTATCAAGGTTTTACTGTAAATGCAATTTTTTTTAAATTGCTTTCATTCTCTTGTTAATAAAATAAAGCTCTTTAAAAAAGGTAAAAAATATATATATAAAATTAGCTTTTTGGAACAATTTAATTGCAATATATTTAAATTGTACTCATGATTGTGATAATTTAGTTCACGATTCATAAACTGGCAGCAAAGTTCTAATGCTTTTCTAATGGGAAAAACACGCACTAAAATGAAATGGTAAAAAATTATTAGTAGTATCACAATACAAAGAAAATTTAAAGTCTTAAATGGTTTTGATAAAGCAACATAAATAATATCGGTCTGTAGTCTGTACATCCACCTGTCACACCATCAAAAAAATAGTAAAAAAGTATAATATGAGGCAGCGAGATACGAGCGTGCAGCCAGGTAAGAAAGCCTTGAGTGTTATACATACTACACCTACACTATTTTATCTCTCGACTGCTCAATACGGCTTATTCATCGATTCAGTGTTGTATCGATTATATTTTAATATAACATTTTTCGATTTTTAAATTTCCATAATTAAAATTTTAATTTTAAAGTTATAGTAGCAAAACTTACTTTAGTATTTAGAATGTATTTTATACTTGCGCTGTTAAAAAATGACACTCCCAAATGCTATAGTTACGGCGTGCGTAGGACATTCGCAAACGTCACTTTTTCATGACAATCAGTGTACATAGCGATTTTTTTTGTGCACCATCATAAAATAGATAATCAGAAGATACTTTTACTCGCATTACCTTCAGATCTATCTTTAATAATAACGAAGATACAGAAGCTTAAAGTCAAAATTTGACTCACGAGTTTAAAAAAATATCATAAAATCACGACTTCGCGGGACGTTTTAATTATTTGCATCTACAACTTTATTGCTAAAAATATTAAAATAAATTGAGTTGTAGAAGATAAAATTTCACATTAAATGTCATTTTGTGTTAAAAAGTCCCACCAGCGAGTGCAATGGGACGATTACGTGAATAACGGTATAAACTTCATATTAAGGAGATCCTGTAAGGCTTTTTGGGAAAAACATGAACGACATATCAAATGAGCTGTTACTAGGCAACGTAAGGTAGAATTACTCTCTCATATTTTTTTAAATCTTCTAAAGATATCCACGAGTTAAATTTGGCAGGCCATCCTACCCATGCGAAGTAAGCTTATTGAATGCCGTTCTTATAACGACGTTTTAATATTTTATCAATTTGAAAATCTTTATTTTTATTAAATGTTAATTTTTGCAATTCTTGATTGTAAATTGATCCAATAATTGAATCATTAGCTATGTCTTTTAGCTTATACACAGGTGGGTTTCTTTTTACAATTTTATCTATTATAAAAATTTCTCTGGACCAATTACCAATGTAACCTTTCTGAAAAGGTCTCCTCTCTTTTGAAATACGTACATATTCACATTTTTTAAACTTAAATGATGCACTTTGAGTCCATAATCTTGGTAAATCTCTATATAAATATTTCCGAACCTGAAGTACATTTCTTTCATTTACATCTTTAGGCTTTTTGTTTATAGTGGAGTGAATGGTTGCGTTATAGCTGTCAACCAAGTTTTGCAATGTATTAACGTATGACTATGTGTTTTTGTATGTAAAATATTGCCACATTTTCTCTTTTTAAGTACGATCAAAACGCTCACAGACAGCAGCTTTTGTATCAGGATTTTGTGTTGTGTAAATGTTTATATTTTTATTTTTTAAGAACGACTGAACCGACTGAGAAATATATTTTTTTCCTTTATCTGTGATAAATGCAATAGGTTTTCGTTTGCTTTTAATAAGTATTGTTTCAATTGCTTTTTGAACAGTTATTCCCTTCTTATTTTTAAGAGGCAAAGCCCAGGAATATTTAAAAAAACGTCTATTACAGTAATAATATAGGAATACCCTTTATTATATTTACTTAAAGCTCTCATGTTACATAAAGCACTCTGCCAAATGTCATCAATATTTGTAACAAAATATTTGTTTCTTTTAAATTTCTTTTGATACGTTTATGTAATGTATATGCGTCCTGATCTTCTAGCCACTTCGGTATTTGTTTTTCACTATATTTATGCTTTAAAACATTGTAAATTTTGTTAACGTTGGAAAATCCTGCTGGATGTTAAGTATCATAAAATACTTTAGCAAGTAAATTATATTTCATTTTAATTGAAACAGTACCCACTTTTTGCCTACTAAACTATTGTCACTTTTTCTACGTTTTTTAAGTATAAAAGAATCTGGTTCCAAAACACGCTGTCTTCGAGTTTCGTAGACTGACTCTTTTTTTACTGTTTTTGTCTTGATGTACATTTTCTTTCAGTACTAAACTTCTTTCAATTTTTCTTCTCTTTGGTAGCAAAAATGAATCTAGTTCTAAATGGCGCGGTGTCTTTGGTTTATGGTCTTTGGTCTTTGGTAAGCTGATTCTTTTTTTTGCTTTGTCCTATTTACTTTCATTTTGTTTTAGTTGTAAGACTTGTGTTGATAAATCTTTACGTAACCTGACTTTTTTTGACCTATTTCGTCTTTATTTTCACTTTGCTGAAGTTGTATGACTTTTGGTAGTAAATCTTAAATTGACTTTACTAAAGGAGTGTCAATAATTTCAACAAGTTTGAGTGATGACTATAGTTCAACTGAAGGCTTGAATAATGAGTTTGATATAGAACTAATTGATATTTATAAATTAAAAAGTATTTTAAAATTAATGAATAAAAATAAAGCTGGAGGAATGGATAATATTACTCTAAGAGAAATTTTATGGAGTGGTGAAAAGTTTTTGACGGTTCTTGTGCACTTAATAAATTTATCATTAACTGATGGTGCATTGCCTAAAATTTTTAAAGGTGCTTATGTTAGACCAATTTATAAAATTGGTAATCATAAATTGCTGAGCAACTATCGTCTAATTTCAATACTTAGTTCAGTTGATAAGATAATAGAAAAATATATTGTAACAGAGTTACAAAATTATTTACAAAAATTTAATATTATTGATAACAGACAGTACGGTTACCAGAAAGGCAAAAGTACAAATGATTTGCTGGGAGTTTTTTCAGATGTTATAAATTCAAAATTAAATGATGATGAAGAAATAATTGTATGTTTTATTGATTTCAAGAAAGCATTTGATACTTTAGATCATAGTATTTTAATGGATGAGCTGATAGACATTGGTGTACATGGAAAAATTTTTAAATGGTTAAGAAATTATTTGAGTGATAGATTTTTTAAAGTTAAATTATGTGAACAGAGTAGTAGTGAAAGAGTAATAAATGAAGGTGTACCCCAAGGTAGTTTATTGGGGCCGTTACTTTTTCTGGTTTATGTTAATAAAATTATGCGTCATATAAAACATTGTGAATGTCTAATGTATGCTGACGATTTAGTTCTTATTGCCTCAGAAAAAGATTTTTATAAATGTGAAACCAATTTACAAATTGATATTAACAATTTATGTGAATGGTCACATGATTATAAACTTATTATCAGCGCTAGAAAAAGTAATGTGATGTATATCTCAAGTCCTTATAAACGTAAATTATGTCAAGTAAATATATCAATGCATAATAATGCCTGTATTCACATGAAAAATTATTTTAATTGTAAATGCAACTTCTTAGAATGTGTGGATCAGTATAAATATTTAGGCGTAATAGTAGACAAGTATTTTAAATTTGATGTTCATATTGATATGTTAGTGGCTAGATTGAGATTTGCTTTAAAAATTTTTTATTTACTTAAAAAATTCATGTCCTCAAAAAATATAAATACTACTTATTTTGCATTGGTACACTCAATATTGTTATATGGCATTAAAGCATGGGGCTTAAGCTCTTCAGCGTCAATTACTAGATTGCAAAAACTACAGATAAGAATTCTAAAATTGTTAAAGTTTGGAATCAAATATGATGATGATGTTAAATATTTTAAGCATTTCAATATAGTTTCCCTAAAAATTCTCGCAAAATCTGTTATTTTAGTTGATGAGTTTAATACTATTGTAAATCTTGAAAAAAGATCTCATTCTCATAATACGAGACAACAGCTTTTAGAGCCGGTTGTTCTACCTAAATTTAAAAATAGATACGGAGAGCGGACAATGAGTGTTCAACTACCGCTTATTTGTAATGATCTACCTAAATATATCAAGGATTCGAAGGGTAAAAAAGAAATAAAAGAAAAAGTAAAAAGATGGTATATATGTAATTAGGTTATAATTGTGTTGTTTTTTCTAATTGATAAAAAAATAATAATAATTAAATAATAATAATAAAAATATATATAATACAAAAAAAAAAGAAAAAAGAAAAAAAAAAGAAATGAAAGGTGCTGATTTTGTTTTTATGTACTGTTGTAATATGGTTTATGCTTACTAACAATTTTTTATATTATGTTGATTAAACACCCACCGATAAGACTTCATTGTCTTGGTGGGACTTATGTATGTACTTTCATTTTTATTAATAAAAAAAAATATTTTTTCAGGTTTTCATATATAATATTAACTTAATTTTTTCTTTTTGTTAACAAATTCATCACCATCTAAGTTTGCTTTCTTTTTAGCTTTAACAGGAATATACAGTCTGTTAAAAAAGACTGGTCTGATATATCATTTACAATAGATGGCAATTTACGTCGTAATAATTTTTTATTAAGATTTATTCTATGTTCTCTTGCTATATGTGGAAGAAAAAACTGGTCTGATCTTTTGTTTCTTTCCGAGATTAAATTATGACGTTTCTTATTTTTATAAGGATTAAATCTATGTGCTTTAGGCGAAAGTTTTAATTTTTTGCAGTATAATTAATTTCATTACCTCTTTTAGGTTTACGAATTTTTTTTGCTATTTAAATTGTAGTCTGTGTTACTTTCAAATGTATAAGAATCCATTGTATCTGAATCCTTGTCGCTTTGTAAATAGGGGTTACTACTAGAGAAAATGTTATTCTCATAAAAATCAGTTTTGTTTGAATTTTGTGAACTTGAAAAATTTTCTTTCAAGTCAGATGGGCCTTCATCTATAGTCATATAATAAAGTTATAATATTTTAAGTGGTTTTCTTTCTTAAAATTTTTGCTAATGTAAAAAATTTGCGTAACAATGCAACATATTGATTTTTTTTCATAAACATTACTATAACTGTTTAAAACATTGGATATTTCTGAGCTTGTACGTTCAGCAGCGTTTTGATTATTTTCATTTTCATAATTTAAAGAAGGCACAAGTAACATTTTCTCACCGTATTTCATGCTACTTGAAAAGTAAGCCGCCTAGCAAACTAAGTATTGGTGAAATAAAGGCTGGTGAAAATCCCCGCCCTACTTGGCCTAAAATTTTCTTTTTTTTATTTACTCCTTGTTGTCTTTTTGCTAACTTTCTTAACGTATTCTTATGTTTTGACAATATGTTTTATTGTTTTTGATTTACTTTTAAGAGACCTTTTAAAATATTATCAGCAACCTCACAAAGTATGCAAACTAAATATTTATCTAATTTTTTAATAAGTACCTTCCCACACAACACAGACTAAAATATAATACATATAATATATGTATTTTATATTAGTATACCAACAGAAAATATATGTATAATATCCATTTGAAAAAGGGGTTGTTGATGGTATGAGAAACGTTCAAACGTCCTATATCGAGCGTATATCAAACGTTTAAATGTAGATCAAAAATAAATGTATACCATACATATAATATACATATGGGTGGTAGATGCTTTTTTAAGCAAAAATTTCAAATATTGCATTTTAATTTATGTGGCTCTTGCTCCAAGTCTGATACGTTTCCAACACATATCGTTATAAACAACAGCTCACTTACTTTTTAACACTTACCATACTGCAGCGGACTTTTATATTACTATATTTTAATATGTCAAGTTGGGTATATAAACTTCAAGCTTTGTGGTACTTGACGGTAGTGAGTTCTCTATATTCCAAGCCATAAGGTTTATAACTACTAGCAGTTTAAAAACAATACAAAATAAAATATCCATTTTATAAAAAAGTTATCACTCTACCAATTTCTATTTATAATATTTTCTAAAAGTCACTCCAAACTTTTAATTAGCAATTCTTATTACATTTTATATTTTTTATTAAAGTTTTAAAGCTAGAGCTTTTAAAAGCATTTTGATTCAGAGATAAGTAAAAAAGAAGCCAAGTTTGTTAATTTCAAAAATTTGGTAATTAAAATACGCTGTAATTAGCACTTTTAAAGAACATCTACAAAACGTTTGGAGGTATACATTTAGTAAATGTATATAAATAGTATATGTGTAGATGTAATTTTCCAAAAAAATGCATACCAATTCTATCCGTATAATCTATATTTACACTTCATATGTAAATTATACATAAAGCAGTATACCAAATGAATACATATATTATATGTATGAAAGTAATATATATGGTATATGGTAGATGAAAGGTATATGTATACTATCTTATTGTGTGCTGTGTGGGTTACCTTTCCACACAGCACAGACTGAGATACCATACATATAATATATGCTTTTTATATACATATACCAAAGGTAATTATATGTATAATATCCATATGTAGAAGGGATGTTAATCGTATGAGAAACGTTCAAACGTCCTATTTCGTGCGTATATTATATGTATATCTCAAGACCCAAAGTATATGTATACCATACGGATACCATACGTATAGAAGGTAGATGTATTTTTAAGAAAAAAATGAAAATATTAATTGTATACCAATTAATGTGGTATTAGCTCCACTTCTGATGCGTACTCAACTCACTTATTACTTGCCCCGGCTCACTTATTGTTTAACACTCACCACACTGCAGCAGACTTTTATATTGCTATATTTTAATATGTCAAGTTGGGTATTTAAGCTTAACATTTTGGGGAACCTGACAGTAGTGAGTTCTTGAGATGCCAAGCCATACAGCTAATTACTTCTTTCAGTTATAAAAACAATACAAAATAAAGTATCAATTTTATAAAAAAGTTATGATTCTTAACATTACTATTTATAATTTTTTTCAAAAGTCACTCCAAACTTTTAATTAACAATCCTAATTACATTTTATGTTTTCTTTAGAAGTTTTAGAGTTGGTTCTTTTAAAGTCATTTTGATTCAAAGATGAATTAAAAAGTAAGCTAATTTGTAAGTTTCAAAAACTGGGTTATTAAAATACGCTGTACTTAGTACTATTAATTTACATCTATTAAAGGTTTGGAGGTATGCGTTTAGTAAATGTATACAAATAGTTTATGTGTAGATGTAAATTTCAAAAATATTGCATACCAATTCTAAACGTATAATATACATTTACACTCCATATGTAAAATATACGTAAAGCAGTATACTAAATGCATACATATATTATATGTTTAAAAATAATATGCATATATCTGGTATATGGTAGATGAAAGGTATATGTATATTATCTCATTGTGTGCTGTTTGGGTTCTTTAGAGTTAGTTTGAGATATTAGTTTAATTGTTCTTGCGCACCTCTTTAATCGTCTACGCATTGTATAAAACTGAATCAAAATTTAAAAACATAAGCTTTTTAAGTGTTCTCTATATACAATGCATTTTTCATGTGGAAAAATATTAGTTCGAAAGCACAGATCTTCAGCTGTTTGTTGCTTTAAGTCAAGTAGAAGATACCCGTGTGGCGCTGTGGTGGCATCATCGTAAGCTTCTTGTAAAAAAAAAATCATGTGGACAAATTTGACGAGCTAAAAAACTAAATTGCAATTTATCTCTTGGATTTTTAAAGCAAAAGATATAATGAGCATTAAGGCTAATATCTCTTGATCCTTTACCTTTGTGAAAAACGTTTTGCGTAATATAAATTGCAGACATATTTTTGTAGTGGCTGTATTTAGTAAAAATGTCTATTAAATCAGTACCCGTGTTGAGCATAAGGTCATCAATAATTAATAATACTGGATTACCATATTGATATTCTTTTAAATCAATTAATCCTTCGTGAAACTAAATATTTCTATAACTTCTGCTAAGTTCTGCATAACACCATATTATTTTCTTATAATAGGTATCACACATTTTATTCATATATTGAATTAATTTAGTTACAAAAAATTACTTCCCTGAAGAAGACGGGCCTGCAACAATTGCAGTACAAGGGTGCTTAAACCGTAGATCCATCTCAAATGAGGTTAGTATATGAGTGTCTCTATTTAAGTAGTTATTAAAACTATTCTAAAAGATCAAGGGCAAAAAATTATACTTGCAGTTAAATATATAAAAAATTTAATTAATTAAATTAAAAATATAAAACATACATTTTATACATACAGTATATAATTTTACAACCAAATTAACTTTTAATTAAATATATTCACAATATCTTACATTATTTATTGTCTTAAAAAAAAGAGTTTTTAAAATAATACATTTTAGTAATAACAGGAAATAAATAAATAAAGCCATAAAATAATCCTAAATATTTTTAGACAATATAATACATGACAAATATTTACATTTTATTGTATCTTAAGTTTTATTGTAATAATAAACAATAATAATACATTTATATAAACATATTTTACATTATTAGTCACATTTGAGTCTCTTAAAACCAAAAGGCAATGTATCAAAGTTTTTAATAATTTTTCTTAAAACTAAATAATATAATATTATATTATATTATTATATATATTATATATATTATATTATATATTATATTATATAATAATATATATATAAAACTAAAAATATTATCTTCATGCTTTGAAATTACCGTATGGTCTCTACGCCAACGTATCATATTAGGTATAGGGATAGTTACTGGATTCATTGTTTTATTTACAAACTTTTTCATTGTTTCAAAATTAACTATTTTTAAATTTTCATAATTAATCTGACGCCTTTTACTTTTGTTATTGTTTTTATGTTATTAAGATCCCCTTTAACTGCAACTTTATATGAGTAACATTTAGGAGCACAGGTTACCCATTCAATAATTTTGCTACCTTGTCCATGTACAGCGATCTCATCAGTTAAATCTTCTAATTTCTATCTTTTATCTTCTAGCATGTAACAACCTGCATGGGGCCCCCTTTAATAGTATGCTATCAGTATCTTTATAAAAACATAGTTTACAAGCTTCACGATCACTCTATATAATCGAATTCACTCCCAAGCTGTTGTATAAGAAGCTATAACGGGGTTGACTGTGCCATTTACTTCATATTCTTCATCTATATATTCCCAATTTACATAAAAAATATTTTCTGTGGCTTCGTCTTTTATGTTAACAGTAATTTTTTGATTAGAAATCATGGCAAGACGTTTTAAAGGTCAATTAAGTACAGTGGTACGTGATTTATTTAGTAACATTCCATATCGGCCCCATAGAGAATTTAATAATATTTTAGCTAAGAAGCGAAGACCTGTTTTTTTTAATTTGATCTTTATCTAAACTAATACCTTTATTAAAAAGCCTAAGATATACTCTTCAACTTCATGTAAAGTGCTTTCGTTTCGAGGTAAACCGCTAGCCATTTCTTTCAGTTTGAACAGATGGTCTACATAGCCTGGGAATATACCTCCTGTTTTTGTACGTTTATTGTACCTAGTTACTTCCTGTTCCCATACTTGAAATGCTTCAAGGACCTTATAACCCATCTCTATAGCTAATCTGAGTTCATCAAGTATCCATGTACCAACAAATGCTCTGTCTTCAATAATTTCATGAAAGCAGTCTATTTTCACTAAATCGTCAACACATTTGCGACACAACGGAAAGAATAAGTTGTTATGAATTCTAACAGGTAATACATCATGACAAAGCTGACGTGGAGTTAAAACTTTACATTTAATCAAGCCGTTCATTTTTTCATATTCTTTGCATGCATCTGTTCCAACGCGAATAGCTATTGGGTGTTTAACAGGGTATGTATTGTACTAATAAAAAAAAATAAAAAAATTTATTAGCTATTTAAATGTATTTAAAATTTTTTTTTGTTTTTTACCTTGTTAATCGTAGTATACAACGATATAAAATCTAGAAGAGTAAAAAAACATCCTTTATTTACATCAGGTTTATAATACAATCGTGTACCGTTGCATCTGCCACCGAAGAAACTGTCTCTTGGATTTAGCGGTGAAATTTTTACATAAGGATGGTTATTTACATAATTTTTAAGTTGTAAGTCTTCTTCTTTCATGCTCTCAAATTTGCATTCCCACATCTCAAAAACCTTAAATCAATATAAATATATATTAAAGTATTTAACATGTATTTTATATATACTGTTAAAATAAACATACTTCATAGCCTAATTTCCTCAGTTTTCTTGTTGTCAGTTCCGTTTTTTCTCTTCGCATTTCTGGGGTATCTTTGAACAGCAAATTTTTTGTCTCTTCACCTTTGTCATCGGTATGTCTACTCCAGTCAATGCAGTTATGCCCATGGTAGTAGCAGCCATGGAATTGTTAGACCGTTTCTTTGTCACTCGTTTTGCTGTACCCGTCGGCCTGCATAAAATTATTAACAAAAAAATTTATTAATTATAATTATAAAGTTAAGTATTTTGTATACGATAAATACCTTGCCAATTCCAGCTATCGAATATTCTCTATTGTTTCCTGTATGTTTAATTTTTGTTCCTGTAATTTTTTCCATATGTACAAGCCATTGTATTGCAATATTTGATTGATTGTCTGCTCTCCTATATCCATTTTTAGGTATTACTGATATTTGATTTTCTTTTAAGAATTTTTTTCTGAAAACCAAGTTTGCACTGCTTGCAATAGTTAAAGCTTCTAAGAAAGGATCAATTTTGTTCTCAGTAACAAAAAGGTGTCCTAATTTTATACAAGCCTTTACTAATATGCAAACATCATTTTTGCAGTACTTAATAAGATCAGACTGGTAGTCAAATGTAGAAAAATATTATTTTGTTATACCAATCATCAAAACATTTTTGTTTATTTTCAGTCATGTTGTTATATCCAAAATCCTCTTTGCTTGGTACTTTCCCTATATACCTTTCAGTTGGAGGAGTGAAAAAAAATGGAAAATAACCCTTTGATGATTCTTCAAAATTAAATGTCTTTATAAAATCTGATAAAGGCAGGGGTATGAAGCAGCAAGAATCAATAAGTGAAATATTACTATTAAGAATTGACATATTTAGAATGGATAATCCATTCATAATAACTTCAGGTTGCAATTTGTAATCTTCAACAATTTTCTGAAGGAAAAATTGAGAGTCAAATTTTGATGATTGTGGCCAATTAACTTTACACAGTTTAATGTATAAAATGAGATCTTGCAAGTTCAATGCATTCTTTGATTGGATCTTTCTTAAATATAAATTCTCTCTGTCCAAATGTATTACAATTTTGACTTACGTCATAATTATCAGTATTTAGGCATGAATAACAAACTTTGTGTACCACACATAAGATAGGAACATGTTTAAAAATATTTTCTTCATTTTGATATTTTGTGTTTTGCGTTGTTTTTCTAAATCATAGAAGAGAAATTGAAACTTTTCAATATTTCTTTTACCTTTGTATGGTTGAATATAACATTGATGATTACCATCTTTATAATCTTTACATATTTTGCAATATATTTCTCCACACTTGAGCTTCTCTAGTCTGCTAGGATGTACTTTGTTTAAACATTGCTTGCATCTTTTTAGTAATTTACAAATTGAGTTAGAGTTGTTATTAAATTGGTTTATTTTATGATTTTCATAGTATGTTTTTCCATCAAAAAAATTGCAATCAGTACATGTAAAAGTATTCTCATCTGATATACATTTATTAACCGATTTACATAACAAGCATTTTTCTTCACATTTATGACAGTTAAAATTAATTATTGTACTGAAAGCTTTGGAACACTCATCAAAATATTTTTTTCCATAAAATGCCTGAATAGATGTAATTGGTGTGAAATGATTATCATCAAATACTAAATGAAGACATTTTTTGACTCCTTCTTCCGCAGTACCTTTAAAAAGTAATCCTTTTTTTTTTAAATCTGACATGTAGTGGACTCGTATTCTTTATTGCTTTTTATAGAAATGTTAAAACTTTGCAAGTTCATCAATTCCGCATCCTTGATTAGAAATTTCAACGTTTGCATCGATGCATAAATTAAGTGCTAAATTTAGCTGTGTATCTTTTTCTCTTTTTTTAACATTATATTTACTTTGTGCATATGATTTAAATTATTATTTAATTCATTATGTGCTACAGCTACAACTAAACTTCTTGGTAAGCAAAGGTTGTCATTATTTTTGATAGAGACAATATATTTTTTATGTGCTATAAATTCATCTCTTGTCACACCCATCTTGTTTATATTTCTTCCATTGCCACTAGAAAGCGTTAAATAATCATATTTTAGAGTAAGCATATCTTTACCCTTAAAGAATAATTCTTCATCTGATGTTAATTTGTGCTCTATACTAGTTAATAGTATATCGGCATCTATCTGTTCCTTACGTCGATAAGATAAAAGGCTCTATTATAAGTATTACTATTTCCATATAAAGAAATTCCAACTTTACATCTAGCTGGCGTGTTTTTTAAAATGATCTAACACTTCATCTATTGCTTTTCGTAATCATATAAGTGGATTTTCATTTTTAGGTACTTTGTTTATTTTATATTGAGTTTGATATCGTTTATACCCATACCTTTTGTTGTTTACTGAATGAATGAATGAATGAATGCATGAATGAATGAATGAATGAATGAATGAATGAATGAATGAATGAATGAATGAATGAATGAATGAATGAATGAATGAATGAATGAATGAATGAATGAATGAATGAATGAATGAATGAATGAATGAATGAATGAATGAATGAATATATATGTAAATCACATAAATTCATAATTTTTGTATCAAGTTATACGTTTAAAAAAAACGTTTTATTTGTTTAAACTCTATATTTTACATTCTAAAATATTTTATGTATAACTGGTTTTAGTTTATAACGTTATAACTATATAATATAAATAAATGTTTTTTTCTATTTTTCTCTTAATATATAATAGCATTAAAAGACTATATAAAATAAAAATGATTATATAGAAATTAAGTGTTTTATTTATAACCATTTAATTTTATAAATATATCCTGAGAAGAACGCTAACTATGACATTTCTATGATTTTTCAATGAAATTTCAATGAAATGTCCCATAACGATGACACAACTGCGATTTAATGAAGACAAAGAATGACAAAGTTACAAAAATAATTTTTTTAAAATGTCTAACAATGAAATTTCGATGACAAAAACACGACATACCGACGACATGAAATTTTTTGTTTTTACAAAAATGAAATAAGTATGACAGCAAAAAATTATTGATGAAATAACGATGGCAATTTTTATTTTTCAAAAACCTAAATCCGACACAACAACGACATGAAATTTTTTGTTTTTACAAAAATGAAATAAGTATGACAGCAAAAAATTATTGATGAAATAACGATGGCAGTTTTATTTTTCAAAAACCTAAATGCGACACAACGACGACAACGATTAAAATTCAATATGTATGAAATAACGATGACACGAAGAAATAATAATTTATTGGCTTTTTACAAGAATATTGAATTTTTAACCATGTCATCGTTGTGTCGTATTTAGATTTTTTGAAAATTAAAGCTGCCATCGTTATTTCATCAATAAGTTTTTATTGTCATACTTATTTCATATTTACAAAAATAAAAATGTTCATATCGCCGTTGTGTCATCTTTAAGTCATCGAATTTTCTATTTTAGCTGGTAGATTGATAGAAAAATATCATTATATATATTTAAATAATTATTTTATATTATTATAACGTGTTTGATTAAAATTACTACTGACATGATTATATTTTTTCCCTATGTGCAAAAATGCATGCTAAACGGTTTCGGAGTGTGTATTTTTCAATATTGTAAAAAAAAATAATTATTTTATATTATAATAGTTATAAGTGTAACGAAATTTAATATTTTGCTAAAAATTGTGCTTATTATTTAAATCAGCTTTAAATATAGTCAATGTGCTTATTAACTCTAGAAAAGCGTAACAAAAATTGTTAAATTGATTGTATTTTTATTGTTATATTTTTCTTAACACGCGTACGATAAGGCAAATTAATTGCAAGCATTAAAAGAAAATAAAAAAAAAATTATAAATATGCTTCAATCAATTCAAAATTTAGTATTGCATAAATATATGGAAAAGTAATTTTTAGTGCCAAAAAACTGACAATTACTTAGCTTTTATTTAATGCATAAAATAATGCATAAAAAAATATAATAAATATTGCAAATACATTGTTGCGTTTAATTAATATTCAATACAAGCAATATATTTGATAAATATATATTATGATTAGAATCCTGTACAAAATCTTTGTGGTAGTGCAATGTAATATAGTAGCTTTTCCCGGTGACTCTCAGATTTGAAAAAAAAAATATTCAAAGTCAAGAATTAATAAATACTAGAGCTGTAAATTTAAACCGGTTCGAGCACCCGCCCGGGCCAAAACCTTCGGGTGCTCGTTTTTTTTAAAATGAAAAACCCGGGTTTCGAGCTTTTAGCTCGAAAACGAGCTTTTTCGAGTTGAGCTCGTAAATGACTCGTGAAAAAAACGAGCTTTTGAAAATAAATCGAGCTAAAGTATAATTTTTGAAGAAAGCAAAGAAAAAATGTTTGTGATTTTTGTTTAAACTGGCATTTTTAATAATCTATCATGCAAAATAAGCTGTGTAAAATATTTTTAAAAATTATTTTATTTTATTTATGACTTTTATCCTTCAAAAACCATTTTTTCATAATAAAAATCGAGCTTTTTTCTTCATAGGCTCGAAGGCTCGTTTTTAAACTTTAGCTCAAATGTCGAGCTTTCCGAGCTTTGGCTCGTTTTTTGAGTTTAAGCTCGATTTCAAGCTAAACCTGGGTTTCAAGTCAAACCGGGTTAAAAAATTTCAGCCCGGGCTAAAAATATTTCGAGTTTTTTACAGCTCTAATAAATACGTATTTTTTCGTTTGTTTCGGAGGTTTAATTACTTTTTAGGGCAGGTTATAAAAGTTTTAATTATTAATAAAATATTCAATTTACTACAAAAATGACGATTTATTGTGTTTTTTGACTTAGATTTGTATTAAAGTATTCACTTGATTACAAATTAATTAAGAAATCTGCAAAACAAGTTTCAGTTGAGACTCAAAAAATGCTGGGTTACTGAGTTTGGAAAGCTTTTTTATATAATATAATGCGAACGACTCTACACTAAATAAGAAAACTCCAACCCCGTATATAAAATTTCATGTTAGGCAGGTAGCATTTGGTGGCATTTGGTATATAGGCAGGCACTTGATTTTATTAACAGGCAGGTCTCCGAGGTGGTCGCCTGTGTACTTTGAAAGTTTGTCGTCGATATTTCATATTTTTACATTATTAAAATTATGCTGAAAATTTTTGTCATCTTTATTGCATACATATGTCATTGAAATTTCATCGATAATTTCTAGTAGTATAATTTTGTCGTCATTATTTCTCATTTAAGTCATCGTTGTGTCATACTTATGTCATCGTTGTTTCATACTTATGTCATCGTTGTTTCATACTTATGTCATTGAAATTTCATCGAAAATATTTTGCTCATTTTGCTAATTATTCTATTTTTTAACTCCATATAAATAACATGGGGCTAACGATGAAATAACGATGAAATGGGACACGTTTCATCGTTATTTCATCTTTGTGTCGCATTTATTTGTCATTCTTATTTCATCGTTGTGTCATCGTTAAAATTTTACTCGGGATATTATAATATAAATTTTAGATTTTCATAATTGTAATAATTATAATTATAGGTTATTATTTTAACAAAAAAATATGATGGAATTTTTATGACGTCATATATATTTTTTTCAATGCACTTTTAACCTGAGCAAAAGAGTATTGATATTTGCTCTTAAAAAAAACACAATAACAAACTACCTGAATTTTTTCTCATAGATGTTTGGGATCTTTCCTATACATAATTTTTTGACATATATAAAACGTTGCACACCTGCTTTTTTATTAAAGATTAAAGTGCATTTTTGCCTTTAAATTCTTTATGCTTGAAGAAACATAATACATATTTCATATTTTTTTATACACTGTTTGCTAAGATTTTTTATTGAAGATGTTATATTTTAAAGGGCATTGTATTTTTAAATTTCTTTTTCTTTTAATTTGCTTTAACAAGAGTTTGAAGTATATTTTTTCGATTAAAGATTTTATTCTTTCTTGATATATAAATCATTATAGTTCTAACTTTAATTTTTATGCTCTATGGAGTCTAAAAATGTTATATATATAGACATAATGCATTATAATATATCACTATATAATCTTTTTACTGCAGTTTTTTAAGGTTTTTTCAACATGTCGATAATGTTGCGAAAAAAATGTGTAACTCGTATTTTGTCAGGTGAAGCAAATTGTGTAAGTCGTTTTTTGTCACGCTAAGCAAAATGTGTATCTCGTATTTTGTCACGCGTAGCCAAATGTGTAAGTCGTATTTTGTCACGCGTAGCAAAATGTGTAAGTCGTAAATAAGAAATTTTACAGGAGAAGCGTTTGTAAAAAAAATAGTATATATTATATTGTTTTAAATATTAAATAACCTAATTTTTTATGCTTAATTAATTTTTCAAACAAAATTTTTACATGATATTATTATAGCAAACAAAATGCATGATTTATGAGTAATATTGCTTTTCTTTTATTAACTTTTTATACTAGGTAAGTTAAAAAGTGCATTATTTATATAAATAATATTTTTAATTTCATAAATTTAAATAAAAATAGGCTTATTTTTATCATTGTTTTTAATTTTACGTAATCATATCCACACTAACACGTTCACGTGTTTTTCGAAAAATTTGCACACCAATTGTTCAAAGAAACAACTAAAATAAAATTATGGTTACATAATTCTTAAAAATGTATCACGTCATTATTGAAAATACAGGCTCGTTGTTTTCAATAATTAATAATTTTAGAAACATAGAATACAGCTCATAAGTATACAATTTGAAATTATTAGGGCAATAAAATTAGTTAGTTATAAGTTTTAAAACTCTTTAACATTGGTACTTCTCTTTTAAAACTATTATTTTTTAAATAAAAAAAAGTGCCACCTAGCGATTAAATTTATAACTAAAAATGCGTTGTAAGATTGACAAAGAGAAGCGATAAGAAAAAAACAATAACCTAATAAATAAATCTATTCAAACAATAAAAAAGGAACTCAAGGAAGTACATAATTCAAAAAATTCAAAACATTAAAAAAATCATTTTTGTCAAAAAGTGGAGTTACACATTTTGCTTCGCGTGATAAAAAACGAGATAGACATTTTGCTACGCGTAACAAAATACGAGTTACACATTTTGCTTAGCGTGACAAAAAACGACGTACACATTTTGCTTCGCCTGACAAAATACGAGTTACTTATTTTTTTCGCGACAACCTTGATGTTTTATATATCGTTGCTCCCATTCCGTAAAGGCCATACGGGATTTATCAAAAAAAAATATAGAAAATGAAACCTGAAGTTAACTTGGTAGGTATATCTGCTTAAATGAAGATAAAAGAGTGAAGACAATATAACGTAGTTTTGCTGGTAAGTGTGGTGGGGCAACAATCGCAAAATTTGACCCCGTTGCAAGGAGAAACGTTTTGCAAAATCGTTATTTTTGCTACATGTTTTTGTCGTCTCCTTTTTAAGATGCGATATCTTAGTTATTATTAAAGATAAGTAGATATTATAAGTGAGGAAAATTAGCCTTAGGACTTCCTCTTTATAAATATCTAAGAAATTTTAAAAAAAATGCTATATTTTTTGTGTTATTTAATTAGCTGTAAAAATTTGCCAAACGAAAACAGCTTAACTTATAAACGTCAAATTTAAATCGCAAGCGTCAAATCAGTATTGTAATTTAAAAATGGAAAAAAATTCACAAATGTTTCATCGAAAACTAATTTACAATAATTTAAGAAAAATGCATATCAAAGTTAGTAAACAGTACTATAGAATTTCCCCTTACGAGATTAACAATACATTTTTTCTCCTCACCTGAATTATCTAGTGAAGAAGCGACCACGACAACATGTAAATGTTATGTTAGAATAATAAGAAAAATTCTATACTTTTTTTGTCTTTTTCAGTAGTAACATTATTATACATAATATCTATATTTTATACTTTTTCTCACGCATTTCCTATCACTATGATTTTTTTGTATAATGTAAAATTACTATAGTTTTTATTTATCTTATACTGATTTAACTATAAGTTGAAAAATTAAAACTTAACATTTAATTATTTTTGTTTATTATTAAAATATTTTATAATATAAATATTATGCTTTTAAAATCCTTTTTTTTTGGTAATTCCTTTTATTTTGCTCGCTTATGTTTTAATAAAGTATCCAACCTATTATTTATCAAACTATATAAATTAATTATTTTGTAAAATTTTAGTGCACAAAACAATTACTATTTACCATTTCAATTGCATCACAAATTTAAATATTTAAAAGTTGTATTGTTCAAAATAAGTTCAGGAGGATAAATTATAAAACAACTTGTTTTTTTATGTAATGCGTAATTTGTATATTTTTTTCGTTCCAATGTGTAAGTGTGTTTTGCCCACAATATACCTCGACTATTTTTCGTTTTATTTTGCTAAATTTTAATCGTTCTGTCGTTACGGTTTAATTAAAAACGTATTTTTAAAATTAATATACAAAAATATTAAATACAAATACAAAAGAATTAGATAGAACTCGAATCTATTTGATTTCTACAAAAAAAAAAGGATTTTGTTATCTAGATAAAAATTATCCGTTATCCAAATTTCCATCCGGATCCTGATCCGAAATCTGGAATTTAAATACATTTAGATTTCGCCAGCACAAATTTATAATTAATGCATAACTCTATGCGCATAGCTTCTGTTTAAAATCTCCGAGCAAATGATATTTATTCTAATTGCAAATAAATAAATAGTTTTTAAAATAGATAAAATACACCATAGTTACGATGCATTATTTCAATTTGTGCTAAATTTTGTACTAGCGGAGGATTTCAAGATCTGTTTTCTTTCAATGCATGACTCATGCACGTTTCAGATATATCGCCTTAATGTGATAGAGAACTAACTGTTTCAATCTTGTGTGATACACTCAGTTTAATTCTTTCTTGTAAGCTACATTCAGGCTCCACGAATCTTAGGCAATACCACAGACACTCAATATTCGTTACAGGATTTACGTTTTTTTAAAGGAAATGTAAATAATTTATGAATTTAAATAAGAATATTATTATTCCAATTATTTTTTTAAAATTCTATGATATGATAGTGTTAATCATTATAACACTACGTAGTGATTTGTTTGTATTACTTTACCTCAAAATTAAATGAGTCATATCTCATATTTTATGAATAAGCATAAAGTAAATATCTAACTTTTTAAACATAAATAATAAACATGTTGCGCCCAAAAATTAAATTTTTTTTTTAAAAAATGTGCAATATTTTTTAACAAGCATTTAAATGAGTAGGTAAACGACTGATATCTTGCAAAACTAGTCAGTCGCAAAATATAATATTTACACAAAGTTAAAAAAGCAAGAAAAAAAGTTAAAATTTGTTACGTGAAACATTAAAAAAATACGATCAAATATTTAAGTTGTTTCAATATAAAGATTAATTGTAATGTTGGAATTTCTAATCTTGGTGACAAATTTTAGTGCATACAGAATTTTTTAAAAAATCAAAACATTTGTGAATATTTTTCGGAAGAAAAAAAAAATAATAAAACTCTATTCCATTAAAAAATTTACAGTATTTATTTGGCTGGAAATAATGAGAGTAAAAAATTATATCAAATAATAATATTTCCAATAATAGGTTGGAAATTTTATTAAAACATAAGCAAGCTAAATAAAAGCAATTACAAAAAAAAAGGATTTTAAGAGCATAATATTTATATTGTAAAATATTTTAATAATAAAAAAAATAATTAAATGTAAGGTTTTTATTATTCAGTTTATAGTTAAATCAGTATAAGATAAATAAAAACTATAGTGATTTTACATACAAAAAATTATAGTGATAGGAAATGCGTGTGTAAAAGTATAAAATATAGATATTATGTATAATAATGTTACCACTGAAAAAGAAAAAAAAAGTATAGAATTTTTTTCTTATTATTCTAAAATAACATTTACATGTTGTCGTGGTCGCTTCTTCACTAGATAATTCAGGTGAGGAGAAAAAATGTATTGTTAATCTCGTAAGGGTAATTGCTATAGTACTGCTTACTTACTTTGATATGCATTTTTCTTAAATTATTGTAAATTAGTTTCCGATGAAACATTTTTAAATTTTTTTTCATTGTAAATTACAATACTGATTTTACGCTTCCATTTTAAATTTCACGTTTATAAGTAAAGCCGTTTTCGTGTGTCAAATTTTAACAGCTAATTAAATTAGACGAAAAATATAGCATTTTTTAAAAAAAAAATTAGATATTCATAAAGAGGAAGACCTAAGGCTAATTTTCCTCAATTACAATATCTACTTATCTTTAATAATAACTAAGATATCGCATCTTAAAAAGGAGACGACAAAAACATGTAGCAAATATATCGATTTTGCGAACAGTTTCTCCTTGCCACGGAGTCAAATTTTGCGAATGTTTCCCCACCACACTTACCAGCAAAATTACGTTATATTGTCTTCCATTTAAGAAAAATTTCACTCTTTTATCTTTATTTATGCAGATATACCAACCAAGTTAACTTCAGGTTTCATTTTCTATATTTTTATTAATAAAACCTGTATAGCCTTTACGGAATGGGAGCAACGATATTGTAACAAAATATATTAATGCAAGCGGGGGGAGGATCCAATGAGAGGTTTGCTAAGGGTTTGATGGGAAAATATTTCTTTTCTATTTCTCAAACCGGTGGAGTTCTTTGTATTTTAGTATAATGCATTTGTGCATAATATAATCGAGGTATTTTATTAATCTTATATATATATATATATATATATATAAGTTTTTATTTGTTAAGGGTGGGTGGGAAGGTGGATGATTTTTTTCTTTAAAAATATAATACAAAATTAACTACTCCTAAATTCTCACAGGAATTCTTTTTTATTTACACTGCAATAATTTGATGTGTCAATCATTTTTTTATATGATTACGTCATTATTTTGATTAATAATTACCCCATTGTTATATATTTTACCCTCAGACAACCTTAAAGGGTTACGATATAGTTATAAGAGGTAGTCTCAACTTGTTGACTAATTAATTTCTAAAATCGCCTGTATTCGCGCGACCTCGAATTACCAACTGGGTATGCACTGAGAAGCGATATAGAAGTGTTTGAACTAGTAAAAAAAAGGAATATTTAAATATACGAGCTGCTGCAGTATCTCCTAGTGCGTTGATAGCACAGTTGGTAATGAGTGCTGCTTTTACATGACGATCGAGGGTCAGCATTGCGAGCCTTGTTTATTGCAAGGCTTTTAATGATTAATTTAACATCAAGTGATTGCAAATCTACAAATAAATTTAAAATCAGCTGTAAAGGTACTATTTTAGGGTAGCGATGTTGTCGTTAACTTTAATTTAATATCTATTTTTAGGTTTGTAGTGAAAGAAGGAACAATTCTCTATTCTCCAAAAAGTTTAAGCTCAAATAAAATTTTCCACAAATAAGCATTAAAAGTTGTTTGTATACGCCCACTTTAACACGCAAAACATTTAATTTCATCGCAGATATCTACCGCATGGTTTTATGCCTATAATTATATATTATAAAACATATAAAGCAAAACTTACCAAACCCTGCGCGTATTCTTCCTTGTAAAGTATACGGTACTTCAGATGACATCATTTTTAAACAAAGCAGTTGCGACTGTAACTCTTTCTTCTTGCAAGTGGAGTTTGTAATTATGCTTAACATAGGGAGCGATGGTCGTACTTATTGACGATATAGCTTGAATGTATTGGGACCGTTTGAGAAACGGGGTGTAGTTTACCGCGACAGCTAAAACATTGAAGTGAAAAACAGCGACAGTTAATCGAGAACTCATGACATATTCCATAGTGCGCCTTATATACAGTCAGTATTGATATTACATTCTTCTTGAATTGACAAATGAATAAATACTAGCAAAACGTTTTTGTGTTCAAAATATAACAATATTTTTTTAGATTCTACTCGATCCGCATATAATATAATAGCATAATATAGATAATAAAAAAAAATATAAAAAATATTGCATATCTTAATATCGCATTTTGTTTGCTCTCGGTTTCTGATCATACATTTATGCGCTGAGATGATAATATATATATTTTTTTAAGTATAATTCTTTATATTTACAGTATAGTAATTAAAATTTTTTTAGCATTATGAAAATAAAATATTTTAAAATATAATACTAATAAGTATGGTAAAATCGTTTTCACTTATGTACGCATTATAAAGAATAAACAAACGTAAATACAACTTACTTATTGGTTGGAAGTGTAAATATTAAACTTGACAACAGAAGAATAATTATATGTGTTTTAGCGACCTTCAGGTAGCCGCCCGATAGTAGTTTCCCACCTAGCTTAGCGCCTAAGACCCTATCCTAGCAATGCTTGGATCCCGCGTCGAGCCCAGGTGGTCGTCTTTTAGCCTGTTGTTACAACTGGCTCGAGGCATGCAAGACGTTTCAGGTAGACGGTTTTGGTTCCCGCAGTGGACAATAAGTATAATGGTTCGCTACTTTGAGCGTTTTAAGTCCACTCCTGCGGCGTCTGTTATGGTAAATGGGTACTTCTGGTAATTTCAGGGTCCTTAAAATACAGTGGTAACGTGGCCAGGGCCTTACGCCATAAGGTCCCTATTGAAAATTTCTGATATGTCTGACATGAAAGTCTAGCAGGAAAGTTGAATTTCTTGTAGGACGTACTTTATTCATTCAAGAAATTACTCAATTCTTGTATATTTTTCTTACATGAAACAATGTTTTCTTGCATGAAAAAACTCTATCTCGCAAGAGATATCAAATTTCTTGAATGAAATATTTCATTCTTTCTAGAAGCTTTTTTTTTCTTTAACGAAATAATTTTTTCTTACACGGAACCTTTTTTTACCTTCACTTATTTAATTTAATATTTTAATAAAATTTATTTCCCTGTCAAAAAGTTTATATAGCTTTATTATATAGGGTGGTTTCACTATATTAAAGTTGACGTCATAATTGTATGAGTACTAAATAACATTGGCTGGTATAGGAAAATGACACATTTTGCTAGTTTAAATATACTTCGCAATTTTTTGGAGAGCATTGATGCTGTTAACAGGTTGAATTAGTACCTCAAGTATGCAAGAAAAATAATAATAACCAAAATAATAGCTAATTTCCAAAGAAAATAGCCAAAAACCATGTTTGCCCTATACTGAGCAATGTTATTCATTACTTAAGATAAGCATCGAAAAGCACAAGAATGACGTCATGCCAGTCATAATAAAAATTTTCTCTCCTAACCTTAAATAGTACCTTCATAAAATCTTGTTCTTACTATACTTTAATTTGAACTTTTATAATAAATAATTATATAGAATTATTTTGTTGTTTCTATTTTACTAAAGCAAAAAAGAAGAAAAAGGTTTTTGCAACTGGAGTTTTTAATTATGCTTAGTATAGGGAGCCATTGTCGTACTTGTTGACGATATTGCTTGCATGTATTAGGACTATCCGAGAAACGGGGTGTAGTTTAACTCGAAAGCTAAACATTAAATTGAAAAACAGCGAAAGATTATCGAGAATTTTTTAGATGTTCCATGGTGCGCCTTATTTAAAGTGAATATTGTTATTACATTCCTCTTGAATTGACAAATGAATTAACACTTGCAAAACGATTATGGTGTATCAAAAAATGAAAAAAATTGCGTAATAAAAACTATCGTCACAACAGAGCGTAAAAGTATCGCAAATGCCCTGCTCCCTAATGTTTAAGAATCTATTTTTAGACTCCAATTTTGACCCACTTCAAAATTGTTTCAGAAATTAAAAAAATACTAGCTTGTTCTTCGTGTTGATTTTTATTGAAAAATAATTTTTCAGATTTTTCTATAATGAATTTGCCAAGAAAAAATCATCGCAAAGTGACTCATGTTAATTTGAAAATCGCCGTGTTTACGCCCAAAATGTGAGCTTGCATTTTTCCAGTTTTGCGGAAAACGAGAAATTGCATTTTATAAAATTTTACAGGAGAGCCAAAATACTATAGAAAAGCTATAATAGAGTGCTTTTTTATATTTTTTGCTTATTTTTTCTCATTTTTTTTACTATTAAATACTAGTATTATTATCTATATTATATTAAAATCAAGTTGTATGTAACACGTAAATTTTTATTTTTTATTTTTCCAATGTGAAACAAATTTTGTATTTTCTTTTATTTATCACTGTAATAAGTTTTAAAATCATTTTCACTGTCAGGAAATATTAAATTCAGTTTTTAATAATATATAATTGATGCGTTAGTTAATGATTTTTAGCTTTTTTTTAAAAAAAAATTAATATTCCAATATTGAAAAATATTTAGAAACTATTAAATATTTTCAGTTGTTTGAATGTTATAAAATTAATAAAATTATTAACTAAATATTTTCTATTATCATAAATTTAAAATAATGATAAAAATAATGAATTATATATAAAATTAACTTTTCTTTTTATTTTAGTAAATAATTTATGTGCGTTATAATATTAAGTTTATAAACATGAGAAAATAAAAGATTTTTTATTTATATTGTTTCCAATTTTATTTAAAATTACACTTTCTTTGTTTCCTCAAACACAAATAATTTTTTTTAAATTAACAAGACAAACTTTAGAAACCATCTTACTGTAAAATAATGATATTTTAACACACATAATATTTTTTATATATACATCATGTTAATAATTATTAGGAAGTTATATTAAATTTAAAAAAATGTTATATTTAAAAACTATTAATCTAAAATTATAAAAAAATATAGCATGACTAAAATATTATTATGAGGCACATAAATGATGTTTAGAAGTACTAATACAATAAAAATGTTTATTCATTTTGAAATAATATTGACATTTACACTTAAACATGTATTTGTTACATTTAATGTTACATTTAATTTAATACAGGCGTACAACTTAAAAATAATAATACTTTAAACAATAGCAATTTAATAATTGCATATGCTATTATGCAGAAGTAAAACTCAGTTTAAATGTTGCAAGTTGTCATAGAATGACCAGTGTTCCTGAGGAATACAAAACTTAAACTCAATCAAGTTACGATACTTGTCTATGCTAAGTGAAATTTGTTTTCTGTACTTAGGTTGAACATTCTGTGTAGGATTTTTGAGTTTGTTTTTAGAGGGGAAATTTGACCACTCTTCATCTGCGAAGAGAAGTTTGTACATGAGCTTACCACAAGGTAAATACTTAATTGCTCTGATATCAGTCACTCGTTTGTCTCCTTTCTTTATACCAGGACGTATCGAGGAGACGAACTTGATATCTTTTTACTCTTTAAAGTACTTGTAATCTACATATTGCACTAGATAAGGTAGTGGGCACATATCTTTGTTCTGTCTCCCTGATACAATTTCAGTTACATAGTCAAATGGGTGTCCAATATCACGTTTGTTTACCCTGTGTTCTACAACTGCATGGACTGAATCAACCTCCATCATTGTGTGACCCTTTTCCAAATACTTCTGAATGACAGTTACGCCTGACTGAACAACATTAGAGCATTTGACAAAAGAACGCAACGATTTTAGTAAAGACACCGATCACTGTATCTAATAAACTTAGTGGTGTCAGGCTTCTGAATCTAAATATTTTCTAATCTATCTACAAGCATTGAAATAAAAATAGAGCTATCTAATTCCCCCTCTACTTCATTCCATACATAACTGATGACTTCCCCAATTTGAAGATTGTACACAGTATAATTGTGTACAAATAGCTTCATTTTATGATACATTGCACTGGCACTATTAGTGCTATAAATACTGCTTGTACATCAACTTTAGTATCAACACGACCAATAACAAACGTCACCTTGTCGACTCTCTTCTCTTCTTGTGCACGCCTCTCCCTTGCTACGTGTTCTGCATACTCCTCAGCTGTGATATTCTTGCTGTTTATCTCATAAGACACACAAAAATCAGAGCGATCCTTGCGAGGTTTAAAGATCCCCAAATTTGCGTCTTTGCAGGCTTTGAAGAATGTACCTCGTAAAAGCAGTTTCATGTTATGCATCTCCGTATCTTCTTCATAAATATCTATGAACAAATACAATATAAATATAAGCTAACAAATCTTTTTCCCTAATAGCACTATTACTATTTATGAAAATAATATAAAATTTATCTCAATAAAACATCATTAATATTAAAAAAAACTATAATATTTTAAATAAATCTGTGACGTTAATCTATTTTTAGGTCGTTAGTATTACTATTATTTTATCAATTGCCAAAAAAACAAAGAAAGTGATAATATTAATAAAGTACTCTTAATAAAAATAATTGTTGTGTCACAGAAATCATAATAATACACAAGGTAATAAATTGTTTAAGGGAGATGGATATCAACCTTATATCTCAAAAACAAGAATATGTTTTCGGTTTATATTCTGTATCATTATGTAGCTAAGAGTCACAACTAGCCGTGATAAAAATTTCAAGAAAATCTGAGTTTCCCGAAAAAAAGGAACAGAAATAAAATAACATTGTTTCTTATGGGTTAGATATTTCAAAAAATCATAAAAAAAAATTTCCAAAGTGAACCGCCAATATTTTTAAATATTTCAAATGGTCTCGTGTTAAAACATCATTCAGTAACATTTTATATGTTTTAGACGTTAAAAGTTTCATTCTAATGGCAATAGTTGGTACCCTACTCCCGTTATAATAAAACTTTTACGTAAAACAATTGCAACTCTTAGTACTCATACTTGATCATTTATTTTTTTTAAGATTTTCACATTTTTTTATAATTACACAAAACATGGAATAAATAATAAAGTTCTCACTTATACAAGTAACGGAATGATGTAAAGAATCTGTACAAGTACAGCTTCTTGCATGTCCTCCGGTTGTAACGTGCAGAACTTTAGGTAGATTATCTAGGAACTGCACAAGATGTTTTCGTGTTGGCTTTAGCTTTTCAATTGCATAGTATTCAGGTATTTTTAAGGACATCTCGAGTGGCAGACATTCGACTGACTTAGAAATACAATCACAGACTATCCGTCGACGGTTTTAGAACAACGTATTTAAATAATTTATGTATGCACACTTGTTTATGAGAGTTCTGATATTTAGGGAAATATGATGAGGTAGCTTTTACTCTGGAGCCAACAGCATTATAATTACCTGCCCTACGTTTTGGTTCACATGTGTTAAATAAAGATTTGATGTACATTTTTTAACATCCAACGTCATGCCAAACCAGAATTGATTTTTTATTTCATTTCGTATATTCTTTTTAAGCAAGTGACAAAATCTTGTATTCTTTGATTTAGCAAATTTTATACTTGTACACGCAGGGCCCAGTACTTTTGCCTCTTTTATAAGCAACACAATTTCACCTCCCACTTTACTTCTACCTTCATATTCTTGCCCTTTTTTTCTTAGCTTTTTATTTTCAATCTTTTTCTCATTTTCTTTCCCTGTAATAGATAACTGGCGATGCTTTCTTTTTTGTTTACTGCACTAACATTTTGTTTTTGTAGTGATAAAATAGAAATCTCTAAAATGGAACTTCTACTGTTAAAGTGTTCGCTTAAATTTTGTTCTATTAGTTGTAATGTTTGTTCTTTTTCCAATAAGGCTGTATTTTCAACATTATAAGTCCGTTCTTATAACATTTCCTCGACTTCAAATTGCTTGAGACGAGCCATCTAAAACAGTTTGTGAAACAGTATTTCATTAGAACAAAGAACGTGGAAATACAAAGGTAATAAACATTTATTAAAGTGCGAAATCGGAACTAAAATACGCGCAGTATTTTTTTTACGTTAAATACATTTTAAAATTTTTAACTAAATATGTAAATTTTCAGGGAAATAATTGTAATACTGTAAAATTGTAAAAAATTACCTTGTAAAATCATGAAGACTTTATTGCACTTCAGCCATATTTTAGCAGCTGATATTAGGGAGCTTTAACATTACGATGCCAACTGAGCACTACCATATCATCAACTTAAACATGTTAAGAATAAAAAAAAGTTTAATCTATTAATTTATTTTTTTAAATAGATTATATTTAAAAATTACTAATAATACGTAATAAAAGACTGCAATTATTTTCTAAGTATTAAATACAATGTATTTAATTAAGAAGAAAATTTTAAGGTTGGTAGACCTTATAATACGCAAGTTCACGTTTTTCGAACGAAAAAATACAAAATAATTATACTGCTGAGTGCTGAACCTATGTTTAAGAATTTAAATAACATAATGAAAATAAGAAGGATACTTCTTAAACCTGGTAAAGTGGTAGGCAAATAAATTGTCTTTCAATGTATCAAATAAAAAGATTTTGGCCAAAAATGCAACTTCACGTTTGGTCGGACTGGTCAGAAATGCAAGTTCACGTTTTGTTAGTCGAACGTTTTTAGCGCGAACACGGCGATATGAAATCTTTATTAATTTTTTTCTGTATGAATGTTTCATAACAATCGTTTAGAAAGTCAAATACATTAAAACTTGATCTATAGAACGCACTATTTTTTTTTGTTCAGAAGTTGAAAGTAGAGTAGTATGGATTGCTCAGAATGTGGATTAGTGTGGATCACGTACGTCCACGAGGTAAAAAAAATAAAATGCGGCGTTTTTGTTTAAAGCGCTGCTTCTCGCATTCGTTGATAAGGTAAACAAACCAAAATGGTGGTGATATGGGCATGGCAGGTATGTTAGCACACGTACACGATGTAAAAGATTGTGTAGCCCACACAGCACGGTTGATTTAATAGATATTCATATTCCCATATTCAAAATTGGATATCCCAATATCCAAAATATATCTCGTCCATTTAAAATGAACCTTAAATGTCTATGGAATATTTAGCTTGGATATAAAAAAACATATCTAAAATTATATGTCTACTTATTTTCAACCCTTTTTTTCTCAGGAGGTGCCAGTTTTATTAAGTTTTATGTATAGTTTTAATCCATAAATACATTTTGGTGCAATTTTTTTATATCTACTGGTATATCTAAATAATATACAAGAGTGGATATTTAAAATTTCACTCACAAAATTTGTTTCATTGAAAGATTTGATGATATGGTATGAATTTATTTACCTAAAAGTTATATGTCATGCTAATTGATTTTTTTAGTCACTATAACATTTTAATGTATTTATATCTATTCGATATCCCAAAAATATCAAAATATCCATAGGTATATCCACCAGGGGGCAGTGTTTATTTAAGAATTTTAAATAATGCTAATTTTTTATATCGTGCCAAATAATTGATTTTATAATAGTATAAAGTATAGTTTTTGTGCATTTAATTATAGGCAAACAATTTAAATCATAAAACAACAATTTTTATAATTATATAACTTAATAGATTTTAAAAATCCATCGCTACCTGTAAAGTCATACTGAAAATTAATAGTTATAGTGTCCTCCAAATATCCATGTTATATTCTGTAATTTCATGTCTCAGTGGCGGACACACAATTTTAAGTCTTAAATATTTTCTGTCTTTTGGCCAAAACCAAAACCCTTCCCTCGACCTATTGGGGAGGGGGATGAGGTTTCAAGAGTTGCCCATGTTAAATGATATTACACAACTTTTACAAGTCATTAATATTTTCGGACTTGGGCACGCACAACGCACACAAGTAGCACTTCCTTCGACCTGGGGGAAGGGGGGGGGGATTGGGGGTTATTATTTGCCCATGTAAAATTGGGAAAATACTGAAAACAAAGGTTAAAAATACATTGCTTATATACCTCCCAACCCCCTAACCCCCTCAAATTTTTTTTATCATATCCCATTTAATTTAACATAAAATGTAAATTTTTTCATATATATCCCATAGACCTATATGCTTTATACCAGTGGGCGGGACATTTGGGTGGACCTACAGCGGAGTTAAATGGGATATAATTTCGGATATATGTAAGGTATCTATGGGTCATTCAGTGCTGTGTGAGAGATGCATCCACACAAAATGAGTGGATGCATACACACAATCCTCCCAAGCTCGCGTACGTCTATTAAGTTAAAAACAAAGACAGAGTCGACAAAGGCATGGCAGTTGTATATTAGCATACGTACATGACGTAAAAACCAAGATGGCTACTTATTTGTGTGGATTAAAATGATTATTGCATACTAAAACAAGTTTAAAATCCAATAAAGCCTAGAAAAAGGCGTAGAAGTTATGTATTAGCGCACTACACGATGTAAAAACCCAGTTTGCGTAAAAAAAAGATCCATAATAATTTACTTTAAATACTTTATTTATATTTAAAGTAATAATAAATAAAATACGTAAAAAGAATGTTTATTCCTATTTTTTTAAAGAACAATAATAATAAAAATAAATTTAATAAAAATAATGCTTCAAATTCAAATTTTGCTAAATTTACTTAGGAAAATAAAATGTGCTTCACTTCATTTTAAAAGTCAAATTCATTAAAACTTGATATATACAACACACTAGTATTTTTTGTTTAGAAGTTGATAGTAAAGTTGTATGGATTGCTCAGAACGTGGATTAATGTTTATTGTGTAGATTACGTACGTTGACGAGGTTTAAAAATAAATGGCGGCATTTTTGTGTTAAGCGCTGCTTCTCGCGTACGTCCGCAAGGTTAACAAACCAAGATGGCGGTGATATGGGCGTGGCAAGTGTGTTAGCACACGTACACGAGGAAAAAGATTGTGTAGATGCATCCAGACAAAATGTGTGGATGCTTGCACACAATCTACACAAGCTTGCGTATATCTATGAATTTCAAAACCAAGACAGCATTGACAAGGCCGTGGCAGTTGGATTGTAGCGCACGTACACTAGGTAAAAACCAAGACGGCGCCTTAGATGTGTGGATAAAAATGATTCTTGCGTTCATTAACAAGTTTAATAACCAAGATGGCGTCAACAAGGGCGTGGCAGTTATGTATTACTGCACGTAAACGATGTAAAAACCAAGATTGCGCCAAAAAATAGACCCAAAATAATTAATATTATATACTTCATTTTTTTTAAAGTTACAAATAAAATACGTAATAAGCATGTTTTTTTCTTATTTTTTAAAAGAACAATAATAATAAAACAATATATATTAAAAATAAAATTTGAAATTATAATTTTGCTAATTTTACTTAGGAAAATAAAATATGATTTCTTTCATATCTTATTTATAATATATAATATACAAAGTAACTTATTTATTTTTGTTTGCAAAAACAATTTACTATTAGCGGGGCGATAAAGTTAGTATAAAAAACTTAAACCGGCACCTGGCCTACGAGGCTAAAAGTAAGTGCAGTACTCACATAGAGGGAGGAAGCTAACGGTCCATCCCCCGCGATGCATCCGTGACATGCAAGTGTCTGGAGCCGGCTATTCGCGATAACAATAATAAAAAGCTATACACGCGGGACAGTATAATTACGCCACGGCAGAGCACACAATAGCAAAGAATTCTGCACTTAACTCTATATTTTACAATATTGGCAAAAAAAAATATTTCTAAAGGAATACTATTTTTATATATAAAAGAAATAAAAAGATTTTAATACAGTAACGACTATGCTGGGTCGTTACAGCGTACACATATAAAAAAAATTCCATCACTTAACATGAACACTTCATGTAACATTTTACCAATTTCTCCACTTACTTGAATATTTCAGGTATCAAAAACGCTATTGGAAATCCATTTATTTTATGTTTTCAACACTTTAATAACTAGAAATTATTGTAATAATAATAACTATTATTAATTTTATACCACAACAAGAAATAAAAATATATTTTTAAAGCCAAAATTGCTAGGAAAAAAATAACAAATCACAAGCAAAAAGTAAATAAAAACACGATTTGTATTTATTTATTTGGTAAAGTACCTAATGTTTATAAAATTCAGAAAAGTAAATAAAAAAATCATAAAAGCATGAAATACTTGTGCAGGAAACAGTATTCTACAAAAAATATATTTGTGCGCAGGAATAACTGAAATTATTTTAACATATGCCAACTTGTTTTTATTTTACTCCAAAAGGTGGCATAATATGAAGATATTAAATTTTTAAAGGGGAAAAAATTCAAAAAATTAGTTCATATAATGTAATATTGTCTAAAATTCTTTTTTATAAAATAGTGTTTAGCAAAACTGCGTTTTCAGTTTTCAAAAACTTAAAAAAATTGGAAAAACTGGAAAAAAAACTGAAAAAACTGAAACAGTTTCCATTTGTTAGAAACGGTTTTTCTTGGTTTAAACTTTTTTGCATTTTTGGCGATTAAACTTCATGATTCGTGGACATTTGAAGTCAGAAATGCTGTAAGACACATATTTACAAAACCGTAAAAACTGGAAATCTGGCCCCTAGACATTTGTAGACAAAAAATTAATAAAGATTGCATATTTAAATTAACATGGGTTAATTTGCGAAAATATTTTTCTCGGCAAATTCAATTATAGAAAAATCAGAAAAATCATTTTTCAATAAAAATCAACAGGAAGAACAAGCTAGTATTTTTTAATTTCTGAAAAAAATTTAAAGTGGGTCAAAATTGGGGTCTAAAAATAGAATATTTAACATAAGGAAGCAAGGCTCGAGAGTTTTTATTATAGAATTTTTTTCATTTTTCGATACACCAGCCTTAACTTAATTCAGTCATAATAAAAATTTTCATTCCTAACCTTAATTAGTACTTAAATAAAAACTTGTTCTAACTATACTTTAATTTGAACTTTAATAAAAAACAATTATATAGAAATATTTTTTTTATTCTATTTTACTAAAACAAAAATGAAGGAAGATTTTTTATGGTTTTATGCCTTTAGATATATTATTTAACATATAAAGCAAAACGTACCAAACCATGCACGTATTCTTACCTGTGAAGTATACAGTACTTCAGATATCATCAATTTTAAACGAAGCAGTTGCGACTATAGCTCTTGCGTCTTGCAAGTGGAGTTTGTAATTATGCTTAGCATAGGGAGCCATGGTTGTACTTATTGACGATATTGCTTGCAAGTCTTAGGACTGTTCGAGAAACGGGGTGTTGTTTACTGTGACAGCTAAACATTGAAGTGAAAAACAGCGACAGTTTATCGAAGAACTCATCAGATGTTCCATGGTGCGCCTTATTTAAAGTGAGTATTGATATTACATTCTTCTTGAATTGACAAATGCATTAACATTTGCAAAACGTTGCTGTGGTCAAAATATTTTTTTTCAATCTATATTCGATCCGCATATAATATGATAGCATATAATTATATATCATAGCATATCTTGTTATCGCATTCTGTTTCTGTTTATATGAATATAAAATATTTAAAAAAATAATAATAATATACATGAAAAAATTGATTTCACTTCCGTACGTATTATTGGAAAATTTTTAACAACATTTTATTGCAAGTGGTTCATTAAACTGGCAAAATGCGTATGATTTTTCTTTGTCATATGTACACCTCTGGCCGATTCAGTTCCCGAACGAAGCAGTGGCGCCGCTCTAGAAACCGATGCTTTTTTCCATGATTTTTCTTTGTCCTATGTACAGTCGAAGACAATTAAAAGGTTACAATTTAAACGTGATCTATATTTGCGCGCTTTAAAACTTTATGTGAAAACGAGATTCTCGTGCCACTAGAGGCCACCACAATCGGTTACGTTTAGAGTTCTCTTTCAGGTGAGCTTCTTGGCTGCGTGGCTGTTGGCTGGCAAACCAAACAATCGTCGTGTTGCACACTTAAGACCAAGGCAGCGGTCGTTTCTTATCGCAATTTAGGCTCCGCCCCTGGGATAGCGTCCATAAATTTAGCACAGTCCAAGCTCTTATCGCTGGGATAAGAAAAGGGATAAGAAGGACCGCTGTCCTAGGCTTTATATGCACGCCGCTCTCCGCACCTCCACATCATTCTCTCTCACTCTCTCTCTCTCTATCTCTCTGCCGCTGTGGCAGTAGACAATATTGAACACGTTTTCATCTCAAGCAAATGCGCAATATCAGAAAAAAAAGTAAAGAAATAAATCTCCTAGATTTTTCCTTTTATTTAATTGAACATTTCTAAGAAAACATGAAATATATGACTCATTTATACGTTACATTCGTTATTATATATTTTGATTTTACTATTCGAAAAAAAAAAGATAAAACATATACCCACCTCAAACTCACTGCCAAAGCAAGTTACATACTTCATAACGAACAAGTTTGGACATAAAGTCTGGAAAAATGTTATTTATTAGGTAGCCTTTACCTTAAATATCAAATTGATATTTTAAATTTCAAGCAAATGTATAAATAAATAAACATACACACAAAAATTTATATTTAATAAATAAATAAAACATATATTAGGAATTTATGTCGTTGTGATTTTAAATATTCATTGAAATAACGTTCTTTCTATTTTTTTTTTCAATATATTTTTTATTCTATGCATTTGGTTGAAAAGAAAATATTATTTAATATTGTCTGCTGTCACAACGGCAGAGTGAGAGAGAGAGAGAGAATGATGTGGAGGTTTGAAGAGCAAAGTTCGTAGCGTGCAACACGACGATTGTTTGGTTTACCAGCCTGAAGCTCACCTGAAAGAGAACTCTAAACGTAACCGATTGTGGTGGCCTCTAGTGGCACGAGAATCTCGTTTTCACATAAATTTTTGAAGCGCGCAAATATAGATCACGTTTAAATTGTAACCTTTTAATTGTCTTCGACTGTACAGGTTTGGCCGAAAAAGTTCCCAACGCAGCAGCGGCGCTGCTCTGGGCACCGCTGCTTTTTCTTATTTAAAATAACATGTACTGTGATTGCAAGGTTCCTATATGCAAATCGTTCTCAAACTTTTGGTAACAGCTGTACGCAGTTATAAAGTTATTGAATGATAAAGGAACAATTTTTACAGCCAACTACAGGACCCCACTTTTCAGAAAGTAACCCTTTCTGAAGGCCTCTCAAAAGTCATCTCTACATATTATTTTTTTCCCTTAGATTGTTTTAAATATTTGGTTAAATGTATTTGGTTGGCGACTTGTAGAATTACATGAAGTTTTAAAGTTGAGCCGCATAGAATTTTTAATTACTTGTACGTACATTTTTCAATTGATAACAGAGAAACGACCCTAACAAGTTAAACGGTCACATGAGGTTTAAAACGAAACATTTTTATAATATTATTTTTACAAACAAACCATCACTTTACAACACACATCACTCGTTAATATATTATAATAAATTTTTCTTTAAAAATAAAATAGTCTCTTGGTAGGAAAACAATTATAACACTGACAATGGAAATCCAAACAGCAAACCAAGCTCAAAGGCGAGAAGATCGGTGGATTTCGTGTCTTCGTAAAGAAACTGTATTAATAATTGAACACATTTATTATTCAAATGGAAAACATTCATATCAGATTAAAACGAAATTATATAAAAACATATAACACTTACCATTTCACAGTAGTAAAAGACAAATAAAACTATAAAATTGCACGTTGATGATCGTTTTTCCAGTATAATAGTAAAAATATCACAATCTCCAGCAGCTGTACTTTTTCTTTAGCATCGAGGAAATGACTGCCTGATTTCGGCTGGTTAGGATTGTACCGAAATACTTTGCGTATATTGGCTACGGGGTTTATTTTGGGGGTTAGTTATGAACCCTCGAACTAGATCAAATAGAGACAAGAAACATTAGGAATTTCAGCAACTAATGTCAATTAGGTGCTATTTTAAGTAAAGGGTTTAGTATAGATAATTAAAAGAATATAGTTATAATTATATAACTTTACAGCTTTACAAAGCTGAACCACCATATGTTCATAACTTTCACTCTTACCAAACCCACCCTTATGTTATGATACTTTATATGTATGTTACGTATGTGGGGTGTGTTGAGTGGGAATAAGGGTGGGTTTGGTAAGAGTGAAAGTTATGAACATATGGTGGTTCAGCTTTGTAAAGCTGTAAAGTTATATAATTATAACTATATTCTTTTAATTATCTATACTAAACCCTTTACTTAAAATAGCACCTAATTGACATTAGTTGCTGAAATACCTAATGTTTCTTGTCTCTATTTGATCTAGTTCGAGGGTTCATAACTAACCCCCAAAATAAACCTCTTAAGCCAATATACGCAAAGTATTTCGGTACAATCCTAACCAGCCGAAATCGGGCAGTCATTTGCTCGATGCTAAAGAAAAAGTGCAGCTGCTGGAGATTGTGATATTTTTACTATTTTACTGGAAAAACGATCATCAACGTGCAATTTTATAATTTTATTTGTCTTTTACTACTGTGAAATGGTAAGTGTTATATGTTTTTATATAATTTCGTTTTAATCTGATATGAATGTTTTCCATTTGAATAATAATTGTGTTCAATTATTAATACAGTTTCTTTACGAAGGCACGAAATCCACCGATCTTCTCGCCTTTGAGCTTGGTTTGCTGTTTGGATTTCCATTATCAGTGTTATAATTGTTTTCCTACCAAGAGACTATTTTATTTTTAAAGAAAAATTTATTATAATATATTAACGAGTGATGTGTGTTGTAAAGTGATGGTTTGTTTGTAAAAATAATATTATAAAAATGTTTCGTTTTAAACCTCATGTGACCGTTTAACTTGTTAGGGTCGTTTCTCTGTTATCAATTGAAAAATGTATGTACAAGTAATTAAAAATTCTATGCGGCTCAACTTTAAAACTTCATGTAATTCTACAAGTCGCCAACCAAATACATTTAACCAAATATTAAAAACAATCTAAGGGAAAAAAATAATATGTAGAGATGACTTTTGAGAGGCCTTCAGAAAGGGATACTTTCTGAAAAGTGGGGTCCTGTAGTTGGCTGTAAAAATTGTTCCTTTATCATTCAATAACTTTATAACTGCGTACAGCTGTTACCAAAAGTTTGAGAACGATTTGCATATAGGAACCTTGCAATCACAGTACATGTTATTTTAAATAAGAAAAAGCAGCGGTGCCCAGAGCAGCGCCGCTGCTGCGTTGGGAACTTTTTCGGCCAAACCTGTACAGTCGAAGACAATTAAAAGGTTACAATTTAAACGTGATCTATATTTGCGCGCTTCAAAAATTTATGTGAAAACGAGATTCTCGTGCCACTAGAGGCCACCACAATCGGTTACGTTTAGAGTTCTCTTTCAGGTGAGCTTCAGGCTGGTAAACCAAACAATCGTCGTGTTGCACGCTACGAACTTTGCTCTTCAAACCTCCACATCATTCTCTCTCTCTCTCTCTCTGCCGTTGTGACAGCAGACAATATTAAATAATATTTTCTTTTCAACCAAATGCATAGAATAAAAAATATATTGAAAAAAAAAATAGAAAGAAAGTTATTTCAATGAATATTTAAAATCACAACGACATAAATTCCTAATATATGTTTTATTTATTTATTAAATATAAATTTTTGTGTGTATGTTTATTTATTTATACATTTGCTTGAAATTTAAAATATCAATTTGATATTTAAGGTAAAGGCTACCTAATAAATAACATTTTTCCAGACTTTATGTCCAAACTTGTTCGTTATGAAGTATGTAACTTGCTTTGGCAGTGAGTTTGAGGTGGGTATATGTTTTATCTTTTTTTTTCGAATAGTAAAATCAAAATATATAATAACGAATGTAACGTATAAATGAGTCATATATTTCATGTTTTCTTAGAAATGTTCAATTAAATAAAAGGAAAAATCTAGGAGATTTATTTCTTTACTTTTTTTTAAAAACTGATATTGCGCATTTGCTTGAGATGAAAACGTGTTCTATATTGTCTACTGCCACAGCGGCAGAGAGAGAGAGAGAGAGAGAGTGAGAGAGAATGATGTGGAGGTGCGGAGAGCGGCGTGCATATAAAGCCTAGGACAGCGGTCCTTCTTATCCCTTTTCTTATCCCAGCGATAAGAGCTTGGACTGTGCTAAATTTATGGACGCTATCCCAGGGGCGGAGCCTAAATTGCGATAAGAAACGACCGCTGCCTTGGCCTTAAGTGTGCAACACGACGATTGTTTGGTTTGCCAGCCAACAGCCAAGCAGCCAAGAAGCTCACCTGAAAGAGAACTCTAAACGTAACCGATTGTGGTGGCCTCTAGTGGCACGAGAATCTCGTTTTCACATAAAGTTTTAAAGCGCGCAAATATAGATCACGTTTAAATTGTAACCTTTTAATTGTCTTCGACTGTACATAGGACAAAGAAAAATCATGGAAAAAAGCATCGGTTTCTAGAGCGGCGCCACTGCTTCGTTCGGGAACTGAATCGGCCAGAGGTGTACATATGACAAAGAAAAATCATACGCATTTTGCCAGTTTAATGAACCACTTGCAATAAAATGTTGTTAAAAATTTTGCAATAATACGTACGGAAGTGAAATCAATTTTTTCATGTATATTATTATTATTTTTTTAAATATTTTATATTCATATAAACAGAAACAGAATGCGATAACAAGATATGCTATGATATATTATTATATGCTATCATATTATATGCGGATCGAATATAGATTGAAAAAAAAATATTTTGACCACAACAACGTTTTGCAAATGTTAATTCATTTGTCAATTCAAGAAGAATGTAATATCAATACTCACTTTAAATAAGGCGCACCATGGAACATCTGATGAGTTCTTCGATAAACTGTCGCTGTTTTTCACTTCAATGTTTAGCTGTCACAGTAAACAACACCCCGTTTCTCGGACAGTCCTAAGACATGCAAGCAATATCGTCAATAAGTACAACCATGGCTCCCTATGCTAAGCATAATTACAAACTCCACTTGCAAGACGCAAGAGCTATAGTCGCAACTGCTTCGTTTAAAATTGATGATATCTGAAGTACTGTATACTTCACAGGTAAGAATACGTGCATTGTTTGGTACGTTTTGCTTTATATGTTAAATAATATATCTAAAGGCATAAAACCATAAAAAAACTTCCTCATTTTTGTTTTAGTAAAATAGAATAAAAAAAATATTTCTATATAATTATTTTTTATTAAAGTTCAAATTAAAGTATAGTTAGAACAAGTTTTTATTTAAGTACTAATTAAGGTTAGGAGTGAAAATTTTTATTATGACTGAATTAAGTTAAGGCTGGTGTATCGAAAAATGAAAAAAATTCTATAATAAAAACTCTCGAGCCTTGCTTCCTTATGTTAAATATTCTATTTTTAGACCCCAATTTTGACCCACTTTAAATTTTTTTCAGAAATTAAAAAATACTAGCTTGTTCTTCCTGTTGATTTTTATTGAAAAATGATTTTTCTGATTTTTCTATAATTGAATTTGCCGAGAAAAATATTTTCGCAAATTAACCCATGTTAATTTAAATATGCAATCTATATTAATTTTTTGTCTACAAATGTCTAGGGGCCAGATTTCTAGTTTTTACGGTTTTGTAAATATGTGTCTTACAGCATTTCTGACTTCAAATGTCCACGAATCATAGTTTAATCGCCAAAAATGCAAAAAAGTTTAAACCAAGAAAAACCGTTTCTAACAAATGGAAAATGTTTCAGTTTTTTCCGTTTTTTTTCCAGTTTTTCCAATTTTTTTAAGTTTTTGAAAACTGAAAACGCAGTTTTGCTAAACACTATTTTATAAAAAAGAATTTTAGACAATATTACATTATATTAACTAATTTTTTAAATTTTTTCCCCCTTACAAATTTAATATCTTCATATTATGCCACCTTTTGGAGTAAAATAAAAACAAGTTGGCATATGTTAAAATAATTTCAGTTATTCCTGCGCACAGATATATTTTTTGTAGAATACTGTTTCCTGCACAAGTATTTCATGCTTTTATGATTTTTTATTTACTTTTCTGAATTTTATAAACATTAGGTACTTTACCAAATAAATAAATACAAATCTTGTTTTTATTTACTTTTTGCTTGTGATTTGTTATTTTTTTCCTAGCAATTTTGGCTTTAAAAATATATTTTTATTTCTTGTTGTGGTATAAAATTAATAATAGTTATTATTATTACAATAATTTCTAGTTATTAAAGTTTTGAAAACTTAAAATAAATGGACTTGTCATAATTCATAATTATGCCAAAATTTAGCAACAAACAGTTGATTAGAATTTATGCCGAGTTGGATGAAAGTCTTCATGCAGATAATGAAGTATTAATGTGTGATGCTTGTCAAAAGCAGGTGAGTTATTTATTTGAAGGAGATTTTCACACTTTAATTATTTACAATGTAAAATGAAAATCGATAATTCTTCTGAAACTTCTTTGTGTGTCTTAGATAAGCACCGGAAGAATATCAAATGTAAAAGATCACCTCAGTTCAGTTAAACATCGGGCCCAAAAAGATATTTGGGTAAAAAAGGGATCAAAACGATAGAGCCACATCCAGTTTTCGACAGGTGATGGCACTTCCAGTAACACAGAAAGTTACAACACAGAGCTCTGTGATGCGTTTGTGTCTGCCAATATTGCAATCGACAAACTAACACATCCAAAATTACGTGATTTCTTTAAGAAGTGGACATGCCGTCAAACTCCTGAAGAATCGTCAATACGTAAAAACCAAGTACCAAAAGTATATAAAGAGGTAAATAAAAATATATTTTCGGATTATATATTAATATCTTTAAACAAACTAACTAATAATAATATAAATATTGTTTTAAAGGTTATTGGCAGCATTCATGATGAGCTGCAAGAAGGACCACTTTATATTGTGACAGACGAAACTTATGATGCACAAAAACGGTTCATCATAAACTTGTTGGTGGGTAAACTTGGTCCACAAGCATGTGGCAAGCCTCGCTTGGTTGCCACCGCCGAGTTAGACAACACTAACAATGAAACTGTCGCCAGATTTGTAAACGAGAGTTTACCTAAGTATCACATAATTAGAGACCAGATTTAATAATGATTTTTTTGACAAAAATGTCACAAAAAAAGGTGATTTTTTGAGCCAAAAATGTTGGCGAAATGTTGAAAAGTGTTGAATTTTTGGAAAAAATGTTGAAAAATGTTGAAAATTACAAAATAGCACAACAATTATTTATTTATGCTTCCGCAATGATTACACAAACTTTTACAAGTTTTTTTTATGGTTGCAAAAATTTCAGAATAAAATAATGTTAAAAATACATTAAATTAAAATAATTGACTTGTAGAAATCCAGGTTTTAAGATATCTTTCTATATCTACTAAATTTTTTAGTTTACAATATTTTTCAACGTTTAGATAAAAAGTCCATATCTCTCAAATTCAAATTTTTATCCCAAAATTTTCTTTGTTATTCAATGTGTAACAACTACCGAAAATACTACTGAATATTTTCAGAGCTCATCGTAGTTGTCAGATGATGGATTTTTTAAATTACCATATAGGGTATCATAAGTTATATATATTTATTTATTTTTTTATTCATTTTGTTTTTAGTTTTGAGTTAACATTATTACTTGCGACGTCATCAAAAATGAAAAGAAAAAGAATAAAAGAAATAATAAAATAATTGGCTCATTAAAATCTCCAAATTTCGTAATTCAAAATATTTAATGCTCTCCCCCCCCCTATATTTTGTATTAATTATATTCTAGGATTTCATTAATAAAACAATTAAAATTGTTGTTTGTTAGCATTTGTCATGCGTTGTCCTATATGGTGGAAACAAAAAAAAAGTACATAAACGTTGATTTTAGTTATTTTTTTTTCACCATATAGGACAACGCATAAAAAAAGCTAACAAACAACAATTTTAATTGTTTTATCAAAGAACTCGAGGAATAAAATTATTACAAAATATAGGGGAGTGTGGGGGGGGGGGGAAGAGCATTAAATATTTTGATTTACGAAATTTTGAGATTTTAATGTCAATTATTTTATTTATTTATTTTTTATTATTTTTCTTTTCTTTTTTTTTATGACTTTGCATGTAATAATGTTAACTGAAAATTAAAAACGGAGTGAACATAAAAAAAATTTAAAAAATAAAACTCATGATACCCTATATAGTAATTAAAAAAAATTCCTCATCTGACAAATACGATGAGCTCTGAAAACATTGAGAAGTATTTTCGGTATTTGTTATACATTGAATAACAACGAAAATCTTTGGGATAAAAATTTGAATTTGAGAGATATGGACTTTTTATCTAAACGTTGAAAATATTGTAAATTGAAAATTTTAGTAGATATAGAAAAATATCTTTAAACTTGGATTTCTTCAAGTCAATTATTATTATTTAATGTATTTTTAACATTTATTTTTTTTGAAATTTTAGCAACCATTCAAAAAAATATAATTTTAATGGCACCAACTTATTCCAATGTTAAGCTAAGTTATGTAGTAATTTAAAATTTCACCCTTAAATTTTGATGTTTTCGTTTTCGTTGTTTTTTTTTTTTTTTTTTTTTAAGCAATATTATGCAAAAATGTTGATATATGTTGAAAAATATTGCAAAAACATTAAAAATGTTGAAAATATTGAAAAATGTTGAAAATATTGAAAAATGTTGAAAATGTAAAAATAAATAGGTATTAAACGACTTAAAATTGCGCAAATCGCACTCATTTTTCATTAAAAGTGACCTAAATATGACAGAAAAAAATGTTGAAAAACTTTAAATGCGGTCTCTACACATAATTCATGTTAATAATAATATTAATTATTTTATTCGTTTAATTAATCCATCGACTCTTAATCTCGGTAAATGTGACAAATATCATAATAAAAAAAATGTATGCAGAACGACTTTTTCCTGAGGGTGGCTACGCAGAACGTATCTTGCTGTCCTTGTCAGATGCTGCGGCTAATATGATTAAGGCTATAAAGAATCTCAAGATCTTCTTTCCAAAAATGATCCATGTTACATGCCTTGCACACAAGTGTCACAACACATGTCAAGTAATTATCGAGCTGTATCCTCTGGTAAACTCGTGGATCGTGATCGTGAAAAAGGTGCATATTTGTTGCTTTTTTTTCATTATTCCTTTTTTAAATTAAAATTTTAACACTTTATAATCATTAATAAGTTATTATTATTGCTAAACATTTTTTTTATGATATTTATACTAGTTGACGTATCGTTTATGTATAGATCTTTTTGAAAGCACCATTACGTATTCAGTTGTTCCGACAGCTTTGTCCTAAACTTGCACTGCCTCCTGAGCCTGTGCTCTCAAGATTCGGCACCTGGCTGGAGGCTGCTGAATACCACTCTTGCAACTTTGAGAAGATCAAGGAGGTATAATAATAAAATGCATGAAAATTGTAATTTTTATTAGCGTCATTTTTATCGTGAATATATTTTTTTTTGGAAGTTTTTATTGCCATAAAAATATATAATATTTACATTACTATTATATATTATTTGGGAGTAGTGAATAATAATTACCGATCACGAGTGTCATGTTGTTAATTTTTTTTTAATTTGCATTTTACGTTAATGTATTTCGTAAATATACTGTTGTTAAACTTTTACTTTATCAAAATATCAAATAAATGGAGTATCTTTTACATTAATTTTTATTATAATATATCATAATGTGTATATATACGTTTTTTATTGCTTTATTATTTAGGTAATCCTCGCAATACCAGAGACTGACAAAGCCAAGTCCGTAACAGAAGCCAAAGAGGCCCTGAAGAACGATCAGCTCGAGATGGATTTCATTGCTGTAATCTCGTCCTACTCATTCCTCACTAAAGCAATCACAAAACTGGAAACGAGAGGCTTGCTCCTTTTGGAAAGTATCAATATCGTAAAGGACGTTCGCACCAAACTGGAGACTGTACGTGGATCACGAGGTAAGACTGTATCGGACTACTTCAAAGAGGGGTTAATCAAGAAGCCTGGGTACAGCACTCTGGTTTCAATCTCTAGGATTCTAAGCCAGAAAAAGAAAAACAATAACAGACCCGATGTGCTGCGCTCTCTCACATCGAGCGACATACTTGCGTTTAAATATGCACTAGTAACATCAATGGATGTCGAGCGTTCCTTTTCTGTGTATAAAAACTTCTTTACCAACAAAAGGTACAATTTTAACATGACCAATTTAGAAATGATTCTTATAAATACTGCTACAATAACATTGCATCGGAGAATTAATATGAAAAGCCACTCTTTTGTCTAGTATGATATGTATTATATATCCTATATAAGTGAAATTAAGTTAAATAAATGTATTTAATAAATGTATTTTGTGGAAAATCGTTATTATTCTACCTAAGAAATAAAAAATATAATAATTTTAGTGATATAATATATTTTGTAGCTAAAAATATTGAACACTGAATTAAACTAATATTGCATACCTGAACTGAAAGTGGACTGATTTTGGCCACAAAATAGGACTAAATTCGGTGCTGAAAATGCTTTTTTTCAAAATCGAAAATCCGGCTACTACAAATGTCTCATAAAAATCGTTTAAAAATTCAAATTCATTAAAACTTGATATATTGAAGACACTAATATTTTTTGTTTAGAAGTTAATAGTAGAGTAGTATGGATTGTTCAGAATGTGGACTAATGTTTATTGTGAGTATCACGTACGTCGACGAGCATTAAAAACAATATGACGGCGTTTTTGTATGGAGCGCTTTTTCTCGCGTGCGTCCACAAGGTAAAAAAAAACAAGATAGCGGTGATATGGGCGTGGCAGGTGTGTTAGCACACGTGCACGAGGTAAAAGATTGTGTAGATGCATCCTCACTAAATGTGTGATTGCTTGCACACAATCCACACAAGCTCGCTTACGTCCATGAAGTTAAAAGGCGTTACAGTTGTATATTAGCGCTTTTACACGAGGTAAAAAACCAAGATGGCGCCTTATTTGTGGAAATAAAAATGATTCTTGCGAACATTAACAAGATTAATAACCAAGATGGCGTCGAAAATGGCGTGTAGCACTCGTACGCGAGGTAAAAACCAAAATGGCGCCTTATTTGTGTGAATAAAAATGATTCTTGCGTACATTAACAAGTTTAATTACCAAGACGGCGTCGACAAGGGCGTAGCAGCTATGTATTACCGCACGTACAGGATTTAAAAACAAAGATTGCATAAAAAATAGATCCAAAATAATTTAATTTATATACTTCATTTTTTTTAAAGTTACAAATAAAATACGTAATAAGCATGTTTTATTCTTATTTTAAAAAAAAACGATAATAATAAAAATATATATATTAAAAATAAAACTTGACATTTAAATTTTGCTAAACTAACTTAGGAAAATAAAATATGCTTTCTTTCATATCTTGTTTATAATATATAATATACAAAATAACTTACTTACATTTCGGTGATAATTAGTGAGAACGACCTAGCATGAAAACAACTTTCTACCAGAGTTATGGTATTTTCAAAATAAGTTAACCTAACCCAATGTAGTTCATATCTCTTTTCAAAAAAAATCGGAAAATTTTTTTCCCGCAGTTATTTTCCGATGAAGTTTTCCACTTTTTTAAAATGTGGGTGCAAATTTTGCCACCTAACTTTTTAGCTAATAAAGATAATCTAAAAATTCAAACAGTATTTCATTAACAATGAATATACGTTTAATTTATGTATGTGACCTAATTACCTTGACAAATTTCTAAGGTCAATTTTTTAGTAGTAATTTACATAATTTGATATAAAAATTCCATTAACCTGTCTCATAACAATTCAACATAGCAGTTTTATGCGCACATAATTTAGCTACAAAAATATGTTTATTTTTTTTTGGGGATTTAATTACACGTAAAGATTTAATGAAATATGTAACGCAAGACGTAAGTTTTGCGCGCAGCCGCGCCCTCAAACTAGATATCATGCGCTCGTACGTATACAATATATTGCTTTAGGCTGTAAAAACGTTAACTTACAATCTTTTATTTAGAAAAATTACTAATAAAAAAAAAATAATAATAATTAGCTATTCAAAAATTGTTAAATTCGATTCCATGTGTTAGTAGAAAACAAAAAGTTATTAAACCTTAAAAAATAAAATTTTTAAATTTTATTTCTACATGATTTTTTATAATATGCTATGATTTTTATGACATTTTTAGTTATAAAATAATGACACTGAAAAAAGGAAATAATAAATATTATCATTATTTAGATTAAAAATTATAAAATAGCTTTGTAGGCCGCCCTTTTACTATTAAAATAAATGTATAAAAAATGCACTTATAATTTCTGATAACTTTAAACAAAAAAATTAATACCTTTACAGATTTTCTATTTCAAATAACATTTTATAAAATACTTTCCAATCATCCATAACTTTAATTTTGTTGGACGCTATATACAATAAATTTTGATTATGAGTTTCCTATTTTCAACTAAAGTGAGATGGTGCAGACTGCAGTTGATGAGTTCCAGTGATTATTTTTAAATCTCTTGTAAGAAGTATAAGTGCAATTTTTTTTTTAATTTTTTGGTAAAAGGGTGGACAACAAAGCTCTTATAGTATTAAATCTTAGTATTTATTCTTATTATCGATAATTAAAGTGCGTAAAATAGGTTGTAGGCTATTGGCTATATTGAGAATATTTATAGTTATTTTATTATTTTGAGCTATATTAACTTAAAATGTCTCACAATTTCAAGCCTATTAATGTATAAAAAAAAATGAACTATTTAATCTTGGAGATTATTACGGATTTTATAGACTTTTCTCGGACTATTTTGCTTTATTTTGATGTTTCGCACTATATCTAACAAAAATAGCCTGAAATAGTATAAAAAAATTAAATTAATAAAATAGCAGCGTCCCTGAGAATTTTTTTAACACAATGTCAATATGTGAAATCATTGAATTTTTGTTAAGGCACACTTTCTAGGAAACCCTTAAAACCCCGATAACTTTAAACATGTTATACTAATAAAAAAAATTCAAATAAAATTACTATTGATATGTAAATTTCAAAAACTATTTTCCGACATAATCAACATTTTTGCAGACTATTTTTTAAAATTTAGAGACTATTTGATGGAAAATTACTATTTTTCCGCTACCTTATGATGTATATTTTTACTTTTACCATTATTTTTCATAACTAAAAATGTCATAAAAATCATAGCATATGAACATTCATGTAGAAATAAATTTTAAATTTTTTATTTTTTTAAGGTTTAATAACTTTTTGTTTTCTACTAACACTTGGAATCAAATTTAACAATTTTTGAATATTTAATTATTATTATTTATTTTTTATTAGTAATTTTTCTAAATAAAAGATTGTAAATCAACGTTTTTACAGCTTAAAGTAATATATTGTATACGTACGAGCGCATAATATCTAGTTTGAGGGCACGGCTGCGCGCAAAACTTACGTCTTGCGTTACATATTTCGTTAAATCTTTACGTGTAATTAAATCCCCAAAAAAAAATAAACATATTTTTGAAGCTGAATTATGTGCGCATAAAACTGCTATGTTGAATTGTTATGAGAAAGGTTAATGGAATTTTTATATCGAATTTTGTAAATTACTACTAAAAAATTGACCTTAGAAATTTGTCAAGGTCATTAGGTTACATACATAAATTAAACGTATATTCATTGTTAATGAAATACTGTTTGAATTTTTAGATTATCTTTATTAGCTAAAAAGTTAGGTGGCAAAATTTGCACCCACATTTTAAAAAAGTAAAAAACTTCATCGGAAAATAACTGCCGGAAAAACAAATTCCGATTTTTTTTGAAAAGAGATATGAACTACATTGGGTTAGGTTAACTTATTTTGAAAATATCATAACTCTGGTACAAAGTTGATTTTCATGCTAGCTCGTTCTCACTAACTATCACCGATTTGTAAATAAGGCGCATCATGGAACATCTGATGAGTTCTCGATAAACTGTTGCTGTTTTTCACTGTTTGTCACGGTAAACAACACCCCGTTTCTCGGACAGTCCCAAGACATGCAAGCAATATCGTAAATAAGTACGACCATGGCCTCCTATGCTAATAAAGGGATGTCTCCGGTATGTACCCAACGCATCCCGCAAACCGCATGGACGCCCGTTGGACGTACGACGGATGAGCCGTCGGACGCCCCGTCGAACGTCCCCAGGGACGTCCCTGTGGACGTCCGGTGGACGCTCTTTTGAAACAGCATACGAGGACGTCCGTTGGACGTCCAGTGGACGTCCCACCCACAGGGCAAATTAAAGTTAATAATTATAATATATTTAAAAAAAATATTAATTCGTTACGATCTTAATTTAAGTTACTTAATTTAAGGTACGATTCTCAAATTCGGATATTAAATTTTTTTACCCATCCAAGTACTGACTACGCTCGACGTTGCTTGACTTCCGTGATCACCTGCGCAGCGGCCTAAACAGTTCTGACAAAGCATTAGTATGTTAATGCTTTGACTAAATGATCTACTTATACCACGATATTATTTCTACATGTTTATGTTGACGATGTTAGTTTCTTTTATTTGAAATATATATTATTTCAATATTTAAAGCATTTTCAATACAGATACCATACAAAAATGATTTTCATGGGTATTTCTGTAACCGGGATTTATACGGACGCCCGTCGGACGTCCCATGATTCCATGGATACCCATGCGTTCTACGGATCTGCACTGTTTTTGTTCCTTTGCTATAATTATTGCCACCTGCATGTAAAAAAATTATTTAACATCGCGTAATTAAGGCCGGATAGGTATAGTGGCCTCCCTCTGGACGCCCGACGGTCGTCCGCATAAATTCTTCAAAAAATACCTAAACGTCCGAAGGTCGCCCAAGGGGCATCCAAGGAATATATTATCTTGTATATTTACTTTTAACTAAAAATTCGCTATTTGCACTATTGTCACATTGCATCAAACATATTTTATAAAGTATAGGGGATACAAACTTTCATATATGCAAAAATTTAACAAAAAAAACCTAGTCATGAGGACGTCCCATGGAAGTCCGGCGGACACCCCTTGGATGTCCGATATGTTTGTACGAAACGATCAACTTTTATTTCTATTTGTTAAGTTTTAAGAATAAAATTTACGCAAAAGCAACTAATATCATTATAAAATTAACAAAAATCATGTAATATTTATTTATATTTGATTCCTATATTTATTTTTTATAACTTTTTAGGACGTCGAAGGGGCGCTCAACGGACGTTTGTGGCGACTTGTTGTAATTTCACTCAAGTTTAAAGAAAATCGTTGCATTTTCAATGTAAACATACTTAAAACTAGTTGAAAGTAAGGATTTCGGAGAAAAATTTTGTTAAAGATATTATAAATTAATTATTTGACTGTATTCCAAATGGACGTCCAACGGGCGACCGACGGGCGTCCAATGATCGTTGCCTGTTTTTCGTATATATTGCTGCTTAAAAGCTTTTAATTTTAAGTTAAGTTACTTTTGATGCAAATTTAAATAAATTTAAATACCAATTGTGTATTTATTTTAACTTTTAATTTTCCTTGGACCCCCCTGGAGCGTCCTCGGACGCCCGTCGGCCTTCGGCCGTCCGAAAGGCCGACGACCGCGGACGTCCGTGCGGTCTGCGGGATATTGTTCTAATTTTTAGGAAGGACTCAATTTATGACGTTGTTAACCATAGTGTGTCGGCTTTTTCTACAAAATTTCTTGGGGGCCCAAATTAGGGAGCCCCAATTTTTACCATTTAACATTGAGTTAAATGGGAGTAGAAAAATAAAAGTAGATCAATGAAACTTAAACTTACGTTATTTATGTAAAAAACGACGCTTTCTAACATTATAATTATTAGAAAAGTTAGAAAATTAAATTTAAATTAAAAAAAATATTTAAATTAAATTAAAAAATTAGAAGTATTCTCATGGAGAAATGCAAAATCATTATTATATATCGGTGATTTCAAGATGAAATTAGGTATAAAACTGTTATATAAAAAGTTAGTATAGGGTTTGAATAGTTTAGCGTAGATGTAAAATTGACCAAATTATAGACACTTTTATTTAAATGCAATTTTGCACGTGTTTAAATAGGCTTGAAATTTGAAATAAGCGCTGTGGCCCTAATAATATCAATATGGAAAAATACACTTCAGATTCGTAATGTGGGCCCCAAAAATGACCTAAAAACATGTGTTGCACGGAAAAAAAAAGAACAAAATTTTTTTGGGTCAAAAAACAAAGAAGGGGTCCCCTCTCTTCAACCCCCCGTGAAAACCCTTTTTTGACTTTAGCGTCGTAAAATTTGGTGCTACTTCAGTTTCACGATAACTAGCGTGTATAACAAAAACAATTGAACAATTCTGCTATGATATACGATAGATATTTTATTATGAGTAGCTCACAAAAGCAATGAAATGCATTTTTCTAGACCCATTTTCAGGTGCCATTTTCTAAACGAACAAATTGATAATTTTAATATTTAAAGACACGAAAAGGTGTGTATTGTAGTCTACTTTAAAAAGTTTGCCAGGAGCAACTTTGTAAATTAAACAGCTATATATTATTTTACGTTTTCCACAAACCTTCAAAAAATGGGTCGTTTTTCGAACAAATCTTTGCAAGTTCTTTTTTTTATACAGCAGTTTATGACAAAACGTGCTTTCTTCAATAGTTTTTAATTTTTGGAGTTAGTTATTGTTAAATTATTTGCAGTTAGTTATTCTTAATTATTTTGACGTATTAAGCGTAATTTTTTACATAAGTGAGTTTCAGCACTACTTCAAAATATTTACTTTTTCCTTATATCCAAACCAAAATTATTGAGGATTTAACATTGTCTGTATAGGAGATATAAAATACTGCAACTTTGAATCTTATCTTACACAATAAATTATCAAAACACAATGTTATGCACATGAATTGATTAGAAATTTAATAAACTAATTATTTCAATTATAAAAAAGCACCAAATATGCGTTTACAAATTTGGTGACAAAAAATACCATAAACAAGTCGAGTTATGAGCAGTAACGGGGCCCATAGGGACCCAAATATCGCAATGCGATTTTTTAAAGTATTTTTATTTGAAAGAAAATCATTTTTTACATAAGTAACGTAAGTTTTAGAACTACCTAAAAATATTTTATTTTTTCCCTATGCAAACCCATGATAATGAGAATTTAACATTGTTTGTATAGCAGACATAAAATACTGCAACTTTAAACCGCCGTATCTTACAGAATAAATTATCAATACACAATGTTATGCATATGAATTGATTGGGAATTTGTTGAACTATTTAATTTAATTATAAAAAAGGACCAAATATGCGTTTACGAATTTCGAGACAGAAAATACCATGAACAAGTCGAGTTATGAGCTGCAATGGGGACCCATAGGGACTTAAATATGGCACTGCGATTTTTTAACGTATTTTTTTGTGAAAAAAAGGTTACTTTTTATATAAGTAACGTAAGTTTTAGAACTACCTAAAAATATTTCATTTTTCCCCTATGCAAACCCATGTTAATGAGGATTTAACATTGTTTGTATAGGAGATATAAAATACGGCAAATTTGAACTGCCATATCTTACAGAATAAATTTTCAAAACACAATGTTATGCACATGAATTGATTGGAAATTTAAAGAACTATTTGATTAAATTTTAAATAAGTACTAAATATGCGTTTACGAATTGAGAGACAAAAAATACCACGAAAAAGTCAAGTTTTGAAAAGCAAAGAGGTCCCGTAGGGTCCCAAATATAATGATTAGGATTTTCTAATTAATATAATGTTAGAAAGCGTCGTTTTTTACATAAATGACGTAAGTTTCAGTTTCATTGATCTGCTTTTATTTTTCTACTCCCATTTAACTTCATGTTAAATGGTAAAAATTGGGGGTCCCAAATTTGGGCCCCCAAGAAATTTTGCAGAAAAAGCCGACACACTATGGTTAACAACGTCATAAATTGAGTCTTTCCTGAAAATTAGAACGATATCCGTTGCGTACATACCGGAGACATCCCTTGTAAGCATAATTACAAACTCCACTTGCAAGACGCAAGAGCTATAGTCGAAACTCCTTCGTTTAAAATTGATTATATCTGAAATACTGTATACTTTACAGGTAAGATTACGTGCATGGTTTGGTACGTTTTGCTTTATATGTTAAATAATATATATCTAAAGGCATAAAACCATAAAAAAAACTTCCTTCATTTTTTTAAATAAAATAGAATCAAAAAAAATATTTCTATATAATTATTTATTATTAAAGTTCAAATTTAAGTATAGTTACAGCAAGTTTTTATTTAAGTACTATTTAGGGTGAGAATTGAAATTTTTTATTATGAATGAATTAAGTTAAGGCTGGTGTATCAAAGAATGAAAAAAAACTTCTATTATAAAAACTCTCGACCCTTGCTCCTTTATGTTAAATATTCTATTTTTAGACCCCAATTTTGACCCTCTGCAAATTTTTTTCAGAAATTAAAAAAACTACTAGCTTGTTCTTCCTGTTGATTTTTATTGAAAACTGATTTTTCTGATTTTTCTATAATTGAATTTGCCGAGAAACAGAAAAAAAATTGCCATGGTAATTCTCTATAAATGTCTCATAAAAATCGTTTAGAAAGTCGAATTCATTAAAACTTGATATATAGAACACACTAGTATTTTTTTGTTTAGAAGTTGATAGTAGAGTAGTATGGATTGCTCAGAATTGCGACGAATGATAACTCAAGTTACTTAATGAGCGCCTCTTCTAATTATTTAGTATCTACCTTGACTCAGGTGTCATGCACCAATATTATGTTTATGTCAAATAAATGCAATCAATGCTTAGTGGAATCTAAAATACTCCACCTCAAAATATTTATAATTTAAAGTAAATCTCTAGTTTTAGGTTCACCTATTAACTGTATTTCTATACGTAATTATAGTTAGGACAATGTCCTGCTTCAACCAGAACAAGTTACTATTCGTGTATATTTCTATAACCTTGAGTACGCGAGACACGGTCAAGGAAATTTTAACTCAGAGCAATGTGGCCACCGAGCGTCTAGGACGCTTGGCAACACTGCTTAAGTTATCGTCTTTGCTTTCCCATGAACTTGACACGTGTACTCCAATATTCAAGGTTACAAGATATTCTTGACTTCTAAAAAACAGACTATTTTTATATTAATGATATTTCTTATTACTCACAGGGTAGACTAATTAAATCAGTTCAGAATGAAATATTTAACTAGACTCAAAATATTATATTTTAATTATATAACTGAGGTAGACATTGTTTAATACTTTCTTTACCTAATTATTAAAAGGCACAATTTAGTACTGGTATTTTATTATTTATCAGTTTGTTATATTGGATTCCCACTCTTAAATTAACTTAAACTAAAAGCTATCCTTCCCTATTATTTCTTAAACACGAGGTGGTGAGCTTCTATAATGGCTGGTTTACCCAGTCAGTAATCCAACAATGCTTTCTCACTAATTCTAAACGTCTATACTTATCAGTAACCAGAATATCCATACACAACAGCTTGGTCCTTCAACGTCAAGACTTTACGAGTTTGTATTGTGCTCTAAACCCGGAGCGCGTCTAAGTTTATTTGCAACTGCAAATATTCCCAAGAAGATGGGCTGCATATGCCGACTGGCAGTGCGAGCGACCTGATCTTTGTTCTGGCTTAACCACGACTGAATTTTCTAAAGCACACACACTTCGTACGCTCCTCCGATTGGCTCCGACCATCACCCCGCGCCCCCACGCTATCGCCGACACTCGGTTTCCCGACCAACTCCCGAAGCCTTGACGTTGAATTTGCCTACTACTATATTATTAAATTATATCTCCTAAAATCTTACCTTTTATATTACTTCTTTTTACCTGACTTATTTCCTCTCTTTCGTGCTTTGTTGTGCTCTTTTTAAATACAAATTGATCACTAACTTTACTTTACTTTACTTGTCTACAAACTTAGTTTGATCAGCTGTGCAAAAACTGCACCCTATATGTCACCGGTGAAACCATTATAAAAACAAACCTAGTGAACAACAACAACACCAAAGAGACAGACAATCATAAGGTAATCAAACAATACTTTGTAATATGTAAAACAAAATTAAAACTATAATTTTGTACGATGTTTTTTTAACAAGAGAGGGTATTCTATCATGACACGAGTTCGAAGCTGCGACTTGGAGTGAGGGATGACCTCCCAACCAAAGGTTTACGTCCCCATACGCACTTTTACGGGAGTTACGGCCGTATACGTAAAACACGTGTATACGTAAAACACGTGTTTTACATGTTAATCAATGGGACTTAAAATTCAAGAAAAAATAATTTTCATACCACAACGTTCAAGGGGTCAATTTATATGTAAAAAGTGACGTACTTTTCGAAAATCGACTTGTCTTGGTCGTAAAATTATATGGGCAAATTGGCAAGTTTTTGACCGAATATTATAAAAGTGACGGATCTTATGTAAAATGATGCACTCTTTTCAATTAAAGTAATCTTAAAATCGATATATCAAATTAGGAATCACCAAAGGCAATTTGATCATGTGGCTATATCATCTTCCATATAAATAACATGACAAGTGGTACAAAGTGCTGTATAACGTGAGTCTGGTGTAAAATTTGGAAAAATATACAAGGGCGTGACCCATCATTTGTTTCGTCATTTTATCAGAATCGGGCATTAAAATTAATATAATATCAAGAAAATAGTTTTTGCCCATGAGCCCCTATATATACACAGAAAAGTTCTCCAAAAATCGTGGAAAATAACACATATTTTTTTAAAATTCACGTTAAATGAAAAAAAAGTTAAAAATAATAAAGTTAGAAGGTCGCGTCTGGCAAACTTTTTTAAGGTGACTATCACAAACACGTTTCCATGTGCGTGTCTTAAAAATCAGACAATAATTTCTATTAGAAAAAAGCGCGTGCAAACGGGTCCAAAAATAGCAGTTTTTCGTTTCTGTAGGCTATAGCTAAAATAATAAAACTCATAATGCACTACATCAGGATTGTTGCATTTTTGACGCTCTACACGCTGGTAACCTTAAAAATGCAGTAGCTTTTTTTTTCAAGACGCTACAGTCGGAATAGCGGTTTGAAGGGGTCTTTGTTTTTTCGGCCAAAAAAAGTTTTTGTCTCGTATTTTCATGTTACACATCTTTTTATGTCATTTGTGGGGCCCCTATCACGCATCTAAAATCAGTTTTTCAAAATTGCAAATATTAAGGTCATAGTGCCTATTTTAAAATGTTGTCTTTTTTAAATGCATATTAAATTTCTGCGACGTTGAAGAGCTAGTAAGTCAATTAATACTGCAGATACGCAAAAATATGCAATCATCAAACACACTTAATTTTTGCGTCTTCTACTTACATACGTCATTATAACAAGTAAAAATAAAAAAAATTATTTTCAATTTTAAATGCATGTTATTACGTAAGCATATAGTTATGGAGGACTCGTTATCGGCTCACAAGCTCACAGAGCCATGCTAATATATGGAAATTCAGTCCTACGCTGACAATGCTTCAAAAAGAAAAAACAACGCCTTTCTTGTTTCCGGTGCAAAAGTATTATAAGGATTGCTTATGTTTACTCAAAATGCGGAAAAGAAAGTGCCGGAAGAGGAAACCACGTGACGGTAAAGTGGCTAAGGCCTATAGCTTGCTGCTAGCACCAACTTTTTTCCCACTTTTACCTTCACGTAGTTTCCTCTTCCGGCCACTTCCTTTTCCGCATTTTGAGTAAATAACATAAACAATTAAGGAATGCAGCATGTAAAACCAATCACACTTTCCTCCCATCCCCTCGAAAAAAAATTATAAAAAATAAAAATTAAACATGGCACAAAAAAGGTGGTCACATCCATGTTATATAAAGAGTAAGTTCAGTGGTTACAACAACCCTGGTCAAAAATCTTGTGCAAGATCTTGTCAAGATCTTGAGGATAATCTTATAACAAGAAATGACAATCTTGCACAAAACACCTTGTCGTACTTAAAAATCTTGTGCAAGATTTTGGGTCCGTAAAATCTTACAGCAAATCTTGTCAAGAATAAACAAGACTTTCGTCGTAAAATCTTGCAAAAAATCTTGTCAAGACTTTGCAAGATTATCGTAAAATCTTGCAACAAGTCTTGCCAAGAGTCTGCAAGATCTAAAATAAAATCTTGCAGAAAATCTTGTCAAGACTATGCAAGATGTTTCTATAATTTATTTCAGGAAATCTTGTTTTCTGATCTTAATATGGTCTTGGCAGCTTTTCTTCGCAATGTAGAATCAAAAGCTCTGGTCAGATCCAAGCAACATTTACTCTGCAAAATAAAAGTTTTAATATAAAACCTAAAAAAAAAAATTAAATATATTTAATTATCGCGTATTTATTCTGCAAAATAGAATTACTTGTCAACTATTGTCCAGAATGTCCAGGCAGAAAGCAAAAAAAAACTTAAACATTAATATTGCGTATTTGTTCTGCAATCTTGAAGTAATCGTCAATCTATTGTCCAGGTAGCAAGCTAAAAAAAACTGAACTATTATTATCTCGTATTTGTTCTGCAATCGCTTGAATTGTAAGTAATCGTCAATTATTGTCCAGACAGCAAGCTAAAAAAAAAATACTTAAACATAATTATTGCGTATATTTGTTCTGCAATCTTGAAGTAATCGTCAATTTATTGTCCAGGTGGCAAGCTAAAAAAACTGAACTATTATTATCTCGTATTTGTTCTGCAATCTTGAAGTAATCGTCAATTATTGTCCAGAATGCAAGCTATAAAAAAAAAATTAAACATAATTATTGCGTATACTTGTTTTGAAATCTTGAAGTGTAATCGTCAATTTATTGTCCAGGTGGCAAGCTAAAACAAAACTGAACTATTAATATCTCGTTGTTCTGCAATCTTGAAGTATTCGTCAATTTATGGTCCAGGTAGCAAGCTAAAAAAAAAAAAAAAAAACTGAACTATTATTATCGCGTATTTGTTCTGCAATCTAGAAGAACTCGTCAATTATTGTCCAGGCAGCAAGCTAAAAAAAAACAAAGTTAAACATAATTATTGATTATTTGTTCTGCAATCTTGAAGTACTCGTTAATTTATTGCCCAGACAGCAAGCTAAAAAAAATGGCATCAGTTACTATTGCGTACTTGTTCAGCACTCTATAAGAGTACTCGTCACTCGTCAGTTATTGGCCAGGCAAATAACAAAATGACATTTATGTAAAAAAAAATGTAAGAAAACAAATTTAGAAAACAAATGCATTATGGTTTATAGAGCATGCAACAAATTAGATGTGATAATCATACAAAATTTTTATGCATCTTGCAAGATCAGCTATATAAAGAAGAAAAACTTAAAAATATGAAATTTTGCATTGAATCTTGCCTACAGCTCAAAAAATTAAAATTATTAGAAAATCTTGCATTGATACTTGCAAGATCCACTCAAGATAAAAACCGTTAGAAAATCTTGTTTTGACTCTTGCAAGATCACCTCAAGATAAAAACCGTTAGAAAATCTTACTTTGACTCTCTTGCAAGATCACCTCAAGATAAAAACCGTTAGAAAATCTTGCTTTGACTCTTGCAAGATCAGCTCAAGATAAAAACCGTTGGAAAATCTTGCTTTGATTCTTGCAAGGTTAACTCAAGATGAAAACCGTTAGAAAATAATGCTTTAATTCTCGCATTATCAACTCACAATATAGTAAAAAAAGATGCAATAATTAATTATAAGCTAATTCCCCCAAAATATTATACCCTTTATTCTGTTTTTATATAGACATTTAAATATACGAAAAAACATAAAAAAAAAATTTGTTTCATCACTTTTACGAAAAAAAAAAAAGAAGTACACTCATTTCATCCAAAAAAGGCCCACCTATAGCATTTCCACAGATCCATCATCATAGATCACTTTGTGTTTGTTACGAATTTCTCAACTAAATCAATGAAGAGCTCGTATATGAAAACAAAGATAAGTTCATATTAGCCTAAAATCTAATTTGCGTGTGGAACGATTACTAAATATGTTTTTTACCTGTTATAATGTAGAATCTGGTGCATAAGCAACTTAATTATCACTATTATAAACGCCACAAAACTAAAAGAAACACAAAGCACATGTACGACATGTTTATCATCTATCAACAGCATCCATTATTACCCATAATGCAATGCGTGCAGTCATGCGCACTGGCTGTTTCCTCATCAAAGTTTACAAAATACACCGATAGATGGCCAAAGCGCGCGAAAAAATCTTGCACAAGATATTTTTATATTATCCAAGATATTTTATATCTTTCACAAAATTTCCGCATAAACTTAAAATATCTTACCTGCTGGCCTCTATAAATGCAAGATTTACGATCTTGTTCAAGATAAATCCAAATATGCAAGATATTTATAATTTTGCTCCAAATTATAGAATTCTGGACTTGGAAAATTGAACAAATTCTTGCACAAGATTTAGAGATCTTGCATTGTTAAGTCTTGCAAGATTTTTTCTTGTAAAAATTTGATGCAAGATTTTATCTTGGGTAAAAATAATCTTACTCAAGATTTTTGCGTGAATAAGATACTTTTTCTTGCACAAGAAAATATTTATCTTGCACAAGTTGTTCAAGATTTACGCCTTGACAAGACTACAAAATCTTGCGCAAGATATTTTCTTGCCAAGATGTTGATCTTGTGCAAGATTTATTTACTTGTGTAAGATTTTTAGGATCTTGCACAAGAAAAATTAATCTTGAAACCTAATTTTTATCTTGCACACGAAAATATCTTATGCAAGATTAATTGCAAGATCTTATTGTAAGATTCATGCAAGATTTTAAGTTTTGGTAAGATCTAGAACAATCTTGCCTTACTTTTTTTAAATGTTCAAGATCTTGGATGTCTTGAATCCATCTTACAAGATCTTAAGTTGATCTTGTAAGAATTAAGGCAAGATTTTTGACCAGGGAAGGCTTCTTCAGTGTTAGATAATGAGAAGAACTGTTCATAAACTTATTTATGATGACCCAAACACCTTCCGTAGCCCCTCAAATTTGTGTGATCATCCTGCGAGATATGCAAAGTATCTCGTATCTTTTACGTTACGGCTCTATTATAGTAAAGTTGTAGCGGGTAGCATAACTCGCAGGATGAACACAAGTTTGCGGTTCTACCATGTTGTTACGGAAGGTCTTTGTGGCATTGTATGTGAACATAACAACAGTTCTGTTCATTATCTAACAGCATTTTTAGGGACAATATAATCTTATATTTTTTCTAGCGTATAGAATAATAAAGAAACTGTAGATCTCGCTTGCTTGCTTGCGTTTTTTTTCTTTTTTTTTTTTCTTTTAAAGCCCTGAACGTTAGCTTTCGGTCGACTTATAAAGGACATGTGTTTTGAGACTGACTTTAAGCGATTTCGTTCACATCCAATTCCGTTTCTATACATACTACGCATAAGTATAGGTCTCAGAGCGACAGTGAGCGATAGCTATTCTCGATTCCTATTTACTGTAAGTTTTGGGTAACGGAGCATGCAGTTGCGTTGTTGAAATCAGTTAGAAATGTTCAAACGTTTCGATACTTTTTCGTACGGCCCGACAGAGTAAATTTGCAACTGATGCTCCACTGAACTTACTCTTTATATAACATGGATGTGACCCCCTTTTTTGTGCCATGTTTAATTTTTAATTTTTAAAATTTTTTTTGAGGGGGTTGGAGAATAGTGTGATTCGTTTTACATGCTGTATTCCTTAGTTGTTTTTGTTATTTACTCAAAATGCGGAAAAAGAAGTGGCCGAAAGAGGAAACTTCCGGCACTTCCTTTTCCGCATTTTGAGTAAACATAAGCAATCCTTATAATACTTTTGCACCGGAAACAAGAAAGGCGTTTTTTCTTTTTGAAGCATTGTCAGCGTAGGACTGAATTTCCATATATTGGCATGGCTCTGATAGCTTGTGAGCCGATAACGAGTGCTCCATAACTATATGCTTACGTAATAACATGCATTTAAATTGAAAATAATTTTTTTCATTTTTACGTGTTATAATGACCTAAAAAAGACAACATTTTAAAATAGGCACTATGACCCTAATATTTGCAGTTTTGAATAACTGATTTTAGATTCGTGAGAGGGGCCCCACAAATGACATAAAAAGATGAGTAACATGAAAATACAAGACAAAATTTTTTTTGGCTCAAAAAACAAAGAAGCGGGTCCCCTTCTTTCGACCCCCTTCAAAACCGCTATTCCAACTGTAGCGTCTTGAAAAGTACAGCTACTGCATTTTTAAGGTTACCAGCGTGTAGAGCGTCAAAAATGCAACCATTCTGATGTAGTGCATTATGAGTTTTATTATTTTAGCTGTAGCCTACAGAAACGAAAAACTGCTATTTTTGGACCCGTTTGCACGCGCTTTTTTCTAATAGAAATTATAGTCTAATTTTTAAGACACGCACATGGAAACGTGTGTGGGATGGTCACCTTTAAAAAGTTTGCCAGACGCGACCTTTATCGTGAATTTTAAAAAAATATGTGTCATTTTCCACTATTTTTGGAGAACTTTTCTGTGTATATATAGGGGCTCATGGGCATAAACTATTTTTTTGATATTATAATAATTTTATTGCCTGATTCTAATAAAATGACGAAAAAAATGATGGGTAACGCTCTTGTATATTTTACCAAATTTTACACCAGACTCACGTTATACAGCACTTTGTACCACTTGTCATGTTATTTATATGGGAGATGATATAGCCACATGATCAAATTGCCTTTGGTGACTCCTAATTTGATATATCGATTTCAAGATTAGTTTTATTGAAAAGAGTGCATCATTTTACATAAGATCCGTCACTTTTATAATATTCGGTCAAAAACTTGCCAATTTGCCCATAAAGCCTATGTTAATTTTACGGCGATGAACAAAAATTGCTAGCTGTTCCTACTTTCGCGAGCGCTACTACCGTTATATTTTACGCAAACCTAATGTTATAGACATAAATCGATGGCAAATTTTATGCAGTTTTTGACTATTTTTGTTAAAGTTTGAAAAAATAATTTTTCGAATTCTTATAGGCAATTCAGTGACGTAAGGTAGTGTTCAAAAATAGCATTGTTGCCCCTGAAGCCCGTAATTATAATTTTACAACCAAGACAAGTCAATTTTTGAAAAGTACGTCACTTTTTATATAGAAATTGACCCCTTAAACGTTGTGGTATGAAAATTATTTTTTCTTATATTTAAAGTCCCATTGATTAACATGTAAAACACGTGTTTTACGTTTACGGCCGTAACTCTCGTAAAAGTGCGTATTGGGACGTAAAAATTTAGTAGTAAACCTTTGGTTGGGAGGTCATCCCCCACTCCAAGTCCCAGCTTCGAACTCGTGTCATGATAGAATACCCTCCCTTGTAAGTTTAAAACTAAAATATATCATAAGTATTATAATATATTAACGAGTGATGTGTGTTGAAAAGTGATGGTTTGTTTGTAAAATAAAATCATAAAAATGTTTTATTTTAAACCTAATGTGACCGTTTAATTTGTTAGCGTCGTTTCTCTGTAATTAATTAAAAAATGTAAGTACAAGTAATTGAAAATTCTATGTGGCTCTACTTTAAAACTTTATTTAATTCTACCAGTCGCCAACCAAATATATTTAACCAAATATTAAAAACAATCCCAGGGAAAAAAAATAATATGTAGAGATGACTTTTGAGAGGCCTTCAGAAAGGGTTACTTTCTGAAAAGTGGGGTCCTGTAGTTGGCTATAAAAATTGTTTCTTTATGATTAAATAACTTTATAACTGCGTACAGCCGTTACCAAAAGTTTGAGAACGATTTGCATATAGGAATCTTGCAATCACAGAATATGATATTTTAAATAAGAAAAAGCAGCGGTGCCCAGAGCAGCGCCGCTGCTGCGTTCGGGAACTTATTCGGCTAAAGCTGTACAAAGGACAAAGAAAAATCATTGAAAAAAGCATCGGTTTCTAGAGCGGTGCCATTGCTGCGTTCGGGAACTGAATCGGCCAAAGGTGTACATAGGACAAAGAAAATTCACACGCATTTTGCCAGTTTAATGAACCACTTGCAATAAAATAATTTTAAAAATTTTGCAATAATACGTATGGAAGTGAAAACAATTTTTTCATGTATAATATTATTATGTTATAAAATATTTTGTATTTATATTCCGAGAGGAAACAGAATGCAATATTAAGATATGCTATGATACATTATTATATGTTATTATATTATATAAGGATCGAATATAGAATGAAAAAAAATATTTTGACCACAAAAACGTTTTGCAAATGTTAATTCATTTGTCAAAACAAGAAGAATGTAATATCAATCCTCACTTTAAATAAGGCGCACCATGGAACATCTGATGAGTTCTTCGATAAACTGTCGCTGTTTTTCACTTCAATGTTTAGCTGTCACAGTAAACAACACCCTGTTTCTCGGACAGTCCTAAGACATGCAAGCAATATCGTCAATAAGTACAACCATGGCTCCCTATGCTAAGCATAATTACAAACTCCACTTGCAAGACGCAAGAGTTGTAGTCGCAACTGCTTCGTTTAAAATTGATGATATCTGAAGTACTGTATACTTTACAGGTAAGAATACGTGCATGGTTTGCTACGTTTTGCTTTATATGTTAAATAATATATATCTAAAGGCATAAAACCATACAAAAAACTTCCTTCATTTTTGTTTTAGTTAAATAGAATAAAAAAAATATAGGTAGAACAAGTTTTTATTTAAGTACTATTTAAGGTTAGGAGTGAAATTTTTTATTATGACTGAATTAAGTTAGGGCTGGCGTATCAAAAAATGAAAAAAAATTCTATCATAAAAACTCTCGAGCCTTGCTTCCTTATGTTAAATATTCTATTTTTAGACCCCAATTTTGACCCACTTCAAATTTTTTTTCAGAAATTGAAAATATACTAGCTTGTTCTTCGTGTTGATTTTTATTAAAGAATGATTTTTCTGATTTTTCTATAATGAATTTGCCGAAAAAAAAAATATCGCAAATTGACCCATGTCAATTTAAATATGCAATCTTTATTAATTTTTTTCTCTATAAAAGTCTAATATAAAAAATAAAATTCATTAAATCTTGATATATAGAACACACTAGTATTTGTTGTTTAGGAGTTGATAGTAGAGTAATATGGATTGCTTAAAATGTGGATTAGTGTTAATTGTGTGGATCGCGTACGTCGACGAGGTTTAGAACAAAATAGTGGCGTTTTTGTGTGAAGCACTGCTTTTCGCGTACGTCCACAAGGTAAACAAACGAAGATGGCGGTGATATGGGTGTAACAAGTGTGTTAGCACACGTATACGAGGTAAAATATTGTGTAGATGCATACAGACAAATTATGTGGATGCTTGCAAACAATCCACACATGCTCGCGTACGTCTATGAAATTAAAAACAAAGATGGCGTCGACAAGGGCGGGGCAGTTATATATTAGCGCACGTACAAGAGGTAAAAGTCAAGATGGAGCCTTATTTGTGTGGATAAAAATGAGTCTTGCGTACATTTACAAGTTTAATAACCAAGATGGCATTTACAAGGGCGTGGCAGTTATGTATTACCGCACGTACACGATGTAAAAACCAAGATTGCGCCAAAAAATAGATCCAAAATAATTAAATTTATATTCTTCATTTTTATTTAAAGTTACAAATAAAATTCGTAATAAGCATGTTTTATTCTTATTTTTTAAAAGTACAATAATAATAAAAAAATATATATTAAAAAAAACTTGAAGTTTTAATTTTGCTAAATTTACTTAGGAAAATAAAATATGCTTTCTTTCATATCTTATTTATAATATATAATATACAAAATAACTTACTTTTTTTTGTTTGCAAAAACGGTTTACTATAAGCGGGTCGATAGGGTTAGTATAAAAAAACTTAAACTGGCACCTGGCCCACGAGGCTAAAAGTAAATGCAGTACGCACATAGAGGGAGGAAAACTGACGGTCCATCAACCGCTATGCATCCGTGACATGCAGGTGTCTTGTGCCGACCAGTCGCAATAACAAAATTAAAGCAATAAACACGGGACTGTTCAATTACATAACGGCAGAGCACACAATAGCAAAGAATTTTGCACTTAACACTGCCTTGGTGAGATTGTAAAATATTCCGATATTTTACAATGTTGGCAACAAAAATTTATTTCTAAAGGAATACTATTTTTATATATATAAAAAAAAAGATTTTAATACAGTAACGACAATGCTGGGTCGTTACAGCGTACACAGATAAAAAAAAGTTCATCACCTAACATGAACACTTCATGTAACATTTTATCACTTACTTGAATATTTCAGGTATCAAAAAATCTATTTAAAATCTTTATGTAAACCTACATGAAGATTTTAAATTAAAGTATATAAGTCTACATCTGTTGCTATCGTGCATATTCGTTATTGGTATAATGTGGCGAGAATATTTTAGGATGGAGGCTGTTCATCAGATCTATACTAACGGGCAGAGTTTTAGGTAAAAACAAATGCTGGTCTTGAGGTGCTGAGGGCCTAGTGGTTGCTGATAAATGCTCTGTAGAAAAAGATGCGAAAGCTGATGCGTGCCATGCTAGTGGAAATTCATCAGCTAGCAATTGTGTCCAAATAGAGCACTTGAGTGACATGTCAGATGTCTCAAGCGATGAAAACGATGATAATTTTGATGATTCGACCAAGGAGCATGGCAATGTTTCTGACGCTAGTACTGAGGTGCCTTCCGAATCAATAGATGAGTGCCACCAATCTGAGGAGGAGTCTACTAATGAGAAGTCTGGCCCTGGTTCTGCTTAACTAAAGGTATGCATGTATACATTTTCGCTTTTTTTCTTTTCTTTTCTTTTCTTTTCTTTTGTTTTCTTTTCTTTTCTTTTCTTTTCTTTTCTTTTCTTTTCTTTTCTTTTCTTTTCTTTTCTTTTCTTTTCTTTTCTTTTCTTTCTTTCTTTCTTTTTTTTTTTAATATACAAATAAATATGTATACAAATTGCTTATATTTCTAAAATGGCTAACCGTGCTTGCTTAGTAGAGATAGGAGTGGCATCCATATGAGGGATGACATGGTGGTTTTGCATGGAGTGTAGCGTTCAGTAATGTGTTGTGGTGGGCTTATGTTAATGTTGCGTGGTGATTGTTAATGAAAAATATTTGAACGTATATAGCGGCACATTATGCCTGGTATATTTTGGATTTTCTTATATGCATAGAAAGCAAACATGACAATAAACACAAATAAAAAGAATAATAAAATAATAGAAATAACAATTTGATTATTCTGGGCTACATATTTTATAGTTTGTGGGCTTGTATTAAAATATTGTACCATTTTTGAAAATTTTTAAATTTCCATGCCAGGATCTGGGGTATCAAAAGAGTTTTTAATATATAGGTTCTTCAATGCTAATATAAAAGGAAGGGTTTTTGATTTATCAATATTTAATGAGGGGTGGGAAAATTTCTTTTTCTTGTGACATATAGGGTATAACAAAAAATAAGGGATTTGTGCCGGATAAGTTGGGCAGTATAGTAAAATGTTTGCTAGATAGAGAGCAAAAGTTTGGCAGTGAAATACTTTTGTATTAAAAAGTGTATAAGATTTAGTGCTTGACTTTGCTTGACGTTGTTTTGTCTTTGCCCAGCAAACAGGTGTTACTTTTGTGGGTATACTTAATTATTAGGCCCAGACATTGTCATTTCTACTTTTATGTAACATAGCTGTAGTGTTTTTAGCTACAGTATAGTGACATAAATTTAAAAATTGTTAATAATTTCCCATAAAAAGAGAATATAAGCATGACTTTTGTGATGATTTTATTAATAAAAAGTTATGTTCACATATTGATATAATATTTTTATTACATGTTAAGCCATTCTTATCAAAAATAGCGTAATGCATGTAATCATCACTAATAGCAAAGTAAGTTGCTAAGGGCTTTATAAAATACATGAATTTAGAGTCATTGTGAGATCAACTAGAGCAGCTGTTGCTTTTGAAATTGCATAGAATGATGTTAACTGTTCATCAATGTTGTAATTTGGAAGCCTGTTTCTATATGGCAAACAGATAGAAATATTATGCAGTATATGTTTGAAATTTTCAAGGGGCAGTAAATGAGCCCGCAGACTGCACGGACGTACGCGGTCGTCGGCCATTCGGACGGCCGAAGGATGATGGGCGTCCGAGGATGCTCCAGGGAGGTCCATGTTTACATTGAAAATGCAACAATTTTCTTTAAATTTGGGTAAATTTACTACAAATCGCCACGGACGTCCGATGAGCGTCCCAAATAATTATTAAAAATATATAGGGAAATAAAAAATATAAATAAATATTACATGATTTTTGTTAATTTTATAATGATATTTGTTGCTTTTGCGAAATTTATTTTCTATAAACTTGACAAATAGAAATAAAAGTTGATCATTTCGTACAAACATATCGGACATCCAAGGGGTGTCCGCCGGACTTCCATGGGACGTCCTCATAATTAGGATTTTTTTTGTTAAAGTTTTGCATATATGAAAGTTTTTATCCTCTATACTTTATAAAATAATTTTGATGCAATGTGACAACAGTGCAAATTGCAAATTTTTAGTAAAAAGTAAATATACAAGATAATATATTCCTTGGACGCCCGTTGGGTGTCCTTCGGACGTCCAGGTATTTTTTGAAGAATTTATGCGGACGTCCGTCGGGCGTCCAGAGGGAGGCCACTATACCTATCCGGCTTAAATTACGCAATGTTAAATAATTCTATTACATGCAGGTAGCAATAATTATAGCAAAGGAACAAAAACAGTGCAGAGTAGAAACGCATGGGTCATCCATGGAATCATGGGACGTCCGACGGGCGTTCCGTATGAATCCCGATTACAGAAATACCCATGAAACTCATTTTCGTATGATATCTGTATTGAAAATGCTTTAAACATTGAAATAATATATATTTCAAATAAAAGAAACTAAAAGCGTCAACATAAACATGTAGAGATAATATCGTGGTATAAGTAGATCATTAAGTCAAAGAATTAACATACTAATGCTTTGTTAGAATTGTTTAGGCCGCTGCGCAGGTGATCCCGGATGTCAAGCAACGTCGAGCGTAGTCGGTACTTGGATGGGTAAAAAAAATTTAATATTCGAATTTGTGAATCGTATCTTAAAATAAGTGACTTAAATTAAGATCGTAACGAATTAACAATTTTTTTTTTTATAATTATTATTAACTTTAATTTGCCCTGTGGGTGGGACGTCCACTGGCCGTCCAACGGATGTCCCCGTCGGCTGTTCCAAAAGAGCGTCCACCGGACGTCCCCAGGCACGTCCCTGGGGACGTTCGACGGGGCTTTTGACGGCTCCTTAGCGGTCATCCATCGTACGTCCAACGGGCGTCCATATGGTTTGCGGGAGGGGTTATTTTACGTAGTGATAGCATATCCCATGACAATTACAAGTTGTTAATTTTGTTTTCATATTTGTTTTGGATGATATTCAAAGTTCTCAAACTGCCTTGAAACTCACGAATTACCTCTTATCGTCTCTCCATCTTTGTGAAGTGTGAGTGGACCTCATGGTCGTATGCATCCTGGCGTAGTTGAAATTTTTCCATTGCAATTTTCACTTGGAGGGCCTCTTGTAGTTTTGCCTTAACATAATGGTAAATGGTGTCTAAAAATGTAGCTTGTTCAGTTAGTATATGAATGAAACGATTTTCAGTGTCTGATAGTTTATGTATTTTTGCATTTATTTTATTGAAATCATCGCGAGTAGTGACATCAAATAAGAGATGGACAGTCTTGGACACAATATTTCTTTTAGATAAGTTACTATAGATATGAGGGGGTGTATAGTTTATATTTTAAATTGTGTTTTTCATTGCAAGTATTTTATTTTCAAAATTGTTATATAATTCTTTTTTGTCATAAGAAATAAGCCCTGCATGCAAAGAGGTTGAATCAAGGAAGGGTAAAATTTCTTTTTTAATTTCATCTAAAAGGGTTATATACTTTGCAAGGTTTATGTCTCAGACTATAGTCAATTGATTTGAATTAAAAGAAAATTCGTTTTCGTTTAGAAAAATTAATCCATTCTCATAACCACCACTTTTTAAAAATACCATTTGAGGTTCTTTTTGTGTAGCAAAATTTGTTGTCAAACCCCTAGTCTCCAAGTGCATGTTGGCAGGAAGTTTTCCTTTTGTTCTCCGGATTACAGCGCAGTAGGCGGGCTGCCCAAATAGTCCATAAATAAATATACAGAAACAATTGCAATTTTAGTTCAAAATAACATTTTAGGAAATTTTAGAACTTTTCTTATAGCAATTTTACTAGAATATTCTATTATTTTAAGTCAAAATAAATTAATTTTTGTATTTGATAATGTATCTTGCCATACCCTGTCAAAAAGTTTAGCTTATGTAGGTTTTAAAAGTTTTAAAATTGTTAAAATTGTTAAAGCCTTTAAAAAAGTTAAAAGCTAAAGCCAAAACTTTTAAAACCTGTAAAGCCATGTAAAGCCAGCCGAGTCAGCTTTAAAAAGTTTTTAAAAATTGCCGCGAAAAAAACAGATGAAAGCTACTCACACATCACATCACACAATGAGATAGTATACATATACCTTTCATCTACCATATACCAGATTTATGTATATTATTTTTATACATATAATAAATGTATTCATTTGGTATACTGCTTTATGTATATTTTACATATGAAGTGTCAATGTAGATTATACAGATAGAATTGGTATACATTTTATTTTTAAATTACATCTACACATATACTGTTTATATACATTTACTAAATGTATACCTCCAAACGTTTTGTAGATGTTCCTTAAAAGTGCTAATTACAGCGCATTTTAATCATTAAATTTTTGAAATTAACAAAATTGGCTTCTTTTTCACTTTATCTTTGAATCAAAATGCTTTTAAAAGCTGTAGCTTTAAAACATTAATAAAAAATATAAAATGTAATTAGGATTGCTAATTAAAAGTTTGGAGTGAGTTTTAGAAAATATTATAAATAGAAATTGGTAGAGTGATAACTTTTTTATAAAATGGATATTTTATTTTGTAATGTTTTTAAAATTGCTAGTAGTTATTAACCTTATGGCTTGGAATGTAGAGAACTCACTACCGTCAGGTACCACAAAGCTTGAAGCTTATTTACCCAACTTGACATATTAAAATATAGTAATATAAAAGTCCGCTGCAGTATGGTAAGTGTTAAAAAATAAGTGAGCCGTTGTTTATAACGATATGTGTTGGGTACATATTAGACTTCGAGCTAGAGCCACATAAATTAAAATACAATATTTTAAATTTTTGCTTAAAAAAGCATCTACCACCCATATGTATATTATATGTATGGTATACATTTATTTTTGATCTACATTTAAACGTTTGATATAGGCTCGATATAGGACGTTTGAACGTTTCTCATACCATCAACATCCCTTTCTCAAATGGATATTATACATATATTTTCTGTTGGTATACTAATATAAAATACATATATTATATGTAATATATCTCAGTCTGTGTTGTGTGGGTAGAGTGAGCGCAAGTGAGCGTCATAACGAAAATGGCGAGCGGCATAATGAAGCAACTCTGTTGTGTGTGAAGAATATGATACTAGTTAATAGTATATCGGCATCTATCTGTTCCTTACGTCGATAAGATAAAAGGCTCTATTATAAGTATTACTATTTCCATATAAAGAAATTCCAACTTTACATCTAGCTGGCGTGTTTTTTAAAATGATCTAACACTTCATCTATTGCTTTTCGTAATCATATAAGTGGATTTTCATTTTTAGGTACTTTGTTTATTTTATATTGAGTTTGATATCGTTTATACCCATACCTTTTGTTGTTTACTAAATGAATGAATGAATGAATGAATGAATGAATGAATGAATGAATGAATGAATGAATGAATGAATGAATGAATGAATGAATGAATGAATGAATGAATGAATGAATGAATGAATGAATGAATGAATGAATGAATGAATGAATGAATGAATGAATGAATGAATGAATGAATGAATGAATGAATGAATGAATGAATGAATGAATGAATGAATGAATGAATGAATGAATGAATGAATGAATGAATGAATGAATGAATTTATGAATGAATGAATGAATGAATGATTGAATGAATGAATGAATGAATGAATGAATGAATGAATGAATGAATGAATGAATGAATGAATGAATGAATGAATGAATAAATGAATGAATGAATGAATGAATGAATGAATGAATGAATGAATGAATGAATGAATGAATGAATGAATGAATGAATGAATGAATGAATGAATGAATGAATGAATGAATGAATGAATGAATGAATGAATGAATGAATGAATGAATGAATGAATGAATGAATGAATGAATGAATGAATGAATGAATGAATGAATGAATGAATGAATGAATGAATGAATGAATGAATGAATGAATGAATGAATGAATGAATGAATGAATGAATGAATGAATGAATGAATGAATGAATGAATGAATGAATGAATGAATGAATGAATGAATGAATGAATGAATGAATGAATGAATGAACGAGTAAATGAATGAATGAATAAATATATATGTAAATCACATAAATTCATAATTTTTGTATCAAGTTATACGTTTAAAAAAAACGTTTTATTTGTTTAAACTCTATATTTTACATTCTAAAATATTTTATGTATAACTGGTTTTAGTTTATAACGTTATAACTATATAATATAAATAAATGTTTTTTTCTATTTTTCTCTTAATATATAATAGCATTAAAAGACTATATAAAATAAAAATGATTATATAGAAATTAAGTGTTTTATTTATATTCATTTAATTTTATAAATATATCCCGAGAAGAACGCTAACTATGACATTTCTATGATTTTTCAATGAAATTTCAATGAAATGTCCCATAACGATGACACAACTGCGATTTAATGAAGACAAAGTATTTAAAATTTCTAACAATTAAATTTCGATGACAAAAACACGACATACCGACGACATGAAATTTTTTGTTTTTACAAAAATGAAATAAGTATGACAGCAAAAAATTATTGATGAAATAACGATGGCAATTTTTATTTTTCAAAAACCTAAATCCGACACAACAACGACATGAAATTTTTTGTTTTTACAAAAATGAAATAAGTATGACAGCAAAAAATTATTGATGAAATAACGATGGCAGTTTTATTTTTCAAAAACCTAAATGCGACACAACGACGACAACGATTAAAATTCAATATGTATGAAATAACGATGACACGAAGAAATAATAATTTATTGGCTTTTTACATGAATATTGAATTTTTAACCATGTCATTGTTGTGTCGTATTTAGATTTTTTGAAAATTAAAGCTGCCATCGTTATTTCATCAATAAGTTTTTATTGTCATACTTATTTCATATTTACAAAAATAAAAATGTTCATATCGCCGTTGTGTCATCTTTAAGTCATCGAATTTTCTATTTTAGCTGGTAGATTGATAGAAAAATATCATTATATATAATTAAATAATTATTTTATATTAATATAACGTGTTTGATTAAAATTACTACTGACATGATTATATTTTTTCCCTATGTGCAAAAATGCATGCTAAACGGTTTCGGAGTGTGTATTTTTCAATATTGTAAAAAAAAATAATTATTTTATATTATAATAGTTATAAGTGTAACGAAATTTAATATTTTGCTAAAAATTGTGCTTATTATTTAAATCAGCTTTAAATATAGTCAATGTGCTTATTAACTCTAGAAAAGCGTAACAAAAATTGTTAAATTGATTGTATTTTTATTGTTATATTTTTCTTAACACGCGTACGATAAGGCAAATTAATTGCAAGCATTAAAAGAAAATAAAAAAAAAATTATAAATATGCTTCAATCAATTCAAAATTTAGTATTGCATAAATATATGGAAAAGTAATTTTTAGTGCAAAAAAACGGACAATTACTTAGCTTTTATTTAATGCATAAAATAATGCATAAAAAAATATAATAAATATTGCAAATACATTGTTGCGTTTAATTAATATTCAATACAAGCAATATATTTGATAAATATATATTATGATTAGAATCCTGTACAAAATCTTTGTGGTAGTGCAATGTAATATAGTAGCTTTTCCCGGTGACTCTCAGATTTGAAAAAAAAATATTCAAAGTCAAGAATTAATAAATACGTATTTTTTCGTTTGTTTCGGAGGTTTAATTACTTTTTAGGGCAGGTTATAAAAGTTTTAATTATTAATAAAATATTCAATTTACTACAAAAATGACGATTTATTGTGTTTTTTGACTTAGATTTGTATTAAAGTATTCACTTGATTACAAATTAATTAAGAAATCTGCAAAACAAGTTTCAGTTGAGACTCAAAAAATGCTGGGTTACTGAGTTTGGAAAGCTTTTTTATATAATATAATGCGAACGACTCTACACTAAATAAGAAAACTCCAACCCCGTATATAAAATTTCATGATAGGCAGGTAGCATTTGGTCGCATTTGGTATATAGGCAGGCACTAGATTTTATTAACAGGCAGGTCTCCGAGGTGGTCGCCTGTGTACTTTGAAAGTTTGTCGTCGATATTTCATATTTTTACATTATTAAAATTATGCTGAAAATTTTTGTCATCTTTATTGCATACATATGTCATTGAAATTTCATCGATAATTTCTAGTAGTATAATTTTGTCGTCATTATTTCTCATTTAAGTCATCGTTGTGTCATACTTATGTCATCGTTGTTTCATACTTATGTCATCGTTGTTTCATACTTATGTCATTGAAATTTCATCGAAAATATTTTGCTCATTTTGCTAATATTTCTATTTTTTAACTCCATAATAATAACATGGGGCTAACGATGAAATAACGATGAAATGGGACACGTTTCATCGTTATTTCATCTTTGTGTCGCATTTATTTGTCATTCTTATTTCATCGTTGTGTCATCGTTAAAATTTTACTCGGGATATTATAATATAAATTTTAGATTTTCATAATTGTAATAATTATAATTATAGGTTATTATTTTAACAAAAAAATTTGATGGAATTTTTATGACGTCATATATATTTTTTTCAATGCACTTTTAACCTGAGCAAAAGAGTATTGATATTTGCTCTTAAAAAAAACACAAAAAATAACAAACTACCTGAATTTTTTCTCATAGATGTTTGGGATCTTTCCTATACATAATTTTTTGACACATATAAAACGTTCCACACCTGCTTTTTTATTAAAGATTAAAGTGCATTTTTGCCTTTAAATTCTTTATGCTTGAAGAAACATAATACATATTTCGTATTTTTTTATACACTGTTTGCTAAGATTTTTTATTGAAGATGTTATATTTTAAAGGGCATTATATTTTTCAATTTCTTTTTCTTTTAATTTGCTTTAACAAGAGTTTGAAATATATTTTTTTGATTAAAGATTTTATTCTTTCTTGATATATAAATCATTATAGTTCTAACTTTAATTTTTATGCTCTATGGAGTCTAAAAATGTTATATATATAGAGATAATGCATTATAATATATCACTATATAATCTTTTTACTGCAGTTTTGTAAGGTTTTTTCAACATTGTTTTATATATCGTTGCTCCCATTCCGTAAAGGCCATACGGGATTTATCAAAAAAAAATATAGAAAATGAAACCTGAAGTTAACTTGGTAGGTATATCTGCTTAAATGAAGATAAAAGAGTGAAGACAATATAACGTAGTTTTGCTGGTAAGTGTGGTGGGGCAACAATCGCAAAATTTGACCCCGTGGCAAGGAGAAACGTTTCGCAAAATCGTTATTTTTGCTACATGTTTTTGTCGTCTCCTTTTTAAGATGCGATATCTTAGTTATTATTAAAGATAAGTAGATATTATTAGTGAGGAAAATTAGCCTTAGGTCTTCCTCTTTATAAATATCTAAGAAATTTTAAAAAAAATGCTATATTTTTTGTGTTATTTAATTAGCTGTAAAAATTTGCTAAACGAAAACACCTTAACTTATAAACGTCAAATTTAAATCGCAAGCGTCAAATCAGTATTGTAATTTAAAAATGGAAAAAAATTTACAAATGTTTCATCGAAAACTAATTTACAATAATTTAAGAAAAATGCATATCAAAGTTAGTAAACAGTACTATAGAATTTCCCCTTACGAGATTAACAATACATTTTTTCTCCTCACCTGAATTATCTAGTGAAGAAGCGACCACGACAACATGTAAATGTTATGTTAGAATAATAAGAAAAAATTCTATACTTTTTTTGTCTTTTTCAGTAGTAACATTATTATACAAAATATCTATATTTTATACTTTTTCTCACGCATTTCCTATCACTATGATTTTTTTGTATAATGTAAAATTACTATAGTTTTTATTTATCTTATACTGATTTAACTATAAGTTGAATAATAAAAACTTTACATTTAATTATTTTTGTTTATTATTAAAATATTTTATAATATAAATATTATGCTTTTAAAATCCTTTTTTTGGTAATTCCTTTTATTTTGCTCGCTTATGTTTTAATAAAGTATCCAACCTATTATTTATCAAACTATATAAATTAATTATTTTGTAAAATTTTAGTGCACAAAACAATTGCTATTTACCATTTCAATTGCATCACAAATTTAAATATTTAAAAGTTGTATTGTTCAAAATAAGTTCAGGAGGATAAATTATAAAACAACTTGTTTTTTTATGTAATGCGTAATTTGTATATTTTTTTTCGTTCCAATGTGTAAGTGTGTTTTGCCCACAATATATCTCGACTATTTTTCGTTTTATTTTGCTAAATTTTAATCGTTCTGTCGTTACGGTTTAATTAAAAACGTATTTTTAAAATTAATATACAAAAATATTAAATACAAATACAAAAGAATTAGATAGAACTCGAATCTATTTGATTTCTACAAAAAAAAAGGATTTTTTTATCTAGATAAAAATTATCCGTTATCCAAATTTCCATCCGGATCCTTGGGATCAAGAAATCTGGAATTTAAATACATTTAGATTTCGCCAGCACAAATTTATAATTAATGCATAACTCTATGCGCATAGCTTCTGTTTAAAATCTCCGAGCAAATGATATTTATTCTAATTGCAAATAAATAAATAGTTTTTAAAATAGATAAAATACACCATAGTTACGATGCATTATTTCAATTTGTGCTAAATTTTGTACTAGCGGAGGATTTCAAGATCTGTTTTCTTTCAATGCATGACTCATGCACGTTTCAGATATATCGCCTTAATGTGATAGAGAACTAACCGTTTCAATCTTGTGTGATACACTCAGTTTAATTCTTTCTTGTAAGCTACATTCAGGCTCCACGAATCTTAGGCAATACCACAGACACTCAATATTCGTTACAGGATTTACGTTTTTTTAAAGAAAATGTAAATAATTTATGAATTTAAATAAGAATATTATTCCAATTATTTTTTTAAAATTCTATGATATGATAGTGTTAATCATTGTAGCCGCGCGTAGTCGTGTAGTCGGTTGCGAGTGAGCTCCTCTCCTTCTCTCCAGCCAGCCGCTGCCTCAGCTACCGCCGCCGCCGCCTCGTCAAGTAGCCGGCTCACGTGAACGTCGAACGTGGGGCGTAGTATACTATTAATTACACTAACTAGATTCACTAAACTTATAATGGGAAGGTAGTGTCACTTCAATAAAAAGGTTGTAAGTTAACCTGTCATAGGTTTATTCTTAATTTGCCCAAATTACAAAAAGGCGCAGTGCAGGTGCATTACATGGGCACCTGAACTGAACTGCCTGTCCCGTCGAGCTCACCTCATCACATCACTTATTGCAAGCGCAGCATAAAATTATGGAAAATTCCATGCTGCGCATTTATACGCGGTATTTTCGAATGAGTGAAAATACAGATAAAATGAATATTATCTATGCTAACTCCGAGGTGGGTTACAATACCCCCCTGCTCGGAATATTCTTGCCCCCAAGAATGAAATCAGGTTTGAAGGGATTGATGAGGCGTGTAATGTGATGAAGAAAGCTGTACATAGTACATATTGCAACGTTGTATGGTATGCAATTAATGAAATATGATAAGTAACTCTCTTGTTCTCTTGATGAGAGAACCTTTATATAAGCAGCTGTATGCTTATATAGTGTTAGTTTAATATTCCTATAAAAGTATATTATAATTATTACTATAAAAAGCAAATGCAGATTTTTTTTTTTTTTTTTTTTTTTTAATAATAAGTATGATTGATTTAATATGTTATAAAAAATAATTTTAATTATTTATTGATTATTTTTTTTTTTTTTTTTTTTTTTTTATTTTTTTTTAAATGATTATTTCTTCATTTTCTTGTAATACATGTGGCATAAGTACCATCGGTACACGGAAACAACATGTTTTTGATAAGTAAATGTACAAGAAAATGATAATGCTTATTAAAATGATTGTGCTCATGCTTGCACTTGACAATATATGCCACAGTATATTATTTGTTAAATTTTTTTCTTGATCTTTTTGCATTTGATCAATAGTATCTGCATTTGTTTGTTGATTATTATTTATTTTATGTAATAAAATATTATTAGTAGCATGCTTTATAAGTGTTTGAAAATCTATCTTAGAAGTAATATTCCAGTCTACTTTATTTAACATTTCTAAAGTATTATTTAGTTTTGGAAGAGAAATATGTTCAGGTTGTGATATGTCGATTGCATTACCAAACATAAACATATTAGTGTGGGGAACTGAATATTTGAAGTTATTTTGTAGGGAAAACTTTGATGTGAGGCGGTAATTAGAAGTACTTATCTCACAGTTTTCGGAATCTGTTATTAAATATGAGCCATTTAAAGTGAGCGGTACAGATTTAGTTTCAGTGTTATTAGCATGCAAGCAAGTTAAAATGAATGAGGTGGATTCAAATGTGGCTATAGCAATGCCAGCTGGTGTATTATATATTATGGGGCTTGTTTGAATGTGATATATTGGGTTACACATAGAGTAATTCTTTTGTAAGAGCAAATTTAACGAGCACGATTCTAAGTTTGTTGATATTATAGGATCGTTGATTTCACATATGTTATTTACATGCATGCAAGTTATGGTGGTGGGGGGTGAAAGAAAATATTCTTTCAGTGATTTTCCTATATATATGTATTTAGGTAAATCAAATGATACATATTTATTGAGTTTGGGGTCGTAAACTGGAATATTGTATATGGTATATTCGTTGAAAATATCATCAATATTTATTATCGGTATATCTATAATAAAACGAATGTTTTTATCGTTATTAAATGTATGAATGGTGGCTATATCATAGAATTTTTGTATATTTTGTATGTTTGCGTCAGTTATTAATTGAAATTCTTTAGGGAGCGCTATTTTAACCGTGTTTAAGTATTCTAAAAATTGTTTCGGGGGTATTAATTCAGTTATTAATTTGTTGTGTAATGCACTTTGAAAACCAATTTCAATTTTTTTTAGTTTTTCTGTCGCCGTGTTTATTAAAAAACTTAACGTTTGAATGTCAGTTATGAGTTTTAAGGCTAGTTGGATGTTGTAAATTTTAAGGTCTTGATCATTGATTTTTCCTTCTAAAAACTTTTGTAATTCATTAAATTTTTCAACTATTTCAGAAGTTAAGTTTTTTAATATAAAAATGTCTGATTTTACTGTAGTTTCCATGTTTTTAATGTATAGAATTGTTTTGTCAATAGTGTTTTGTGTGCCTGTAAGTGTGTTTTGTAAGGTTGTTATTTTTTTATTTATGGTATGGCCATCTTTTTGTGCTAATGTTCCGATGGAAGTATGTAAAAAATCTCCCAAAATCGGAAACCATGCTTCTCGTTTATATTTATTTTTAATTCGCGCAAAATTGATGACATTTTCTAACTGATTTGTATAAAGTTGAAACATGTGGCTTGTATAGTATAGTGTTGAATCTAATACTCTAAATATATTAGATCGTTTAGAATTAATTTGCATATAGGCACTTGTATTTAATTGTTGAAAAATACTATGTAAAGCCTCATGTTCCAATTTTAATTCTTGTAAATCATATTCCAGAGCAAGGTGGCATCGGCTACCTGTTATGGTAACGGATTTTGTTTTACTAAATAATACTGTATTATTTAGTTTTTTAATCTCTATGCTGCTAGAGAAGTATGTTAAAAATGCAATATGAAAAAGCAAAATAATGAATAGTGGCGACCACATTTTAAAGTTAGTATTATTTTTATTTTTTATTTTATTTTATTATTATTATTTTTTTTTTACTTATTTTTATTCTTCTCTTATTTATTGTTATTTTTTATAATGTACAGATTGTTCTGGATTATGATTTTTAACTTATTACTATTTATAGATTAAATTTATTTTATATGAATATGAATGGAATATAAATTGATATTACTGTATGATTTTTTTTTTTTTTTTATTATTATTATTATTATTATTATTTTTTAAAGTTCATGCAATTTTTATGATGATAAATTGTCATACAGTTTTATATATTAATGATGAAATTAAGGAAAGTCACAGTTTATAAGTTTATCACTTAGCAATTTCACTTGGGTGTAAGATGTTAAAATTTTTGGTATAGAGTACCACAGTTACGATTAATATTAGTACATGCGCTATTTGCTTTGCAGGCATTACATTTTCTGATACCAAAATATTCTATTATAAAAGTGATTTGCTGTTCTAGTTTAGTTTGGAGGTTTAAAAGTTCTTCGGGTAAATCATAAGGATCACAGAAAAACAACGCATTTAAAATATCACGCATTTGTGTGGGGTTGAATCTAACGGTTGTCATGCTGGGGAAAATGTTCAAGCGTGGTTTGGTGTTTTAAGACCTTGTAACTTGCGTGTTGTTTGGCGTGTAATACGACGATTGTCCTGCGTTGCAGTTTGTTGCGGGTCAGGTTGAGCGGGACGTTGCTGCGTGGTAACCAACGTGTCAGCGTTTCCTGTAGTTGGTGCTTGCTGTACAGTTTGCGGATGGTGTGAATTGTCGTCAGCAGTTGTGTCCACGGCTTGGGTTGCAACCTGAGAACATACAGACGCGGCATTATTCGCTCTATGCTTTACCAACTTCAACCTATTATTATGCACATTTAATAATCTATTTGGAAGTTGAATTTGGGTGTTTACATTAGATAGAATTTTAGTCACAATATATGGTCCAGAATAGGATGGTGTTAATTTCAAGTTTTGGCCTTTGTTCGGTGTCTTGTCATGAAGTAATACTTGATCTCCTATTTTGAAAACTATTTCTTGTGCTTTCTTGTCATGGGCTGTTGCATATTTATTGAATGCCTTTTCATTATTTACAATAACTTCATCCCATATTTTTCTTAAATTAGATGCTAATTGCTGTACTGCTGAATTGTTGATTTCAGGCATGCTATCTTGTACTAGAGAAAAAGGAGTTCTCATTTTTTTATTGAACACAATTTCATGTGGTGAATATATGCAGCTTGAGTGAGGTTTAATATTATGTGCACATACTGCATATTGTAGTAATTGTGGCCAATTTTTTTGATTTTTATTTACATAATGAGATAGCATCTTTTTAATTTCTTTATGCACAATTTCAGTCCTACCATTTGATTGCGGGTGGTGGGGACTACTTTTTAGCTTTGTAACATCTAATAATTTACACATTTCAGAGAAAAGTTCAGATTCAAATTGACGACCTTGGTCAGAGAAAATAATTTCAGGGCAGTTATATTTTAAGGCAAAATTTTGTACAAAGTAACGTGCAACAGTTGATGCTTCTTGATTTTCCATTGGAATCATTACTAAATAACGACTAAAAAAATCAATAATAGTTAGTATATATTGATATTCGCCTGTAGGCGGAAGTTGCGTTATATCTATTCCAACAATTTGAAAAACTTCAGTAGCTTCGGGCATTTTTACTAATTTCATTTTTGTTTTATCGGTTTCTCGTCGTGCAGCGCACGAGGCACAAGTAAGACAATAAAAATCAACGTCTCGTTGTCTATTTGGCCAATAATATTGAGAAGCGATTTTTTTATTAGTAATTTGTTTGCCGCAATGAGCAGAAAGAATTGAGTCATGCTCTTGTGATAATATTACTTTACGAAGTGATTTTGGAATTACAGCACGTGGCCCTTTGGCTGACTGATACCATAGTATACCATCGTTTTTGAAGAATTTTGGTTTTTTACATAATAATTTACATTCTGGGTCACGTTGTTGATGGCGCTGTAATTCATCTAAATCAAATATTTTAACTGTATTTACAAATCTTGATAGAGAGTCAGCATTTCCATGTGAAAGTCCTGCTCTATGAACAACAGTAAAATTATAGTCAGCAATTTCAAGCGTCATACGTAGTAGTTTACTATTTGGGTTTTTCATTGTTAATAAATACTTGAGAGCAGCATTATCAACAACTACAGTGAAGTTTGGTTGGCCGTATAAATAAAATTTGAAGTGTTTTAGAGCCCAACAAAAACCTATCATTTCACGAATTGCAGCAGATTCAGCTTGTTCTCTAGGAGCAAGTTTGCGGGATGCATAAGCACAAGGATGATAAATTCCATCTTGTCCTAATTGCTCTAGTACTGCGCCGCTAGCCCATCCGCTCGTGTCCACACATAAACGGAATTCTTTACTTGGATCAGCAATAATCAGAAATGGTTGTGACGTCATAATGTCTTTAATTTTTAAGAAAGCATCAATACATTCTTGAGTGAATTTTACTTTTTTCTTTAAATTATTTTTGTGGTCTTTAAGTAAGTCAGTGATTGGACGATTTATTTCTGCATAATTTTTAATTAAAATACGATAATAGCCAGAGAGACCATTCCAAGCCATGACGTCACGTATATCCTCTGGAATTTTAAAATCTTGAATTTTTTGAATTAATCTTGGGTCGGCAGATATGGTGTTATTTTCAATAGTATAGCCTAAAAATATTATTTTTTCAACGCAGAAATTACATTTTTTGAGATTTACTGTTACATTGCCGTATTGTAGACGCTCTAACACTAAGCGCGTGCGCTCAATATTTTGTTCAATTGAGTCGGAAACAATACATAAATCATCTATATAGGCTAAAACTATAAGAGGTGATAGATTATGAAGGAGACCATCTAAAAATCGCTGCATACTAGCAGATGCATTTTTTAATCCCTGAGGCATAAAATTGTATTCATATGTGCCAGCATATTTTCCTGATGGCACAGTGAATGCAGTGTATTTTTTACTTTCTTAAGAGAGGGGTATATTATAAAAAGAATCTTTCAAATCTAATGTAGTGAAGTATTTACAATGTGACAAATTTGAGAGCGAATCTTGTATGTTTAAAAATGCATATGGTTCTAATTCTGTTAAATTATTTATAAGTCGAAAATCTAAAGTAATCCTAAGTTGAATTGAACCATCAGATGTTTTCTTTTTAACTAAAACAATACCGCTATTATATGGGCTAGTTGATTTTCGTATTGTGTTTGAGTTTATTTGGTCCCCTATAGAAATGTCGGCATATTGTTGCCAAGCCATACTTATTTTATATGGTTTTGTGCGTACTATTTTATTTTCAGTTAAACGTATTGTATGTTCGGTTAAATGTGTACCTTCACGAATTTTTTTTTCTTTAAAAATATCGTAAAATTCATCAAATATTAGAGTTTTAAATTGTTGCTTATATTGTGGGGGTAAATGAGCGAGTTTGTCATTTATTAATTCCTCCGTATAATTTAATTCTTCGTCATTTTCAAATTCAATATTATCGGTGTATATATTGTAATTATTTTTATTTTCAAGATTGCAATCTGTATCAAGCAAAAATTCAGCTGATGATATATCTTGCTGATTTATGGCAATTAAGCGAGCTGCTAATGTGCCTTTAATTAATTTTATTTTATGATTATTGAAATTTGACAATTGTACCGGTACATAATAAGAACAATATAGACACGAATCGTTTTGACGACAGTATTTTGAAGTGCATTTATTTTTAATTAAATATGAAATTGTACGAGCTACGTAGACTCTTTTGTAGTCTAAATTATTATTGATTTCAAGTGGCTCTACAATAAATTCATTATTTTTGAATTGTGTAGCTTGAGAACGTGGTACTTTTAGGAAGATAATTTTTGCGTTCCCTGGGGAAAGTGTGAGAGGTTCATGTAATTTGAGAGGTGTATATTTGGGGGTGGGTGGGTGGGGTTGTTGGGTTGGTTGGGTTGTGTGGTTTGACAAAGGAAGGTTCATGACGCCTGCCTGTGCTACTTGAATATACTCGTTCCTCTCTATATCGGAAGTGAATTCTAAGGGTAGTTTTACACCTTGTAGGGTTATTGTATTATTTCCGATATCAATTAAACCTCTGTATTGTCGCAAAAATGATATTCCTAATAATCCGTCGTATTGAAAATTATCATGCTTTACCACGTGCATTTCTGTTACAAATGATGAATTATTTATATTTAATTTAATATTTGTACAACCGAACGTTTTAACTGAATGATTTCCTAGACCATAAATTTTGTATTTACTCGGCTTTAATTTTTTGGAACTGAAATAGTTCCAAAGAACACTCGTTTCTGCAGCGGTGTCAATGAGAAATTTCATATGTTTATTTTCTATTTTACAATTTAAAATTAATTGATTTTGCTCATTTACATTATATACAAATTGTGAAGTTAAGGGAACAAATTTATGCTCTAGTTTGAGGCTCGGCGCGGGCCACGATGGTTGCCTGCGCGAAAATTTTGGACCTCTCTGACCGCTTCTTGTCTCTCATTTTGTAACACACGTGCATCGGGGGGTGCAAAATTTTGTTGACGTGGTTGACGTGCCGCACCACCGTTATTCAAATTATTAATGTGTTGTACTTGATTACGGGGGTTTTGAGCATGATAATTTTGCTGATTATTATTCTGGTTATAATATTGTTGATTATGAGCAGGATAATAATTAGGCTGATTATTAGGATAATTATTTTGCTGGAAATTGCGGGGAAAATTATTTTGCTGGTTGTTGAATTGACCACGTGCGTTTCTTGCAGGGTAGTTATTACGTGCGAAAGGACGTGGATTTTGGTAGAATTGGGGTTGGGGGTTAGGATATTGATTTTGGGGGTTGCGTGCATTTGGGTTTTGGTTATTTCGGGCACGTGCATTGTTAGGTTGATTATTTTGTTGAAACACATTTCTTGGTTGACGTGTGTCGGAACGTGCTACGCGGTTTGCTTCTTGAAATGCAACGGCAGTGGAAACTGCTTTTTCAAATGATGTGGGGCAGGTTCCACGTACACGTTCTCCTAACTCTGTGGCGCCTATGCCTGATAGGAAGCTATCTAATGCTCGCTGGTCAGCCTCATACTTGACCGCCTCGTTTCTTTCTTGATTGTCAGTTAATTCAAATGTATTCGCATTGAACGAGCGAATCCTATCGGCAAAGTGCTCGATGTTTTCGTTTTCGTTAATTTTTAATAATGTAAGCATATCTCTATAATAGCGTGCAGTGTTTTTCTTTTTGAAACGCTGAATCATAATTGCTTTAAAATTTTCGAACGTGTCTGCTTCTTTTGCAGCGGGGTCACTATTGGCAAAGGTGAGCGCTTCACCTTCTAAGAATTGCTTAGTAAGAAGTAATGTCGTTTTTTCATCCCAATTGCCGATAATTTTTGCTTGTTCAACTTTCTGCATAAAGAAATGAATATTTTGCTTAAATTTACCAGCGAATTTTTCAACGGTACTGATTAGAGCAAGATTCGAAGAGCCAGAGCCAGTGGCTTCACTGAACGTGAACGTATTGAGCCTTTGCTCTGCTTTATCAATGTTCTCTTTTAACAATTGAACTTTCACTTCTAATTGCGTAATTTTTTCATTTTTAGCTTGAATTTCTTCACGCAATGAATTTACGTTTGCTTCAGATGTTTTAAGGTCATCTTGTAATTTATTAATTGATGTTGTTTTGTTTGCATTAGATTGCTGCAATTTATGCAAATCGTCTTTATATAAGTCAATTTTAGTGTTTAATTTCCCGATTTCTTTGCTTCTGTCTTTTAAATCTTGCTGTAAAGTACCAATTTGAGTGCTCTTGGTATCATTTTCAATAATTAGTTTGTTAATGGCTTCTTCAACAGTGACTTTTTCACCTTTGAGAGTTACCGTTGCCATATTGTGATAAAATAACTCTACTTCTTACAAACAAATTATTAAATGTGCATAACTTTGAGGGGAAGTAAGTATAGAAATGAGCTTACCGTGTCTGTACTGGAACTGTATCAGCAACGAAATCACTTGACGAAAGAGAAAGGATTGTTCGTAACGAAGGAATCACTATGATGCTCGCTACACAACGTTCTGCAGCGCGTGTTATTGTTATTGTTCGTTAACACACACTTCTAGACACCAATTGTAGCCGCGCGTAGTCGTGTAGTCGGTTGCGAGTGAGCTCCTCTCCTTCTCTCCAGCCAGCCGCTGCCTCAGCTACCGCCGCCGCCGCCTCGTCAAGTAGCCGGCTCACGTGAACGTCGAACGTGGGGCGTAGTATACTATTAATTACACTAACTAGATTCACTAAACTTATAATGGGAAGGTAGTGTCACTTCAATAAAAAGGTTGTAAGTTAACCTGTCATAGGTTTATTCTTAATTTGCCCAAATTACAAAAAGGCGCAGTGCAGGTGCATTACATGGGCACCTGAACTGAACTGCCTGTCCCGTCGAGCTCACCTCATCACATCACTTATTGCAAGCGCAGCATAAAATTATGGAAAATTCCATGCTGCGCATTTATACGCGGTATTTTCGAATGAGTGAAAATACAGATAAAATGAATATTATCTATGCTAAATCCGAGGTGGGTTACATCATTATAACACTACGTAGTGATTTGTTTGTATTACTTTACCTCAAAATTAAATGAGTCATATCTCATATTTTATGAATAAGCATAAAGTAAATATCTAACTTTTTAAACATAAATAATAAACATGTTGCGCCCAAAAATTGAATTTTTTTTTTATAAAATGTGCAATATTTTTTAACAAGCATTTAAATGAGTAGGTAAACGACTGATATCTTGCAAAACTAGTCAGTCGCAAAATATAATATTTACACAAAGTTAAAAAAGCAAGAAAAAAAAGTTAAAATTTGTTACGTGAAACATTAAAAAAATAGGATCAAATATTATAGTTGTGATAGTGATAGGAAATGCGTGTGTAAAAGTATAAAATATAGATATTATGTATAATAATGTTACCACTGAAAAAGAAAAAAAAAGTATAGAATTTTTTTCTTATTATTCTAAAATAACATTTACATGTTGTCGTGGTCGCTTCTTCACTAGATAATTCAGGTGAGGAGAAAAAGTGTATTGTTAATCTCGTAAGGGTAAATGCTATAGTACTGCCTACTTACTTTGTTATGCATTTTTCTTAAATTATTGTAAATTAGTTTCCGATGAAACATTTTTAAATTTTTTTTCATTGTAAATTACAATACTGATTTTACGCTTCCATTTTAAATTTCACGTTTATGAGTAAAGCCGTTTTCGTGTGTCAAATTTTAACAGCTAATTAAATTAGACGAAAAATATAGCATTTAAAAAAAAAAATTAGATATTCATAAAGAGGAAGACCTAAGGCTAAATTTCCTCAATTACAATATCTACTTATCTTTAATAATAACTAAGATATCGCATCTTAAAAAGGAGACGACAAAAACATGTAGCAAAAATATCGATTTTGCGAACAGTTTCTCCTTGCCACGGAGTCAAATTTTGCGAATGTTTCCCCACCACACTTACCAGCAAAATAACGTTATATTGTCTTCCATTTAAGAAAAATTTCACTCTTTTATCTTTATTTATGCAGATATACCAACCAAGTTAACTTCAGGTTTCATTTTCTATATTTTTATTAATAAAACCTGTATAGCCTTTACGGAATGGGAGCAACGATATTATAACAAAATATATTAAGGCAAGCGGGGGGAGGATCCAATGAGAGGTTTGCTAAGGGTTTGATGGGAAAATATTTCTTTTCTATTTCTCAAACCGGTGGAGTTCTTTGTATTTTAGTATAATGCATTTGTGCATAATATAATCAAGGTATTTTATTAATCTTATATATATATATATATATGTTTTTATTTGTTAAGGGTGGGTGGGAAGATGGATGATTTTTTTCTTTAAAAATATAATACAAAATTTACTACTCCTAAATTCTCACAGGAATTCTTTTTTATTTACACTGCAAAAACTTGATGTGTCAATCATTTTTTTATATGATTACGTCATTATTTTGATTAATAATTGCCCCATTGTTATATATTTTACCCTCAGACAACTTAAAAGGGTTACGATATAGTTATAAGAGGTACTCTCAACTTGTTGACTAATTAATTTCTAAAATCGCCAGTATTCGCGCGACCTCGAATTACCAACTGGGTATGCACTGAGAAGCGATATAGAAGTGATTGAACTAGTAAAAAAAAGGAATATTCAAATATACGAGCTGCTGCAGTATCTCCTAGTGCGTTGATAGCACAGTTGGTAATGAGTGCTGCTTTTACATGACGATCGAGGGTCAGCATTGCGAGCCTTGTTTATTGCAAGGCTTTTAATGATTAATTTAACATCAAGTGATCGCAAATCTACAAATAAATTTAAAATCAGCTGTAAAGGTACTATTTTAGGGTAGCGATGTTGTCGTTAACTTTAATTTAATATCTATTTTTAGGTTTGTAGTAAAAGAAGGAACAATTCTCTATTCTCCAAAAAGTTTAAGCTCAAATAAAATTTTCCACAAATTAGCATTAAAAGTTGTTTGTATACGCCCACTTTAACACGCAAAACATTTAATTTCATCGCAGATATCTACCGCATGGTTTTATGCCTATAATTATATATTATAAAACATATAAAGCAAAACTTACCAAACCCTGCGCGTATTCTTCCTTGTAAAGTATACGGTACTTCAGATGACATCATTTTTAAACAAAGCAGTTGCGACTGTAACTCTTTCTTCTTGCAAGTGGAGTTTGTAATTATGCTTAACATAGGGAGCGATGGTCGTACTTATTGACGATATAGCTTGAATGTATTGGGACCGTTTGAGAAACGGGGTGTAGTTTACCGCGACAGCTAAAACATTGAAGTGAAAAACAGCGACAGTTAATCGAGAACTCATGACATATTCCATAGTGCGCCTTATATAGAGTCAGTATTGATATTACATTCTTCTTGAATTGACAAATGAATAAATACTAGCAAAACGTTTTTGTGTTCAAAATATAACAATATTTTTTTAGATTCTACTCGATCCGCATATAATATAATAGCATAATATAGATAATAAAAAAAAATATAAAAAATATTGCATATCTTAATATCGCATTTTGTTTGCTCTCGGTTTCTGATCATACATTTATGCGCTGAGATGATAATATATATATTTTTTTAAGTATAATTCTTTATATTTACAGTATAGTAATTAAATTTTTTTTAGCATTATGAAAATAAAATATTTTAAAATATAATACTAATAAGTATGGTAAAATCGTTTTCACTTATGTACGCATTATAAAGAATAAACATCGTAAATACAACTTACTTATTGGTTGGAAGTGTAAATATTAAACTTGACAACAGAAGAATAATTATATGTGTTTTAGCGACCTTCAGGTAGCCGCCCGATAGTAGTTTCCCAGCTAGCTAAGCGCCTAAGACCTTATCCTAGCAATGCTTGGATCCCGCGTCGAGCCCAGGTGGTCGTCTTTTAGCCTGTTGTTACAACTGGCTCGAGGCATGCAAGACGTTTCAGGTAGACGGTTTTGGTTCCCGCAGTGGACAATAAGTATAATGGTTCGCTACTTTGAGCGTTTTAAGTCCACTCCTGCGGCGTCTGTTATGGTAAATAATTACTTCTGGTAATTTCAGGGTCCTTAAAATACAGTGGTAACGTGGCCAGGGCCTTACGCCATAAGGTCCCTATGAAAATTTCTGATATGACTGACATGAAAGTCTAGCAGGAAAGTTGAATTTCTTGTAGGACGTACTTTATTCATTCATGAAATTACTCATTTCTTGTATATTTTTCTTACATGAAACAATGTTTTCTTGCATGAAAAAACTCTATCTCTCAAGAGATATCAAATTTCTTGAATGAAATATTTCATTCTTTCTAGAAGCTTTTTTTTTCTTTAACGAAATAATTTTTTCTTACACGGAACCTTTTTTTACCTTCACTTATTGAATTTAATATTTTAATAAAATTTATTTCCCTGTCAAAAAGTTTATATAGCTTTATTATATAGGGTGGTTTCACTATATTAAAGTTGACGTCATAATTGTATGAGTACTAAATAACATTGGCTGGTATAGGAAAATGACACATTTTGCCAGTTTAAATATACTTCGCAATTTTTTGGAGAGCATTGATGCTGTTAACAGGTTGAATTAGTACCTCAAGTATGCAAGAAAAATAATAATAACCAAAATAATAGCTAATTTCCAAAGAAAATAGCCAAAAACCATGTTTGCCCTATACTGAGCAATGTTATTCATTACTTAAGATAAGCATCGAAAAGCACAAGAATGACGTCATGCCAGTCATAATAAAAATTTTCTCTCCTAACCTTAAATAGTACCTTCATAAAATCTTGTTCTTACTATACTTTAATTTGAACTTTTATAATAAATAATTATATAGAATTATTTTGTTGTTTCTATTTTACTAAAGCAAAAAAGAAGAAAAAGGTTTTTGCAACTGGAGTTTGTAATTATGCTTAGTATAGGGAGCCATTGTCGTACTTGTTGACGATATTGCTTGCATGTATTAGGACTATCCGAGAAACGGGGTGTAGTTTAACTCGAAAGCTAAACATTAAATTGAAAAACAGCGAAAGATTATCGAGAATTCTTTAGATGTTCCATGGTGCGCCTTATTTAAAGTGAATATTGTTATTACATTCCTCTTGAATTGACAAATGAATTAACACTTGCAAAACGATTATGGTGTATCAAAAAATGAAAAAAATTGCGAAATAAAAACTATCGTCACAACAGAGCGTAAAATTATCGCAAATGCCCTGCTCCCTAATGTTTAAGAATCTATTTTTAGACTCCAATTTTGACCCACTTCAAAATTGTTTCAGAAATTAAAAAAATACTAGCTTGTTCTTCGTGTTGATTTTTATTGAAAAATAATTTTTCAGATTTTTCTATAATGAATTTGCCAAGAAAAAATCATCGCAAAGTGACTCATGTTAATTTGAAAATCGCCGTGTTTACGCCCAAAATGTGAGCTTGCATTTTTCCAGTTTTGCGGAAAACGAGAAATTGCATTTTATAAAATTTTACAGGAGAGCCAAAATACTATAGAAAAGCTATAATAGAGTGCTTTTTTATATTTTTTGCTTATTTTTTCTCATTTTTTTTGACTATTAAATACTAGTAATATTATCTATATTATATTAAAATCAAGTTGTATGTAACACGTAAATTTTTATTTTTTATTTTTCCAATGTGAAACAAATTTTGTATTTTCTTTTATTTATCACTGTAATAAGTTTTAAAATCATTTTCATTGTCAGGAAATATTAAATTCAGTTTTTAATAATAATTAATTGATGCGTTAGTTAATGATTTTTAGCTTTTTTTTAAAAAAAATTAATATTCCAATATTGAAAAATATTTAGAAACTATTAAATATTTTCAGTTGTTTGAATGTTATAAAATTAATAAAATTATTAACTGAATATTTTCTATTATCATAAATTTAAAATAATAATAAAAATAATGAAATATATATAAAATTAACTTTTCTTTTTATTTTAGTAAATAATTTATGTGCGTTATAATATTAAGTTTATAAACATGAGAAAATAAAAGATTTTTTATTTATATTGTTTCCAATTTTATTTAAAATTACACTTTCTTTGTTTCCTCAAACACAAATAATTTTTTTTAAATTAACAAGACAAACTTTAGAAACCATCTTACTGTAAAATAATGATATTTTAACACACATAATATTTTTTATATATACATCATGTTAATAATTATTAGGAAGTTATATTAAATTTAAAAAAATGTTATATTTAAAAACTATTAATCTAAAATTATAAAAAAATATAGCATGACTAAAATATTATTATGAGGCACATAAATGATGTTTAGAAGTACTAATACAATAAAAATGTTTATTCATTTTGAAATAATATTGACATTTACACTCAAACATGTATTTGTTATCAAATTAAAATATTTAATACAGGCGTACAACTTAAAAATAATAATACTTAAAACAATAGCAATTTAATAATTGCATATGCTATTATGCAGAAGTAAAACTCAGTTTAAATGTTGCAAGTTGTCATAGAATGACCAGTGTTCCTGAGGAATACAAAACTTAAACTCAATCAAGTTACGATACTTGTCTATGCTAAGTGAAATTTGTTTTCTGTACTTAGGTTGAACATTCTGTGTAGGATTTTTGAGTTTGTTTTTAGAGGGGAAATTTGACCACTCTTCATCTGCGAAGAGAAGTTTGTACATGAGCTTACCACAAGGTAAATACTTAATTGCTCTGATATCAGTCACTCGTTTGTCTCCTTTCTTTATACCAGGACGTATCGAGGAGACGAACTTGATATCTTTGTACTCTTTAAAGTACTTGTAATCTACATATTGCACTTGATAAGGTAGTGGGCACATATCTTTGTTCTGTCTCCCTGATACAATTTCAGTTACATAGTCAAATGGGTGTCCAATATCACGTTTGTTTACCCTGTGTTCTACAACTGCATGGACTGAATCAACCTCCATCATTGTGTGACCCTTTTCCAAATACTTCTGAATGACAGTTACGCCTGACTGAACAACATTAGAGCATTTGACAAAAGAACGCAACGATTTTAGTAAAGACACCGATCACTGTATCTAATAAACTTAGTGGTGTCAGGCTTCTGAATCTAAATATTTTCTAATCTATCTACAAGCATTGAAATAAAAATAGAGCTATCTAATTCCCCCTCTACTTCATTCCATACATAACTGATGACTTCCCCAATTTGAAGATTGTACACAGTATAAGCTTCATTTTATGATACATTGCACTGGCACTATTAGTGCTATAAATACTGCTTGTACATCAACTTTAATATCAACACGACCAATAACAAACGTCACCTTGTCGACTCTCTTCTCTTCTTGTGCACGCCTCTCCCTTGCTACGTGTTCTGCATACTCCTCAGCTGTGATATTCTTGCTGTTTATCTCATAAGACACACAAAAATCAGAGCGATCCTTGCGAGGTTTAAAGATCCCCAAATTTGCGTCTTTGCAGGCTTTGAAGAATGTACCTCGTAAAAGCAGTTTCATGTTATGCATCTTCGTATCTTCTTTATAAATATCTATGAACAAATACAATATAAATATAAGCTAACAAATCTTTTTCCCTAATAGCACTATTACTATTTATGAAAATAATATAAAATTTATCTCAATAAAACATCATTAATATTAAAAAAAACTATAATATTTTAAATAAATCTGTGACGTTAATCTATTTTTAGGTCGTTAGTATTACTATTATTTTATCAATTGCCAAAAAAACTAAGAAAGTGATAATATTAATAAAGTACTCTTAATAAAAATAATAATTGTGTCACAGTAATCATAATAATACACAAGGTATTAAATTGTTTAAGGGAGATGGATATCAACCTTATATCTCAAAAACAAGAATATGTTTTCGGTTTATATTCTGTATCATTATGTAGCTAAGAGTCACAACTAGCCGTGATAAAAATTTCAAGAAAATCTGAGTTTCCCGAAAAAAAGGAACAGAAATTAAAATAACATTGTTTCTTATGGGTTAGATATTTCAAAAAATCATAAAAAAAAATTTTCAAAGAGAACCTCCAATATTTTTAAATATTTCAAATGGTCTCGTGTTAAAATATCATTCAGTAACATTTTATATGTTTTAGACGTTAAAAGTTTCATTCTAATGGCAATAGTTGGTACCCTACTCCCGTTATAATAAAACTTTTACGTAAAACAATTGCAACTCTTAGTACTCATACTTGATCATTTATTTTTTTTAAGATTTTCACATTTTTTTATAATTACACAAAACATGGAATAAATAATAAAGTTCTCACTTATACAAGTAACGGAATGATGTAAAGAATCTGTCCAAGTACAGCTTCTTGCATGTCCTCCTGTTGTAACGTGCAGAACTTTAGGTAGATTATCTAGGAACTGCACAAGATGTTTTCGTGTTGGCTTTAGCTTTTCACTTGCATAGTATTCAGGTATTTTTAAGGACATCTCACGTGGCAGACATTCGACTGGCTTAGAAATACAATCACAGACTATCCGTCGACGGTTTTAGAACAACGTATTTAAAAATTTATGTATGCACACTTGTTTATGAGAGTTCTGATATTTAGGGAAATATGATGAGGTAGCTTTTACTCTGGAGCCAACAGCATTATAATTACCTGCCCTACGTTTTGGTTCACATGTGTTAAATAAAGATTTGATGTACATTTTTTAACATCCCACGTCATGCCATACCAGAATTGATTTTTTATTTCATTTCGTATATTCTTTTTAAGCAAGTGACAAAATCTTGTATTCTTTGATTTGGCAAATTTTATACTTGTACACGCAGGGCCCAGTACTTTTGCCTCTTTTATAAGCAACACAATTTCACCTCCCACTTTACTTCTTCCTTCATATTCTTGCCCTTTTTTCCTTAGCTTTTTATTTTCAATCTTTTTCTCATTTTCTTTCCCTGTAATAGATAACTGGCGATGCTTCCTTTTTTGTTTACTGCACTAACATTTTGTTTTTGTAGTGATAAAATAGAAATCTCTAAAATGGAACTTCTACTGTTAAAGTGTTCGTTTAAATTTTGTTCTATTAGTTGTAATGTTTGTTCTGCTTCCAATAAGGCTGTATTTTCAACATTATAAGTCCCTTCTTATAACATTTCCTCGACTTCAAGTTGCTTGAGACGAGCCATCTAAAACAGTTTGTGAAACAGTATTTCATTAGAACAAAGAACGTGGAAATACAAAGGTAATATACATTTATTAAAGTGCGAAATTGGAACTTTTTTTTTTAAGTTAAATACATTTTAAAATTTTTAACTAAATATGTAAATTTTCAGGGAAATAATTGTAATACTGTAAAATTGTAAAAAATTACCTTGTAAAATCATGAAGACTTTATTGCACTTCAGCCATATTTTAGCAGCTGATATTAGGGAGCTTTAACATTACGATGCCAACTGAGCACTACCATATCACCAACTCAAACATGTTAAGAATAAAAAAAAAGTTTAATCTATTAATTTATTTTTTTAAATAGATTATATTTAAAAATTACTAATAATACGTAATAAAAGACTGCAATTATTTTTTAAGTATTAAATACAATGTATTTAATTAAGAAGAAAATTTTAAGGTTTATAGACCTTATAATACGCAAGTTCACGTTTTTCGAACGAAAAAATACAAAATAATTATACTGCTGAGTGCTGAACCTATGTTTAAGAATTTAAATAACATAATGAAAATAAGAAGGATACTTCTTAAACTTGGTGAAGTGGTAGGCAAATAAATTTACTTTCAATGTATCAAATAAAAAGATTTTAACCAAAAATGCAACTTCACGTTTGGTCGGACTGGTCAGAAATGCAAATTCACGTTTTGTTAGTCGAACGTTTTTAGCACGAACACGGTGATATGAAATCTTTATTAATTTTTTTCTGTATGAATGTTTCATAACAATCGTTTAGAAAGTCAAATACGTTAAAACTTGATCTATAGAACGCACTATTTTTTTTTTGTTCAGAAGTTGAAAGTAGAGTAGTATGGATTGCTCAGAATGTGGATTAGTGTGGATCACGTACGTCCACGAGGTAAAAAAAATAAAATGCGGCGTTTTTGTTTAAAGCGCTGCTTCTCGCATTCGTTGATAAGGTAAACAAACCAAAATGGTGGTGATATGGGCATGGCAGGTATGTTAGCACACGTACACGATGTAAAAGATTGTGTAGCCCACACAGCACGGTTTATTTAATAGATATTCATATTCCCATATTCAAAATTGGATATCCCAATATCCAAAATATATCTCGTTCATTTAAAATGAACCTTAAATGTCTATGGAATATTTAGCTCGGATATAAAAAAACATATCTAAAATTATGTATCTACTTATTTTCAACCCTTTTTTTCTCAGGAGGTGCCAGTTATATTAAGTTTTATTTATAGTTTTAATCCATAAATATATTTTGGTGCAATTTTTTTATATCTACTGGTATATCTAAATAATATACAAGAGTGGATATTTTAAATTTCACTCACAAAATTTGTTTCATTGAAAGATTTGATGATATGGTATGAATTTATTTACCTAAAAGTTATATGTAATGCTAATTGATTTTTTTAGTCACTATAACATTTTAATGTATTTATATCTATTCGATATCCCAAAAATATCAAAATATCCATAGGTATATCCACCAGGGGGCAGTGTTTATTTAAGAATTTTAAATAATGCTAATTTTTTATATCGTGCCAAATAATTGATTTTATAATAGTATAAAGTATAGGTTTTGTGCATTTAATTATAGGCAAACAATTTAAATCATAAAACAACAATTTTTATAATTATATAACTTAATAGATTTTGAAAATCCATCGCTACCTTTAAAGTCAGACTGAAAATTAATAGTTATAATGTCCTCCAAATATCCATGTTATATTCTGTAATTTCATGTCTCAGTGGCAGACACACAATTTAAAGTCTTAAATATTTTCTGTCTTTTGGCCAAAACCAAAACCCTTCCCTCGACCTATTGGGGGGGGGATGAGGTTTCAAGAGTTGCCCATGTTAAATGATATTACACAACGTTTACAAGTCATTAATATTTTCGGACTTGGGCACGCACAACGCACACAAGTAGCACTTCCTTCGACCTGGGGGGAGGGTGGGGATTGGGGGTTATTATTTGCCCATGTAAAATTGGGAAAATACTGAAAACAAAGGTTAAAAATACATTGCTTATATACCTCCCAACCCCCTAACCCCCTCAAATTTTTTTTATCATATCCCATTTAATTTAACATAAAATGTAATTTTTTTTATATATATCCCATAGACCTATATGCTTTATACCAGTGGGCGGGACATTTGGGTGGACCTACAGCGGAGTTAAATAAGATATAATTTCGGATATATGTAAGGTATCTATGGGTCATTCAGTGCTGTGTGAGAGATGCATCCACACAAAATGAGTGGATGCATACACACAATCCTCCCAAGCTCGCGTACGTCTATTAAGTTAAAAACAAAGACAGAGTCGACAAGGGCATGGCAGTTGTATATTAGCATACGTACATGACGTAAAAACCAAGATGGCTACTTATTTGTGTGGATTAAAATGATTATTGCATACTAAAACAAGTTTAAAATCCAATAAAGCCTAGAAAAAGGCGTAGAAGTTATGTATTAGCGCACTACACGATGTAAAAACCAAGTTTGCGTAAAAAAAAGATCCATAATAATTTACTTTAAATACTTTATTTATATTTAAAGTAATAATAAATAAAATACGTAAAAAGCATGTTTATTCCTATTTTTTTAAAGAACAATAATAATAAAAATAAATTTAATAAAAATAATGCTTCAAATTCAAATTTTGCTAAATTTACTTAGGAAAATAAAATGTGCTTCACTTCATTTTAAAAGTCAAATTCATTAAAACTTGATATATACAACACACTAGTATTTTTTGTTTAGAAGTTGATAGTAAAGTTGTATGGATTGCTCAGAACGTGGATTAATGTTTATTGTGTAGATTACGTACGTCGACGAGGTTTAAAAATAAATGGCGGCATTTTTGTGTTAAGCGCTGCTTCTCGCGTACGTCCGCAAGGTTAACAAACCAAGATGGCGGTGATTTGGGCGTGGCAAGTGTGTTAGCACACGTACACGAGGTAAAAGATTGTGTAGATGCATCCAGACAAAATGTGTGGATGCTTGCACACAATCTACACAAGCTTGCGTACATCTATGAATTTCAAAACCAAGACAGCATTGACAAGGCCGTGGCAGTTGGATTGTAGCGCACGTACACTAGGTAAAAACCAAGACGGCGCCTTAGATGTGTGGATAAAAATGATTCTTGCGTTCATTAACAAGTTTAATAACCAAGATGGCGTCAACAAGGGCGTGGCAGTTATGTATTACTGCACGTAAACGATGTAAAAACCAAGATTGCGCCAAAAAATAGACTCAAAATAATTAATGTTATATACTTCATTTTTTTTAAAGTTACAAATAAAATACGTAATAAGCATGTTTTTTTCTTATTTTTTAAAAGAACAATAATAATAAAACAATATATATTAAAAATAAAATTTGAAACTATAATTTTGCTAAATTTACTTAGGAAAATAAAATATGCTTTCTTTCATATCTTATTTATAATATATAATATACAAAGTAACTTATTTATTTTTGTTTGCAAAAACAATTTACTATTAGCGGGGCGATAGGGTTAGTATAAAAAACTTAAACCGGCACCTGGCCTACGAGGCTAAAAGTAAGTGCAGTACTCACATAGAGGGAGGAAGCTAACGGTCCATCCCCCGCGATGCATCCGTGACATGCAGGTGTCTGGAGCCGGCTATTCGCGATAACAATAATAAAAAGCTATACACGCGGGACAGTATAATTACGCCACGGCAGAGCACACAATAGCAAAAAATTCTGCACTTAACTCTACCTAGGCGAGATTGTAATATATACCGATATTTTACAATATTGGCAAAAAAAAATATTTCTAAAGGAATACTATTTTTATATATAAAAGAAATAAAAAGATTTTAATACAGTAACGACTATGCTGGGTCGTTACAGCGTACACAGATAAAAAAAATTCCATCACTTAACATGAACACTTCATGTAACATTTTACCAATTTCTCCACTTACTTGAATATTTCAGGTATCATAAACGCTATTTGAAATCCATTTATTTTATGTTTTCAACACTTTAATAACTAGAAATTATTGTAATAATAATAACTATTATTAATTTTATACCACAACAAGAAATAAAAATATATTTTTAAAGCCAAAATTGCTAGGAAAAAAATAACAAATCACAAGCAAAAAGTAAATAAAAACACGATTTGTATTTATTTATTTGGTAAAGTACCTAATGTTTATAAAATTCAGAAAAGTAAATAAAAAAATCATAAAAGCATGAAATACTTGTGCAGGAAACAGTATTCTACAAAAAATATATTTGTGCGCAGGAATAACTGAAATTATTTTAACATATGCCAACTTGTTTTTATTTTACTCCAAAAGGTGGCATAATATGAAGATATTAAATTTTTAAAGGGGAAAAAATTCAAAAAATTAGTTAATATAATGTAATATTGTCTAAAATTCTTTTTTATAAAATAGTGTTTAGCAAAACTGCGTTTTCAGTTTTCAAAAACTTAAAAAAATTGTAAAAACTGGAAAAAAAACTGAAAAAACTGAAACAGTTTCCATTTGTTAGAAACAGTTTTTCTTGGTTTAAACTTTTTTGCATTTTTGGCGATTAAACTTCATGATTCGTGGACATTTGAAGTCAGAAATGCTGTAAGACACATATTTACAAAACCGTAAAAACTGGAAATCTGGCCCCTAGACATTTGTAGACAAAAAATTAATAAAGATTGCATATTAAAATTAACATGGGTTAATTTGCGAAAATATTTTTCTCGGCAAATTCAATTATAGAAAAATCAGAAAAATCATTTTTCAATAAAAATCAACAGGAAGAACAAGCTAGTATTTTTTAATTTCTGAAAAAAATTTAAAGTGGGTCAAAATTGGGGTCTAAAAATAGAATATTTAACATAAGGAAGCAAGGCTCAAGAGTTTTTATTATAGAATTTTTTCATTTTTCGATACACCAGCCTTAACTTAATTCAGTCATAATAAAAATTTTCACTCCTAACCTTAATTAGTACTTAAATAAAAACTTGTTCTAACTATACTTTAATTTGAACTTTAATAAAAAATAATTATATAGAAATATTTTTTTTATTCTATTTTACTAAAACAAAAATGAAGGAAGTTTTTTTATGGTTTTATGCCTTTAGATATATTATTTAACATATAAAGCAAAACGTACCAAACCATGCACGTATTCTTACCTGTGAAGTATACAGTACTTCAGATATCATCAATTTTAAACGAAGCAGTTGCGACTATAGCTCTTGCGTCTTGCAAGTGGAGTTTGTAATTATGCTTAGCATAGGGAGCCATGGTTGTACTTATTGACGATATTGCTTGCATGTCTTAGGACTGTCCGAGAAACGGGGTGTTGTTTACTGTGACAGCTAAACATTGAAGTGAAAAACAGCGACAGTTTATCGAAGAACTCATCAGATGTTCCATGGTGCGCCTTATTTAAAGTGAGTATTGATATTACATTCTTCTTGAATTGACAAATGCATTAACATTTGCAAAACGTTGTTGTGGTCAAAATTTTTTTTTTCAATCTATATTCGATCCGCATATAATATGATAGCATATAATAATATATCATAGCATAACTTGTTATCGCATTCTGTTTCTGTTTATATCAATATAAAATATTTAAAAAAAAAATAATAATATACATGAAAAAATTGATTTCACTTCCGTACGTATTATTGCAAAATTTTTAACAACATTTTATTGCAAGTGGTTCATTAAACTGGCAATATGCGTATGATTTTTCTTTGTCATATGTACACCTCTGGCCGATTCAGTTCCCGAACGAAGCAGTGGCGCCGCTCTAGACACCGATGCTTTTTCCATGATTTTTCTTTGTCCTATGTAGAGTCGAAGACAATTAAAAGGTTACAATTTAAACGTGATCTATATTTGCGCGCTTTAAAACTTTATGTGAAAACGAGATTCTCGTGCCACTAGAGGCCACCACAATCTGTTACGTTTAGAGTTCTCTTTCAGGTGAGCTTCTTGGCTGCTTGGCTGTTGGCTGGCAAACCAAACAATCGTCGTGTTGCACACTTAAGGCCAAGGCAGCGGTCGTTTCTTATCGCAATTTAGGCTCCGCCCCTGGGATAGCGTCCATAAAGTTAGCACAGTCCAAGCTCTTATCGCTGGGATAAGAAAAGGGATAAGAAGGACCGCTGTCCTAGGCTTTATACGCACGCCGCTCTCCGCACCTCCACATCATTCTCTCTCACTCTCTCTCTCTCTCTCTCTGCCGCTGTGGCAGTAGACAATATTGAACACGTTTTCATCTCAAGCAAATGCGCAATATCAGTTTTTAAAAAAAAGTAAAGAAATAAATCTCCTAGATTTTTTTCTTTTATTTAATTGAACATTTCTAAGAAAACATGAAATATATGACTCATTTATACGTTACATTCGTTATTATATATTTTGATTTTACTATTCGAAAAAAAAAGATAAAACATATACCCACTTCAAACTCACTGCCAAAACAAGTTACATACTTCATAACGAACAAGTTTGGACATAAAGTCTGGAAAAATTTTATTTATTAGGTAGCCTTTACCTTAAATATCAAATTGATATTTTAAATTTCAAGCAAATGTATAAATAAATAAACATACACACAAAAATTTATATTTAATAAATAAATAAAACATATATTAGGAATTTATGTCGTTGTGATTTTAAATATTCATTGAAATAACTTTCTTTCTATTTTTTTTTTCAATATATTTTTTATTCTATGCATTTGGTTGAAAAGAAAATATTATTTAATATTGTCTGCTGTCACAACGGCAGAGAGAGAGAGAGAGAGAGAATGATGTGAAAGTTTGAAGAGCAAAGTGCGTAGCGTGCAACACGACGATTGTTTTGTTTGCCAGCCTGAATCTCACCTGAAAGAGAACTCTAAACGTAACCGATTGTGGTGGCCTCTAGTGGCACGAGAATCTCGTTTTCACATAAACTTTTGAAGCGCGCAAATATAGATCACGTTTAAATTGTAACCTTTTAATTGTCTTCGACTGTACAGGTTTGGCCGAAAAAGTTCCCAACGCAGCAGCGGCGCTGCTCTGGGCACCGCTGCTTTTTCTTATTTAAAATAACATGTACTGTGATTGCAAGGTTCCTATATGCAAATCGTTCTCAAACTTTTGGTAACAGCTGTACGCAGTTATAAAGTTATTGAATGATAAAGGAACAATTTTTACAGCCAACTACAGGACCCCACTTTTCAGAAAGTAACCCTTTCTAAAGGCCTCTCAAAAGTCATCTCTACATATTATTTTTTTTTCCCTTAGATTGTTTTTAATATTTGGTTAAATGTATTTGGTTGGCGACTTGTAGAATTACATGAAGTTTTAAAGTTGAGCCGCATAGAATTTTTAATTACTTGTACATACATTTTTCAATTGATAACAGAGAAACGACCCTAACAAGTTAAACGGTCACATGAGGTTTAAAACGAAACATTTTTATAATATTATTTTTACAAACAAACCATCACTTTACAACACACATCACTCGTTAATATATTATAATAAATTTTTCTTTAAAAATAAAATAGTCTCTTGGTAGGAAAACAATTAAAACACTGATAATGGAAATCCAAACAGCAAACCAAGCTCAAAGGCGAAAAGATCGGTGGATTTCGTGCCTTCGTAAAGAAACTGTATTAATAATTGAACACAATTATTATTCAAATGGAAAACATTCATATCAGATTAAAACGAAATTATATAAAAACATATAACACTTACCATTTCACAGTAGTAAAAGACAAATAAAATTATAAAATTGCACGTTGATGATCGTTTTTCCAGTAAAATAGTAAAAATATCACAATCTCCAGCAGCTGCACTTTTTCTTTAGCATCGAGCAAATGACTGCCCGATTTCGGCTGGTTAGGATTGTACCGAAATACTTTGCGTATATTGGCTTAAGGGGTTTATTTTGGGGGTTAGTTATGAACCCTCGAACTAGATCAAATAGAGACAAGAAACTTTGGGTATTTCAGCAACTAATGTCAATTAGGTGCTATTTTAAGTAAAGGGTTTAGTATAGATAATTAAAAGAATATAGTTATAATTATATAACTTTACAGCTTTACAAAGCTGAACCACCATATGTTCATAACTTTCACTCTTACCAAACCCACCCTTATTCCCACTCAACACACCCCACATACGTAACATACATATAAAGTATCATAACATCGTGCTATCTATAGTGTAAATGTTTTTATTAAACTCGTGGACCTATACTATACTTGGTCGAACATTCGCGAAGATCACAAATCACGGCCATTCAAGTCTCCACGGTCATAAACAGCATGGTAGGTCAGCACATTGTGATTGCATTAAGATGCAATCACAATTTTCCACAAAATCCGTGCTCCACATACGTGGTTTATAGTTCAAAAGGAGCGCGGGTCAATGTAGAACGTTTGCTTACGTAACACAGGTAAGCAAACCAATCACAGGTGGTCGAGATAGACGTAACACGCAGGTGATATAAAAGCCGCGAGTTTCGTCTATACACTCGCTATCTTCTCTATATTCTCCCTTCTACCCCTATTTCTCAACTCCACCGCCGGCGCGCATGTCCAGGGCTGAATCTCTGCACGCAGGTGCCACCTGACTGAGGTTTAAAACGGCAAAATAGGGGCAAGATTTTAAATTTATCAACCCGCCCATGCACAAAATAAAATATTCTCTCCGCAGTTTACCACTAACGAATAGCCACGATAGCCACCGATGTAGATTTATGTACTTCAATTTGAAATCTGAAATGAGAGGGAATAAGGGTGGGTTTGGTAAGAGTGAAAGTTATGAACATATGGTGGTTCAGCTTTGTAAATCTGTAAAGTTATATAATTATAACTATATTCTTTTAATTATCTATACTAAACCCTTTACTTAAAATAGCACCTAATTGACATTAGTTGCTGAAATTCCTAATGTTTCTTGTCTCTATTTGATCTAGTTCTAGGGTTCATAAGTAACCCCCAAAATAAACCCCGTAGCCAATATACGCAAAGTATTTCGGTACAATCCTAACCAGCCGAAATCAGGCAGTCATTTCCTCGATGCTAAAGAAAAAGTACAGCTGCTGGAGATTGTGATATTTTTACTATTTTAATGGAAAAACGATCATCAACGTGCAATTTTATAGTTTTATTTGTCTTTTACTACTGTGAAATGGTAAGTGTTATATGTTTTTATATAATTTCGTTTTAATCTGATATGAATGTTTTCCATTTGAATAATAATTGTGTTCAATTATTAATACAGTTTCTTTACGAAGACACGAAATCCACCGATCTTCTCGCCTTTGAGCTTGGTTTGCTGTTTGGATATCCATTGTCAGTGTTATAATTGTTTTCCTACCAAGAGAAAAATTTAATTTTAATTAAATTTAATTAAATTTAAATTTAATTTAAAATTTAAAGAAAAATTTATTATAATATATTAACGAGTGATGTGTGTTGTAAAGTGATGGTTTGTTTGTAAAAATAATATTATAAAAATGTTTCGTTTTAAACCTCATGTGACCGTTTAACTTGTTAGGGTCGTTTCTCTGTTATCAATTGAAAAATGTATGTACAAGTAATTAAAAATTCTATGCGGCTCAACTTTAAAACTTCATGTAATTCTACAAGTCGCCAACCAAATACATTTAACCAAATATTAAAAACAATCTAAGGGAAAAAAAATAATATGTAGAGATGACTTTTGAGAGGCCTTCAGAAAGGGTTACTTTCTGAAAAGTGGGGTCCTGTAGTTGGCTGTAAAAATTGTTCCTTTATCATTCAATAACTTTATAACTGCGTACAGCTGTAACCAAAAGTTTGAGAACGATTTGCATATAGGAACCTTGCAATCACAGTACATGTTATTTTAAATAAGAAAAAGCAGCGGTGCCCAGAGCAGCGCCGCTGCTGCGTTTGGGAACTTTTTCGGCCAAACCTGTACATAGGACAAAGAAAAATCATGGAAAAAAGCATCGGTTTCTAGAGCGGCGCCACTGCTTCGTTCGGGAACTGAATCGGCCAGAGGTGTACATATGACAAAGAAAAATCATACGCATTTTGCCAGTTTAATGAACCACTTGCAATAAAATGTTGTTAAAAATTTTGCAATAATACGTACGGAAGTGAAATCAATTTTTTCATGTATATTATTATTATTTTTTTAAATATTTTATATTCATATAAACAGAAACAGAATGCGATAACAAGTTATGCTATGATATATTATTATATGCTATCATATTATATGCGGATCGAATATAGATTGAAAAAAAAAATTTTGACCACAACAACGTTTTGCAAATGTTAATGCATTTGTCAATTCAAGAAGAATGTAATATCAATACTCACTTTAAATAAGGCGCACCATGGAACATCTGATGAGTTCTTCGATAAACTGTCGCTGTTTTTCACTTCAATGTTTAGCTGTCACAGTAAACAACACCCCGTTTCTCGGACAGTCCTAAGACATGCAAGCAATATCGTCAATAAGTACAACCATGGCTCCCTATGCTAAGCATAATTACAAACTCCACTTGCAAGACGCAAGAGCTATAGTCGCAACTGCTTCGTTTAAAATTGATGATATCTGAAGTACTGTATACTTCACAGGTAAGAATACGTGCATGGTTTAGTACGTTTTGCTTTATATGTTAAATAATATATCTAAAGGCATTAAACCATAAAAAAACTTCCTTCATTTTTGTTTTAGTAAAATAGAATAAAAATATATTTCTATATAATTATTTTTTATTAAAGTTCAAATTAAAGTATAGTTAGAACAAGTTTTTATTTAAGTACTAATTAAGGTTAGGAGTGAAAATTTTTATTATGACTGAATTAAGTTAAGGCTGGTGTATCGAAAAATGAAAAAAATTCTATAATAAAAACTCTCGAGCCTTGCTTCCTTATGTTAAATATTCTATTTTTAGACCCCAATTTTGACCCACTTTAAATTTTTTTCAGAAATTAAAAAATACTAGCTTGTTCTTCCTGTTGATTTTTATTGAAAAATGATTTTTCTGATTTTTCTATAATTGAATTTGCCGAGAAAAATATTTTCGCAAATTAACCCATGTTAATTTAAATATGCAATCTTTATTAATTTTTTGTCTACAAATGTCTAGGGGCCAGATTTCCAGTTTTTACGGTTTTGTAAATATGTGTCTTACAGCATTTCTGACTTCAAATGTCTACGAATCATGAAGTTTAATCGCCAAAAATGCAAAAAAGTTTAAACCAAGAAAAACCGTTTCTAACAAATGGAAAATGTTTCAGTTTTTTTCGTTTTTTTCCAGTTTTTCCAATTTTTTTAAGTTTTTGAAAACTGAAAACGCAGTTTTGCTAAACACTATTTTATAAAAAAGAATTTTAGACAATATTACATTATATTAACTAATTTTTTGAATTTTTTCCCCCTTACAAATTTAATATCTTCATATTATGCCACCTTTTGGAGTAAAATAAAAACAAGTTGGCATATGTTAAAATAATTTCAGTTATTCCTGCGCACAGATATATTTTTTGTAGAATACTGTTTCCTGCACAAGTATTTCATGCTTTTATGATTTTTTATTTACTTTTCTGAATTTTATAAACATAAGGTACTTTACCAAATAAATAAATACAAATCGTGTTTTTATTTACTTTTTGCTTGTGATTTGTTATTTTTTCCTAGCAATTTTGGCTTTAAAAATATATTTTTATTTCTTGTTGTGGTATAAAATTATTAATAGTTATTATTATTACAATAATTTCTGGTTATTAAAGTTTTGAAAACTTAAAATAAATGGACTTGTCATAATTCATAATTATGCCAAAATTTAGCAACAAACAGTTGATTAGAATTTATGCCGAGTTGGATGAAAGTCTTCATGCAGATAATGAAGTATTAATGTGTGATGCTTGTCAAAAGCAGGTGAGTTATTTATTTGAAGGAGATTTTCACACTTTAATTATTTACAATGTAAAATGAAAATCGATAATTCTTCTGAAACTTCTTTGTGTGTCTTAGATAAGCACCGGAAGAATATCAAATGTGAAAGATCACCTCAGTTCAGTTAAACATCGGGCCCAAAAAGATATTTGGGTAAAAAAGGGATCAAAACGACAGAGCCACATGCAGTTTTCGACAGGTGATGGCACTTCCAGTAACACAGAAAGTTACAACACAGAGCTCTGTGATGCGTTTGTGTCTGCTAACATTGCAATCGACAAACTAACACATCCAAAATTACGTGATTTCTTTAAGAAGTGGACATGCCGTCAAACTCCTGAAGAATCGTCAATACGTAAAAACCAAGTACCAAAAGTATATAAAGAGGTAAATAAAAATATATTTTCGGATTATATATTAATATCTTTAAACAAACTAACTAATAATAATATAAATATTGTTTTAAAGGTTATTGGCAGCATTCATGATGAGCTGCAAGAAGGACCACTTTATATTGTGACAGACGAAACTTATGATGCACAAAAACGGTTCATCATAAACTTGTTGGTGGGTAAACTTGGTCCACAAGCATGTGGCAAGCCTCGCTTGGTGGCCACCGCCGAGTTAGACAACACTAACAATGAAACTGTCGCCAGATTTGTAAACGAGAGTTTACCTAAGTATCACATAATTAGAGACCAGATTTAATAATGATTTTTTTGACAAAAATGTCACAAAAAAAGGTGATTTTTTGAGCCAAAAATGTTGGCGAAATGTTGAAAAGTGTTGAATTTTTGGAAAAAATGTTGAAAAATGTTGAAAATTACAAAATAGCACAACAATTATTTATTTATGCTTCCGCAATGATTACACAAACTTTTACAAGTTTTTTTTATGGTTGCAAAAATTTCAGAATAAAATAATGTTAAAAATACATTAAATTAAAATAATTGACTTGTAGAAATCCAGGTTTTAAGATATTTTTCTATATCTACTAAATTTTTTAGTTTACAATATTTTTCAACGTTTAGATAAAAAGTCCATATCTCTCAAATTCAAATTTTTATCCCAAAATTTTCTTTGTTATTCAATGTGTAACAACTACCGAAAATACTACTGAATATTTTCAGAGCTCATCGTAGTTGTCAGATGATGGATTTTTTAAATTACCATATAAGGTATCATAAGTTATATATATTTATTTATTTTTTTATTCATTTTGTTTTTAGTTTTGAGTTAACATTATTACTTGCGACGTCATTAAAAATGAAAAGAAAAAGAATAAAAAAAATAATAAAATAATTGGCTTATTAAAATCTCCAAATTTCGTAATTCAAAATATTTAATGCTCTACCCCCCCCCTATATTTTGTATTAATTATATTCTAGGATTTCATTAATAAAACAATTAAAATTGTTGTTTGTTAGCATTTGTCATGCGTTGTCCTATATGGTGGAAACAAAAAAAAAGTACATAACTTTGATTTTAGTTATTTTTTTTTCACCATATAGGACAACGCATAAAAAAAGCTAACAAACAACAATTTTAATTGTTTTATCAAAGAACTCGAGGAATAAAATTATTACAAAATATAGGGGAGTGGGGGGGGGGGGAAGAGCATTAAATATTTTGATTTACGAAATTTTGAGATTTTAATGTCAATTATTTTATTTATTTATTTTTTATTATTTTTCTTTTCTTTTTTTTTATGACTTTGCATGTAATAATGTTAACTGAAAATTAAAAACGGAGTGAACATAAAAAAAATTTAAAAAATAAAACTCATGATACCCTATATAGTAATTAAAAAAAATCCCTCATCTGACAAATACGATGAGCTCTGAAAACATTGAGAAGTATTTTCGGTATTTGTTATACATTGAATAACAACGAAAATCTTTGGGATAAAAATTTGAATTTGAGAAATATGGACTTTTTATCTAAACGTTGAAAATATTGTAAATTAAAAATTTTAGTAGATATAGAAAAATATCTTTAAACTTGGATTTCTTCAAGTCAATTATTATTATTTAATGTATTTTTAACATTTATTTTTTTTGAAATTTTAGCAACCATTCAAAAAAATTTAATTTTAATGGCACCAACTTATTCCAATGTTAAGCTAAGTTATGTAGTAATTTAAAATTTCACCCTAAAATTTTGATGTTTTCGTTTTCGTTGTTTTTTTTTTTTTTTTTTTTTGATGCAATATTACGCAAAAATGTTGATATATGTTGAAAAATATTGCAAAAACATTAAAAATGTTGAAAATATTGAAAAATGTTGAAAATGTTGAAAAATGTTGAAAATGTTGAAAATAAATGGGTATTAAACGACTTAAAATTGCGCAAATCGCACTCATTTTTCATTAAAAGTGACCTAAATATGACAGAAAAAAATGTTGAAAAACTTTAAATGCGGTCTCTACACATAATTCATGTTAATAATAATATTAATTATTTTATTCGTTTAATTAATCCTTCGACTCTTAATCTCGGTAAATGTGACAAATATCATAATAAAAGAAAATGTATGCAGAACGACTTTTTCCTGAAGGTGGCTACGCAGAACGTATCTTGCTGTCCTTGTCAGATGCTGCGGCTTATATGATTAAGGCTATAAAGAATCTCAAGATCTTCTTTCCAAAAATGATCCATGTTACATGCCTTGCACACAAGTGTCACAACACATGTCAAGTAATTATCGAGCTGTATCCTCTGGTAAACTCGTGGATCGTGATCGTGAAAAAGGTGCATATTTGTTGCTTTTTTTTCATTATTCCTTTTTTAAATTAAAATTTTAACACTTTATAATCATTAACCCATTAATGCCGAGAATTCAAATTTTTTCATTCTGTTAAGTTTTTAGTGATATCCCAGTCCTATGGCACTCTTTTATACCAAAAATATTTTTTTCAAATTTTTATGCACATGCACTTGCGCGGAATGAAGGTGGGTCGTTTTTGACCCATTAGGCACGAGGCCTATGAAAAAAATGCAGTTATGTATTTTATGTAAATAATGCTTTTACATTTTTTTTTGTATGAAACTTGGTGCCTGCTTTCTAAATATGGTTCCTGACACAAATAAGTACCAATTAATGGACAGGACCCTGATTTCGGACAGGTGCCAATTACCAGACAATACAAAAAAGAACAAAAAAATATATTTTTTTAGTCATACCTCTGTTTTTAACACTTAAATATCATACTTATCACAAAAAGGCACCAATTATTAGACAAGACCCTTTACTTGGGACTCTTACCTTGGGAATCTTGTGGGAATTTTTTTTTCCAAAAATTGAAGGAAAAAAAACTGCGGTTGAGCCATAGCCCATAGCAGAGAAGTAATTAGTAGTAAACTTATAATATCGACATGATATATCTGGTACATATATAATGTTATGTAAAAATATATACTACTGAACTTTATAATTATGCGAGAAATGTGTAATTCTTTGCACAATTTTATTGACTACACAGGTACATGTATTGTTGTGCCATGCATGCATATGTATTTGATGTATTTATTGTAATATATGATCGTGAACAATTGGAACATATTACCAACCAGGTAATGGTATTATACAATTTGTTACTTTTTACATCATAGAGTTGCAGCACATCTTTATTATTATTATTACTTTTATTTATGTTTTCTAGCAAATAAATTTATATTTCATAGTAAAAGGATTGAAAAATAAAGAATAAAAATTCTGTATGTTATACTGCAATTTGAAACAAAATTAACATACACTGCAATAAAATAAATATGTATACATATAAAAATAACTATATAAAAAAAATATACGTGTATTCATAATTTTATGTATTATAATTTAGATTTCCCCATCATGTACCCAACAACAATCTTATATATTGGTTCTATAACTTTGAAATATAAATTTATTTGCTACAAAACATAAATAATAATAATAATAATAAAGATGTGCTGCAACCGTATACAAACAGAAGACCTGCGGACAAAAGGCCCTACGACAAAAGACCCTACCTGTGTGCCGCTCGCCGATATGTTTTACCTGTGCGCACAGCCAGGGCCTTTTATCTGAGGGCCTTTTGTCCGCGGGTCTTCTGTCAGACATTCGCTGCAACTTTATGATGTAATGAAGTAACAAATTGTATATTACCATTACCTGGTTGGTCATATGTTCCAATTGTTCACGATCATGTTCCAATAAGATATATCAAATACATATGCATGCATGGCACAACAATACATGTACAGCTCTGGCAAAAAGTTGCCGAACGATTTGCATAGACAACCCGCAACCACACTATGCTATCTTTATGAGAAAACGCAGCGGCCGCCGCAGCCCCGTTCGGGAACTTTTGTCCCGAGCTGTACCTGTGTAGTCAATAAAATTGTGCAAGGAGTTACACATTTCTCATAATTATAGAGTTCAGTTGGATATTTTTTACATAACACTATTTACCAGATATATAGTGTTTATATTATAAGTTTTCTACTAATTACTCGTACTATGCTATGGCTCTACATCATGTTTTTTACTTTTATTTTTTGTTTTTGTTTTTTCAATTTTCTGTAATAAGAGTCTTAAGTAAAAGGGTCTTGTCCAATAATTAGTGCCTTTTTGTGATAAGTATGATATTTAGGTTTTAAAAACAGAGGTATGGCTAAAAAAAAAAGATTTTTTTGATATTTTTTATATTGTCTGGTAATTGGCATCTGTCCGAAATCAGGGTCCTGTCCTTTAATTGGTACTTATTTGTGTCAGGGACCTTATTTAGGGTTCAGGGGCCAAGTTCCATATCAAAGATAATGCAAAAGCATTATTCACATAAAATACATATCTGCATATTTTTTCATAGGCCTCGTGCCTAATGGGTCAAAAACGACCCAACTAATTTTTTTGCACCAACTGTAAAAAAACTAACAGAAATTCAAATTTGATTGAATAACACACTGAGAGGTAGTCATATAGCTGTTAGAAAAAATGGGTTACAACAGCAATGATACTTGCACACATCTAGAAAATTCTGTCTAAAGTCAGTAACCTCCGATTTTTGAAGCGGTCAAATTTAGAGGTCTATTTTGGAGTTCAGTACCTCCCTCAAAAAATAAAATATGCAAAATTTGAATATTACTATGTATTTGACATACTATTAGGTATGTATACACCAAATTTTAAGAAGATTGATTAACCCTGTAAATTTACACTTCTTAAAATGTACTTGGGTCGTTTTCGACCCATTAGGCATAAATGAGTTAATGAGTTATTATTATTGCTAAACATTTTTTTTATGATATTTATACTAGTTGACGTATCGTTTATGTATAGATCTTTTTGAAAGCACCATTACGTATTCAGTTGTTCCGACAGCTTTGTCCTAAACTTGCACTGCCTCCTGAACCTGTGCTCTCAAGATTCGGCACCTGGCTGGAGGCTGCTGAATACCACTCTTGCAACTTTGAGAAGATCAAGGAGGTATAATAATAAAATGCATGAAAATTGTAATTTTTATTAGCGTCATTTTTATCGTGAATATATATATTTTTTTGAAGTTTTTATTGCCATAAAAATATATAATATTTACATTACTATTATATATTATTTGGGAGTAGTGAATAATAATTAACGATCACGAGTGTCATGTTGTTAATTTTTCTTTTTTAATTTGCATTTTACGTTAATGTATTTCGTAAATATACTGTTGTTAAACTTTTACTTTATCAAAATATCAAATAAATGGAGTATCTTTTACATTAATTTTTATTATAATATATCATAATGTGTATATATACGTTTTTTATTGCTTTATTATTTAGGTAATCCTCGCAATACCAGAGACTGACAAAGCCAAGTCCGTAACAGAAGCCAAAGAGGCCCTGAAGAACGATCAGCTCGAGATGGATTTCATTGCTAGAAACTAGAAACGAGAGGCTTGCTCCTTTCGGAAATTATCAATATCGTAAAGGACGTTTGCACCAAACTGGAGACTGTACGTGGATCACGAGGTAAGACTGTATCGGACTATTTCAACGAGGGGTTAATCAAGAACCCTGGGTACAGCACTCTTGTTTCAATCTCTAGGATTCTAAGCCAGAAAAAGAAAAACAATAACAGACCCGATGTGCTGCGCTCTCTCACATCGAGCGACATACTTGCGTTTAAATATGCACTAGTAACATCAATGGATGTCGAGCGTTCCTTTTCTGTGTATAAAAACTTCTTTACCAACAAAAGGTACAATTTTAACATGACCAATTTAGAAATGATTCTTATAAATACTGCTACAATAACATTGCATCGGAGAATAAATATGAAAAGCCACTCTTTTGTCTAGTATGATATGTATTATATATCCTATATAAGTGAAATTAAGTTAAATAAATGTATTTATTAAATGTATTTTGTGGAAAATCGTTATTATTCTACCTAAGAAATAAAAAAATATAATAATTTTAGTGATATAATATATTTTGTAGCTAAAAATATTGAACACTGAATTAAACTAATATTGCATACCTGAACTAAAAGTGGACTGATTTTGGCCACAAAATAGGACTGAATTCGGTGCTGAAAATGCTTTTTTTCTAAATCGAAAATCCGGCTACTACAAATGTCTCATAAAAATCGTTTAAAAATTCAAATTCATTAAAACTTGATATATTAAAGACACTAATATTTTTTGTTTAGAAGTTAATAGTAGAGAAGTATGGATTCTTCAGAATGTGGACTAATGTTTATTGTGAGTATCACGTACGTCGACGAGCTATAAAAACAATATGACGGCGTTTTTGTATGGAGCGCTTTTTCTCGCGTGCGTCCACAAGGTAAAAAAAAAACAAGATAGCGGTGATATGGGCGTGGCAGGTGTGTTAGCACACGTGCAAGAGGTAAAAGATTGTGTAGATGCATCCTCACTAAATGTGTGATTGCTTGCGCACAATCCACACAAGCTCGCTTACGTCCATGAAGTTAAAGGGCGTTACAGTTGTATATTAGCGCTCTTACACGAGGTAAAAAACCAAGATGGCGCCTTATTTGAGGAAATAAAAATGATTCTTGCGAACATTAACAAGTTTAATAACCAAGATGGCGTCGACAATGGCGTGTAGCGCTCGTACGCGAGGTAAAAACCAAAATGGCGCCTTATTTGTGTGAATAAAAATGATTCTTGCGTACATTAACAAGTTTAATTACCAAGACGGCGTCGACAAGGGCGTAGCAGCTATGTATTACCGCACGTAGAGGATTTAAAAACCAAGATTGCATAAAAAATAGATCCAAAATAATTTAATTTATATACTTCATTTTTTTTAAAGTTACAAATAAAATACGTAATAAGCATGTTTTATTCTTATTTTTAAAAAAACGATAATAATAAAAATATATATATTAAAAATAAAACTTGACATTTAAATTTTGCTAAACTAACTTAGGAAAATAAAATATGCTTCCTTTCATATCTTATTTATAATATATAATATACAAAGTAACTTACTTACATTTCGGTGATAATTAGTGAGAACGACCTAGCATGAAAATCAACTTTCTACCAGAGTTATGATATTTTCAAAATAAGTTAACCTAACCCAATGTAGTTCATATCTCTTTTCAAAAAAAAATCGGAAAATTTTTTTCCGGCAGTTATTTTCCGATGAAGTTTTCCACTTTTTTAAAATGTGGGTGCAAATTTTGCCACCTAACTTTTTAGCTAATAAAGATAATCTAAAAATTCAAACAGTATTTCATTAACAATGAATATACGTTTAATTTATGTATGTGACCTAATGACCTTGACAAATTTCTAAGGTCAATTTTTTAGTAGTAATTTACATAATTTGATATAAAAATTCCTTTAACCTTTCTCATAACAATTCAACATAGCAGTTTTATGCGCACATAATTTAGCTACAAAAATATGTTAATTTGTTTTTGGGGATTTAATTACACGTAAAGATTTAATGAAATATGTAACGCAAGACGTAAGTTTTGCGCGCAGCCGCGCCCTCAAACTAGATATCATGCGCTCGTACGTATACAATATATTGCTTTAGGCTGTAAAAACGTTAACTTACAATCTTTTATTTAGAAAAATTACTAATAAAAAAATAATAATAATAATTAGCTATTCAAAAATTATTAAATTCGATTCCATGTGTTAGTAGAAAACAAAAAGTTATTAAACCTTAAAAAATAAAATTTTTAAATTTTATTTCTACATGAATTTTTATAATATGCTATGATTTTTATGACATTTTTAGTTATAAAATAATGACACTGAAAAAAAGGAAATAATAAATATTATCATTATTTAGATTAAAAATTATAAAATAGCTTTGTAGGCCGCCCTTTTACTATTAAAATAAATGTATAAAAAATGCACTTATAATTTCTGATAACTTTAAACAAAAAAATGAATACCTTTACAGATTTTCTATTTCAAATAACATTTTATAAAATACTTTCCAATCATCCATAACTTTAATTTTGTTGGACGCTATATACAATAAATTTTGATTATGAGTTTCCTATTTTCAACTAAAGTGAGATGGTGCAGACTGCAGTTGATGAGTTCCAGTGATTATTTTTAAATCTCTTGTAAGAAGTATAAGTGCAATTTTTTTTTTTAATTTTTTGGTAAAAGGGTGGACAACAAAGCTCTTATAGTATTAAATCTTAGTATTTATTCTTATTATCGATAATTAAAGTGCGTTAAATAGGTTTTAGGCTATTGGCTATATTGAGAATATTTATAGTTATTTTATTTTTTTGAGCTATATTAACTTAAAATGTCTCACAATTTCAAGCCTATTAATGTATAAAAAAAAATGAACTATTTAATCTTGGAGATTATTACGGATTTTATAGACTTTTCTCGGACTATTTTGCTTTATTTTGATGTTTCGCACTATATCTAACAACAATAGCCTGAAATAGTATAAAAAAAATTAAATAAAAAAAATAGCAGCGTCCCTGAGAATTTTTTTAAACACAATGTAAATATGTGAAATCATTGAATTTTTGTTAAGGCACACTTTCTAGGAAACCCTTAAAACCCCGATAACTTTAGACAAGTTATACTAATAAAAAAAATTCAAATAAAATTACTATTGATATGTAAATTTCAAAAACTATTTTCCGACATAATCAACATTTTTGCAGACTATTTTTTAAATTTTAGAGACTATTTGATGGAAAATTACTATTTTTCCGCTACCTTATGATGTATATTTTTACTTTTACCATTATTTTTCATAACTAAAAATGTCATAAAAATCATAGCATATGAACATTTATGTAGAAATAAATTTTAAATTTTTTATTTTTTAAGGTTTAATAACTTTTTGTTTTCTACTAACACTTGGAATCAAATTTAACAATTTTTGAATATTTAATTATTATTATTTATTTTTTATTAGTAATTTTTCTAAGTAAAAGATTGTAAGTTAACGTTTTTACAGCCTAAAGTAATATATTGTATACGTACGAGCGCATAATATCTAGTTTCAGGGCACGGCTGCGCGCAAAACTTACGTCTTGCGTTACATATTTCGTTAAATCTTTACGTGTAATTAAATCCCCAAAAACAAATTAACATATTTTTGTAGCTGAATTATGTGCGCATAAAACTGCTATGTTGAATTGTTATGAGAAAGGTTAATGGAATTTTTATATCGAATTTTGTAAATTACTACTAAAAAATTGACCTTAGAAATTTGTCAAGGTCATTAGGTTACATACATAAATTAAACGTATATTCATTGTTAATGAAATACTGTTTGAATTTTTAGATTATCATTATTAGCTAAAAAGTTAGGTGGCAAAATTTGCACCCACATTTTAAAAAAGTGGAAAACTTCATCGGAAAATAACTGCCGGAAAAACAAATTCCGAAATTTTTTGAAAAGAGATATGAACTACATTGGGTTAGGTTAACTTATTTTGAAAATATCATAACTCTGGTACAAAGTTGATTTTCATGCTAGCTCGTTCTCACTAACTATCACCGATTTGTAAATAAGGCGCATCATGGAACATCTGATGAGTTCTCGATAAACTGTTGCTGTTTTTCACTTCAATGCTTAGCTGTCACGGTAAACAACACCCCGTTTCTCGGACAGTCCCAAGACATGCAAGCAATATCGTAAATAAGTACGACCATGGCCTCCTATGCTAACAAAGGGATGTCTCCGGTATGTACCCAACGCATATATTGTTCTAATTTTCAGGAAGGACTCAATTTATGACGTTGTTAACCATAGTGTGTCGGCTTTTTCTACAAAATTTCTTGGGAGCCCAAATTAGGGAGCCCCAATTTTTACCATTTAACATTGAGTTAAATGGGAGTAGAAAAATAAAAGTAGATCAATGAAACTTAAACTTACGTTATTTATGTAAAAAACGACGCTTTCTAACATTATAATTATTAGAAAAGTTAGAAAATTAAATTAAAATTAAAAAAAATATTTAAATTAAATTAAAAAATTAGAAGTATTCTCATGGAGAAATGCAAAATCATTATTATATATCGGTGATTTCAAGATGAAATTAGGTATAAAACTGTTATATAAAAAGTTAGTATAGGGTTTGAATAGTTTAGCGTAGATGTAAAAATACCAAATTATAGACACTTTTATTTAAATGCAATTTTGCACGTGTTTAAATAGGCTTAAAATTTGAAATAAGCGCTGTGGCCCTAATAATATCAATATGGAAAAATACACTTCAGATTCGTAATGTGGGCCCCAAAAATGACCTAAAAACATGTGTTGCACGGAAAAAAAAAGAACAAAATTTTTTTGGGTCAAAAAACAAAGAAGGGGTCCCCTCTCTTCAACCCCCCGTGAAAACCCTTTTTTGACTTTAGCGTCGTAAAATTTGGTGCTACTTCAGTTTCACGATAACTAGCGTGTATAACAAAAACAATTGAACAATTCTGCTATGATATACGATAGATATTTTATTATGAGTAGCTCACAAAAGCAATGAAATGCATTTTTCTAGACCTATTTTCAGGTGCCATTTTCTAAATGAACAAATTGATAATTTTAATATTTAAAGACACGAAAAGGTGTGTATTGTAGTCTACTTTAAAAAGTTTGCCAGGAGCAACTTTGTAAATTAAACAGCTATATATTATTTTACGTTTTCCACAAACCTTCAAAAAATGGGTCGTTTTTCGAACAAATCTTTGCAAGTTCTTTTTTTTATACAGCAGTTTTTGACAAAACGTGCTTTCTTCAATAGTTTTTAATTTTTAGAGTTAGTTATTGTTAAATTATTTGCAGTTAGTTATTCTTAATTATTTTGACGTATTAAGCGTAATTTTTTACATAAGTGAGTTTCAGCACTACTTAAAAATAATTACTTTTTCCTTATATCCAAACCAAAATTATTGAGGATTTAACATTGTCTGTATAGGAGATATAAAATACTGCAACTTTGAACCGCCGTATCTTACACAATAAATTATCAAAACACAATGTTATGCACATGAATTGATTAGAAATTTAATAAACTAATTATTTCAATTATAAAAAAGTACCAAATATGCGTTTACAAATTTGGTGACAAAAAAATACCATAAACAAGTCGAGTTATGAGCAGTAATGGGGCCCATAGGGACCCAAATATCGCAATGCGATTTTTTAAAGTATTTTTTTTTGAAAGAAAATCATTTTTTACATAAGTAACGTAAGTTTTAGAACTACCTAAAAATATTTTATTTTTTCCCTATGCAAACCCATGATAATGAGAATTTAACATTGTTTGTATAGCAGACATAAAATACTGCAACTTTAAACCGCCGTATCTTACAGAATAAATTATCAATACACAATGTTATGCATATGAATTGATTGGAAATTTGTTGAACTATTTAATTTAATTATAAAAAAGGACCAAATATGCGTTTACGAATTTCGAGACAGAAAATATCATGAACAAGTCGAGTTATGAGCTGCAATGGGGACCCATAGGGACTTAAATATGGCACTGCGATTTTTTAACGTATTTTTTTGTGAAAAAAGATTACTTTTTATATAAGTAACGTAAGTTTTAGAACTACCTAAAAATATTTCATTTTTCCCCTATGCAAACCCATGTTAATGAGGATTTAACATTGTTTGTATAGGAGATATAAAATACGGCAAATTTGAACTGCCATATCTTACAGAATAAATTTTCAAAACACAATGTTATGCACATGAATTGATTGGAAATTTAAAGAACTATTTGATTAAATTTTAAATAAGTACTAAATATGCGTTTACGAATTGAGAGACAAAAAATACCATGAACAAGTCAAGTTTTGAACAGCAAAGAGGTCCCGTAGGGTCCCAAATATAATGATTAGGATTTTCTAATTAATATAATGTTAGAAAGCGTCGTTTTTTTACATAAATGACGTAAGTTTCAGTTTCATTGATCTGCTTTTATTTTTCTACTCCCATTTAACTTTATGTTAAATGGTAAAAATTGGGGGTCCCAAATTTGGGCCCCCAAGAAATTTTGCAGAAAAAGCCGAAACACTATGGTTAACAACGTCATAAATTGAGTCTTTCCTGAAAATTAGAACGATATCCGTTACGTACATACCGGAGACATCCCTTGTAAGCATAATTACAAACTCCACTTGCAAGACGCAAGAGCTATAGTCGAAACTCCTTCGTTTAAAATTGATTATATCTGAAATACTGTATACTTTACAGGTAAGATTACGTGCATGGTTTGGTACGTTTTGCTTTATATGTTAAATAATATATATCTAAAGGCATAAAACCATAAAAAAAACTTCCTTCATTTTTTTTTAAATAAAATAGAATCAAAAAAATATTTCTATATAATTATTTATTATTAAAGTTCAAATTTAAGTATAGTTACAGCAAGTTTTTATTTAAGTACTATTTAGGGTGAGAATTGAAATTTTTTATTATGAATGAATTAAGTTAAGGCTGGTGTATCAAAGAATGAAAAAAAATTTCTATCATAAAAACTCTCGACCCTTGCTCCCTTATGTTAAATATTCTATTTTTAGACCCCAATTTTGACCCACTGCAAATTTTTTTCAAAAATTAAAAAACTACTAGCTTTTTCTTCCTGTTGATTTTTATTGAAAACTGATTTTTCTGATTTTTCTATAATTGAATTTGCCGAGAAACAGAAAAAAATTTGCCATGGTAATTCTCTATAAATGTCTCATAAAAATCGTTTAGAAAGTCGAATTCATTAAAACTTGATATATAGAACACACTAGTATTTTTTTGTTTAGAAGTTGATAGTAGAGTAGTATGGATTGCTCAGAATTGCGACGAATGATAACTCAAGTTACTTAATGAGCGCCTGTTCTAATTATTTAGTATCTACCTTGACTCAGGTGTCATGCACTAATATTATGTTTATGTCAAATAAATGCAATCAATGCTTAGTGGAATCTAAAATACTCCACCTCAAAATATTTATAATTTAAAGTAAATCCCTAGTTTTAGGTTTACCTATTAACTGTATTTCTATACGTAATTATAGTTAGGACAATGTCCTGCTTCAACCAGAACAAGTTACTATTTGTGTATATTTCTATAACCTTGAGTACGCGAGACACGGTCAAGGAAATTTTAACTCAGAGCAATGTGGCAACCGAGCGTCTAGGACGCTTGGCAACACTGCTCTAGTTATCGTCTTTGCTTTCCCATGAACTTGACACGTGTACTCCAATATTCAAGGTTACAAGATATTCTCGACTTCTAAAAAACAGACTATTTTTATATTAATGATATTTCTTATTACTCACAGGGTAGACTAATTAAATCAGTTCAGAATGAAATATTTAACTAGACTCAAAATATTATATTTTAATTATATAACTGAGGTAGACATTGTTTAATACTTTCTTTACCTTATTATTAAAAGGCACAATTTAGTACTGGTATTTTATTATTTATCAGTTTGTTATATTGGATTCCCACTCTTAAATTAACTTAAACTAAAAGCTATCCTTCCCTATTATTTCTTAAACACGAGGTGGTGAGCTTCTATAATGGCTGGTTTCCCCAGTCAGTAATCCAACAATGCTTTCTCACCAATTCTACACGTCTATACTTATCAGTAACCAGAATATCCATACACAACAGCTTGGTCCTACAACGTCAAGACTTTACGAGTTTGTATTGTGCTCTAAACCCGGAGCGCGTCTAAGTTTATTTGCAACTGCAAATATTCCCAAGAAGATGGGCTGCATATGCCGACTGGCAGTGCGAGCGACCTGATCTTTGTTCTGGCTTAACCATGACTGAATTTTCTAAAGCACACACACTTCGTACGCTCCTCCAATTGGCTCCGACCATCACCCCGCGCCCCCACGCTATCGCCGACACTCGGTTTCCCGACCAACTCCCGAAGCCTTGACGTTGAATTTGCCTACTACTATATTATTAAATTATATCTCCTAAAATCTTACCTATTATATAACTTCTTTTTACCTGACTTATTTCCTCTCTTTCGTGCTTTGTTGTGCTCTTTTTAAATACAAATTGATCACTAACTTTACTTTACTTTACTTGTCCACAAACTTAGTTTGATCAGCTGTGCAAAAACTGCACCCTATATGTCACCGGTGAAACCATTATAAAAACAAACCTAGTGAACAACAACAACACCAAAGAGACAGACAATCATAAGGTAATCAAACAATACTTTGTCATATGTAAAACAAAATTAAAACTATAATTTTGTACGATGTTTTTTTAACAAGAGAGGGTATTCTATCATGACACGAGTTCGAAGCTGCGACTTGGAGTGAGGGATGACCTCCCAACCAAAGGTTTACGTCCCCATACGCACTTTTACGGGAGTTACGGCCGTATACGTAAAACACGTGTATACGTAAAACACGTGTTTTACATGTTAATCAATGGGACTTAAAATGCAAGAAAAAATAATTTTTTACCACAACGTTCAAGGGGTCAATTTATATGTAAAAAGTGACGTACTTTTCGAAAATCGACTTGTCTTGGTCGTAAAATTATATGGGCAAATTGGCAAGTTTTTGACCGAATATTATAAAAGTGACGGATCTTATGTAAAATGATGCACTCTTTTCAATTAAAGTAATCTTGAAATCGATATATCAAATTAGGAATCACCAAAGGCAATTTGATCATGTGGCTATATCATCTTCCATATAAATAACATGACAAGTGGTACAAAGTGCTGTATAACGTGAGTCTGGGGTAAAATTTGGAAAAATATACAAGGGCGTGACCCATCATTTGTTTCGTCATTTTATCAGAATCGGGCATTAAAATTAATATAATATCAAGAAAATAGTTTTTGCCCATGAGCCCCTATATATACACAGAAAAGTTCTCCAAAAATCGTGGAAAATAACACATTTTTTTTTAAAATTCACGTTAAATGAAAAAAAAGTTAAAAATAATAAAGTTAGAAGGTCGCGTCTGGCAAACTTTTTTAAGGTGACTATCACACACACGTTTCCATGTGCGTGTCTTAAAAATCAGACAATAATTTCTATTAGAAAAAAGCGCGTGCAAACGGGTCCAAAAATAGCAGTTTTTCGTTTCTGTAGGCTATAGCTAAAATAATAAAACTCATAATGCACTACATCAGGATTGTTGCATTTTTGACGCTCTACACGCTGGTAACCTTAAAAATGCAGTAGCTTTTTTTTTCAAGACGCTACAGTCGGAATAGCGGTTTGAAGGGGTCTTTGTTTTTTGGGCCAAAAAAAGTTTTTGTCTCGTATTTTCATGTTACACATCTTTTTATGTCATTTGTGGGGCCCCTATCACGCATCTAAAATCAGTTTTTCAAAATTGCAAATATTAAGGTCATAGTGCCTATTTTAAAATGTTGTCTTTTTTAAATGCATGTTAAATTTCTGCGACGTTGAAGAGCTAGTAAGTCAATTAATACTGCAGATACGCAAAAATATGCAATTATCAAACACACTTAATTTTTGCGTCTTCTACTTACATACGTCATTATAACAAGTAAAAATGAAAAAAATTATTTTCAATTTAAATGCATGTTATTACGTAAGCATATAGTTATGGAGGACTCGTTATCGGCTCACAAGCTCACAGAGCCATGCTAATATATGGAAATTCAGTCCTACGCTGACAATGCTTCAAAAAGAAAAAACAACGCCTTTCTTGTTTCCGGTGCAAAAGTATTATAAGGATTGCTTATGTTTACTCAAAATGCGGAAAAGAAAGTGCCGGAAGAGGAAACCACGTGACGGTAAAGTGGCTAAGGCCTATAGCTTGCTGCTAGCACCAACTTTTTTCCCACTTTTACCTTCACGTAGTTTCCTCTTCCGGCCACTTCCTTTTCATCATTTTGAGTAAATAACATAAACAATTAAGGAATGCAGCATGTAAAACCAATCACACTATCCTCCCATCCCCTCGAAAAAAAATTATAAAAAATAGAAATTAAACATGGCACAAAAAAGGTGGTCACATCCATGTTATATAAATAGTAAGTTCAGTGGTTACAACAACCCTGGTCAAAAATCTTGAGCAAGATTTTGACAAGATCTTGCTCAAGATTTGTTTAAGATTTTTATTATGGCACGACAAGATCTTGACAAGATCTTGCACAAGATCTTGTCAAGATCTTGAGGATAATCTTATAACAAGAAATGACAATCTTGCACAAGACACCTTGTCGTACTTAAAAATCTTGTGCAAGATTTTGGGTCCGTAAAATCTTACAGCAAATCTTGTCAATAATAAACAAGACTTTCGTCGTAAAATCTTGCAAAAAATCTTGTCAATACTTTGCAAAATTATCGTAAAATCTTGCAACAAGTCTTGCCAAGAGTCTGCAAGATCTAAAATAAAATCTTGCAGAAAATCTTGTCAAGACTATGCAAGATGTTTCTATAATTTATTTCAGGAAATCTTGTTTTCTGATCTTAATATGGTCTTGGCAGCTTTTCTTCGCAATGTAGAATCAAAAGCTCTGGTCAGATCTAAGCAACATTTACTCTGCAAATTGAAAGTTTTAATATAAATCCTAAAAAAAAAATTAAATATATTTAATTATCGCGTATTTATTCTGCAAACTAGAATTACTTGTCAACTATTGTCCAGAATGTCCAGGCAGAAAGCTAAAAAAAAAGAACAAAAAAAAACTTAAACATTAATATTGCGTATTTGTTCTGCAATCTTGAAGTAATCGTCAATCTATTGTCCAGGTGGCAAGCTAAAAAAAACTGAACTATTATTATCACGTATTTGTTCTGCAATCGCTTGAATTGTAAGTAATCGTCAATTATTGTCCAGACAGCAAGCTAAAAAAAAAATACTTAAACATAATTATTGCGTATATTTGTTCTGCAATCTTGAAGTAATCGTCAATTTATTGTCCAGGTGGCAAGCTAAAAAAACTGAACTATTATTATCTCGTATTTGTTCTGCAATCTTGAAGTAATCGTCAATTATTGTCCAGACTGCAAGCTATAAAAAAAAAACTTAAACATAATTATTGCGTATACTTGTTCTGAAATCTTGAAGTGTAATCGTCAATTTATTGTCCAGGTGGCAAGCTAAAACAAAACTGAACTATTAATATCTCGTTGTTCTGCAATCTTGAAGTATTCGTCAATTTATTGTCCAGGTAGCAAGCTAAAAAAAAAAAAAAAAAAAAACTGATATATTATTATCGCGTATTTGTTCTGCAATCTAGAAGAACTCGTCAATTATTGTCCAAGCAGCAAGCTAAAAAAAACAAAGTTAAACATAATTATTGATTATTTGTTCTGCAATCTTGAAGTACTCGTTAATTTATTGTCCAGACAGCAAGCTAAAAAAAATGGCATCAGTTACTATTGCGTACTTGTTCAGCACTCTATAAGAGTACTCGTCACTCGTCAGTTATTGGCCAGGCAAATAACAAAATGACATTTATGTAAAAAAAATGTAAGAAAAGAAATTTAGAAAACAAATGCATTATGGTTTATAGAGCATGCAACAAATTAGATGTGATAATCATACAAAATTTTCATGCATCTTGCAAGATCAGCTATATAAAGAAGAAAAACTTAAAAACATGAAATTTTGCATTGAATCTTGCCTACAGCTCAAAAAATTAAAATTATTAGAAAATCTTGCATTGATACTTGCAAGATCCACTCAAGATAAAAACCGTTAGAAAATCTTGCTTTGACTCTTGCAAGATCACCTCAAGATAAAAACCGTTAGAAAATCTTACTTTGACTCTCTTGCAAGATCACCTCAAGATAAAAACCGTTAGAAAATCTTGCTTTGACTCTTGCAAGATCAGCTCAAGATAAAAACCGTTGGAAAATCTTGCTTTGATTCTTGCAAGATTAACTAAAGATGAAAACCGTTAGAAAATAATGCTTTAATTCTCGCATTATCAACTCACAATATAGTAAAAAAAGATGCAATAATTAATTTATAAGCTAATTCCCCCAAAATATTATACCCTTTATTCTGTTTTTATATAGACATTTTTATATACGAAAAAACATAAAAAAATAATTTGTTTAATCACTTTTACGAAAAAAAAAAAGAGTTACACTCATTTCATCCAAAAAAGGCCCACCTATAGCATTTCCACAGATCCATCATCATAGATCACTTTGTGTTTGTTACGAATTTCTCAACTAAATCAATGAAGAGCTCGTATATGAAAACAAAGATAAGTTCATATTAGCCTAAAATCTAATTTGCGTTTGGTAAGTTTTGGTAAGATCTAGAACAATCTTGCCTTACTTTTTTTAAATGTTCAAGATCTTGGATGTCTTGAATCCATCTTACAAGATCTTAAGTTGATCTTGTAAGAATTAAGGCAAGATTTTTGACCAGGGAAGGCTTCTTCAGTGTTAGATAATGAGAAGAACTGTTCATAAACTTATGTATGATGACCCAAACACCTTCCGTAGCCCCTCAAATTTGTGTGATCATCCTGCGAAATATGCAAATTATCTCGTATCTTTTACGTTACGGCTCTATTATAGTAAAGTTGTAGCGGGTAGCATAACTCGCAGGATGAACACAAGTTTGCGGTTCTACCATGTTGTTACGGAAGGTCTTTGTGGCATTGTATGTGAACATAACAACAGTTCTGTTCATTATCTAACAGCATTTTTAGGGACAAAATAATCTTATATTTTTTCTAGCGTATAGAATAATAAAGAAACTGTAGATCTCGCTTGCTTGCTTGCGTTTTTTTTCTTTTTTTTTTTCTTTTAAAGCCCTGAACGTTAGCTTTCGGTCGACTTATAAAGGAACAAGTGTTTTGAGACTGACTTTAAGCGATTTCGTTCACATCCGTTTCCGTTTCTATACATACTACGCATAAGTATAGGTCTCAGAGCGACAGTGAGCGATAGCTATTCTTGATTCCTATTTACTGTAAGTTATGGGTAACGGAGCATGCAGTTGCGTTGTTGAAATCAGTTAGAAATGTTCAAACGTTTCGAGACTTTTTCGTACGGCCCGACAGAGTAAATTTGCAACTGCATGCTCCACTGAACTTACTCTTTATATAACATGGATGTGACCCCCTTTTTTGTGCCATGTTTAATTTTTAATTTTTAAACTTTTTTTTGAGGGGGTTGGAGAATAGTGTGATTCGTTTTACATGCTGTATTCCTTAGTTGTTTTTGTTATTTACTCAAAATGCGGAAAAAGAAGTGGCCGAAAGAGGAAACTTCCGGCACTTCCTTTTCCGCATTTTGAGTAAACATAAGCAATCCTTATAATACTTTTGCACCGGAAACAAGAAAGGCGTTTTTTCTTTTTGAAGCATTGTCAGCGTAGGACTGAATTTCCATATATTGGCATGGCTCTGATAGCTTGTGAGCCGATAACGAGTGCTCCATAACTATATGCTTACGTAATAACATGCATTTAAATTGAAAATAATTTTTTTCATTTTTACGTGTTATAATGACCTAAAAAAGACAACATTTTAAAATAGGCACTATGACCCTAATATTTGCAGTTTTGAATAACTGATTTTAGATTCGTGATAGGGGCCCCACAAATGACATAAAAAGATGAGTAACATGAAAATACAAGACAAAAATTTTTTTGGCCCAAAAAACAAAGAAGCGGGTCCCCTTCTTTCGACCCCCTTCAAAACCGCTATTCCAACTGTAGCGTCTTGAAAAGTACAGCTACTGCATTTTTAAGGTTACCAGCGTGTAGAGCGTCAGAAATGCAACCATTCTGATGTAGTGCATTATGAGTTTTATTATTTTAGCTATAGCCTACAGAAACGAAAAACTGCTATTTTTGGACCCGTTTGCACGCGCTTTTTTCTAATAGAAATTATAGTCTAATTTTTAAGACACGCACATGGAAACGTGTGTGGGATGGTCACCTTTAAAAAGTTAGCCAGACGCGACCTTTTAACTTTCTTATTTTTAACTTGTTTTACATTTATCGTGAATTTTAAAAAAATTTGTGTCATTTTCCACTATTTTTGGAGAACTTTTCTGTGTATATATAGGGGCTCATGGGCATAAACTATTTTTTTGATATTATAATAATTTTATTGCCTGATTCTAATAAAATGACGAAAAAAATGATGGGTAACGCTCTTGTATATTTTTTCAAATTTTACACCAGACTCACGTTATACAGCACTTTGTACCACTTGTCATGTTATTTATATGGGAGATGATATAGCCACATGATCAAATTGCCTTTGGTGACTCCTAATTTGATATATCGATTTCAAGATTAGTTTAATTGAAAAGAGTGCATCATTTTACATAAGATCCGTCACTTTTATAATATTCGGTCAAAAACTTGCCAATTTGCCCATAAAACCTATGTTAATTTTACGACGATGAACAAAAATTGCTAGCTGTTGCTACTTTCGCGAGCGCTACTACCGTTATATTTTACGCAAACCTAATGTTATAGACATAAATCGATGGCAAATGTTATGCAGTTTTTGACTATTTTTGTTAAAGTTTGAAAAAATAATTTTTCGAATTCTTATAGGCAATTCAGTGACGTTAGGTAGTGTTCAAAAATAGCATTGTTGCCCCTGAAGCCCGTAATTATAATTTTACAACCAAGACAAGTCAATTTTTGAAAAGTACGTCACTCTTTACATAGAAATTGACCCCTTAAACGTTGTGGTATGAAAATTATTTTTTCCTATATTTAAAGTCCCATTGATTAACATGTAAAACACGTGTTTTACGTTTACGGCCGTAACTCTCGTAAAAGTGCGTATTGGGACGTAAAAATTTAGTAGTAAACCTTTGGTTGGGAGGTCATCCCCCACTCCAAGTCCCAGCTTCGAACTCGTGTCATGATAGAATACCCTCCCTTGTAAGTTTAAAACTAAAATATATCATAAGTATTATAATATATTAACGAGTGATGTGTGTTGAAAAGTGATGGTTTGTTTGTAAAATAATATCATAAAAATGTTTCATTTTAAACCTAATGTGACCGTTTAATTTGTTAGCGTCGTTTCTCTGTAATTAATTAAAAAATGTAAGTACAAGTAATTGAAAATTCTATGTGGCTCTACTTTAAAACTTTATGTAATTCTACCAGTCGCCAACCAAATATATTTAACCAAATATTAAAAACAATCCCAGGGAAAAAAAATAATATGTAGAGATGACTTTTGAGAGGCCTTCAGAAAGGGTTACTTTCTGAAAAGTGGGGTCCTGTAGTTGGCTATAAAAATTGTTCCTTTATGATTAAATAACTTTATAACTGCGTACAGCCGTTACCAAAAGTTTGAGAACGATTTGCATATAGGAATCTTGCAATCACAGAATATGATATTTTAAATAAGAAAAAGCAGCGGTGCCCAGAGCAGCGCCGCTGCTGCGTTCGGGAACTTATTCGGCTAAAGCTGTACAAAGGACAAAGAAAAATCATTGAAAAAAGCATCGGTTTCTAGAGCGGTGCCATTGCTGCGTTCGGGAACTGAATCGGTCAAAGGTGTACATAGGACAAAGAAAAATCACACGCATTTTGCCAGTTTAATGAACCACTTGCAATAAAATAATTTTAAAAATTTTGCAATAATACGTATGGAAGTGAAAACAATTTTTTCATGTATAATATTATTATGTTATAAAATATTTTGTATTTATATTCCGAGAGGAAACAGAATGCAATATTAAGATATGCTATGATATATTATTTTATGTTATTATATTATATGCGGATCGAATATAGAATGAAAAAAAATATTTTGACCACAAAAACGTTTTGCAAATGTTAATTCATTTGTCAATTCAAGAAGAATGTAATATCAATCCTCACTTTAAATAAGGCGCACCATGGAACATCTGATGAGTTCTTCGATAAACTGTCGCAGTTTTTCACTTCAATGTTTAGCTGTCACAGTAAACAACACCCCGTTTCTCGGACAGTCCTAAGACATGCAAGCAATGTCGTCAATAAGTACAACCATGGCTCCCTATGCTAAGCATAATTACAAACTCCACTTGCAAGACGCAAGAATTTTAGTCGCAACTGCTTCGTTTAAAATTGATGATATCTGAAGTACTGTATACTTTACAGGTAAGAATACGTGCATGGTTTGGTACGTTTTGCTTTATATGTTAAATAATATATATCTAAAGGCATAAAACCATAAAAAAAACTTCCTTCATTTTTGTTTTAGTGAAATAGAATAAAAAAAATATAGGTAGAACAAGTTTTTATTTAAGTACTATTTAAGGTTAGGAGTGAAATTTTTTATTATGACTGAATTAAGTTAGGGCTGGCGTATCAAAAAAAATTTTCTATCATAAAAACTCTCGAGCCTTGCTTCCTTATGTTAAATATTCTATTTTTAGACCCCAATTTTGACCCACTTCAAATTTTTTTTCAGAAATTGAAAATATACTAGCTTGTTCTTCGTGTTGATTTTTATTAAAGAATGATTTTTCTGATTTTTCTATAATGAATTTGCCGAGAAAAAAAATATCGCAAATTGACCCATGTTAATTTAAATATGCAATCTTTATTAATTTTTTTCTCTATAAAAGTCTAATATAAAAAATAAAATTCATTAAATCTTGATATATAGAACACACTAGTATTTGTTGTTTAGGAGTTGATAGTAGAGTAATATGGATTGCTTAAAATGTGGATTAGTGTTAATTGTGTGGATCGCGTACGTCGACGAGGTTTAGAACAAAATAGTGGCGTTTTTGTGTGAAGCACTGCTTTTCGCGTACGTCCACAAGGTAAACAAACGAAGATGGCGGTGATATGGGCGTAACAAGTGTGTTAGCACACGTATACGAGGTAAAATATTGTGTAGATGCATATAGACAAATTATGTGGATGCTTGCAAACAATCCACACATGCTCGCGTACGTCTATGAAATTAAAAACAAAGATGGCGTCGACAAGGGCGGGGCAGTTATATATTAGCGCACGTACAAGAGGTAAAAGTCAAGATGTAGCCTTATTTGTGTGGATAAAAATGAGTCTTGCGTACATTTACAAGTTTAATAACCAAGATGGCATTGACAAGGGCGTGGCAGTTATGTATTACCGCACGTACACGATGTAAAAACCAAGATTGCGCCAAAAAATAGATCCAAAATAATTAAATTTATATTCTTCATTTTTATTTAAAGTTACAAATAAAATTCGTAATAAGCATGTTTTATTCTTATTTTTTAAAAGTACAATAATAATAAAAAAATATATATTAAAAAAAACTTGAAGTTTTAATTTTGCTAAATTTACTTAGGAAAATAAAGTATGCTTTCTTTCATATCTTATTTATAATATATAATATACAAAATAACTTACTTATTTTTGTTTGCAAAAACGGTTTACTATAAGCGGGTCGATAGGGTTAGTATAAAAAAACTTAAACTGGCACCTGGCCCACGAGGCTAAAAGTAAGTGCAGTACGCACATAGAGGGAGGAAAACTGACGGTCCATCAACCGCTATGCATCCGTGACATGCAGGTGTCTTGTGCCGACCAGTCGCAATAACAAAATTAAAGCAATAAACACGGGACTGTTCAATTACATAACGGCAGAGCACACAATAGCAAAGAATTTTGCACTTAACACTGCCTTGGTGAGATTGTAAAATATTCCGATATTTTACAATGTTGGCAACAAAAATTTATTTTTAAAGGAATACTATTTTTATATATATAAAAAAATAAGATTTTATTACAGTAACGACTATGCTGGGTCGTTGCAGCGTACACAGATAAAAAAAAGTTCATCACCTAACATGAACACTTCATGTAACATTTTATCACTTACTTGAATATTTCAAGTATCAAAAAATCTATTTAAAATCTTTATGTAAACCTACATGAAGATTTTAAATTAAAGTATATAAGTCTACATCTGTTGCTATCGTGCATATTCGTTATTGGTATAATGTGGCGAGAATATTTTAGGATGGAGGCTGTTCATCAGATCTATACTAACGGGCAGAGTTTTAGGTAAAAACAAATGCTGGTCTTGAGGTGCTGAGGGCCTAGTGGTTGCTGATAAATGCTCTGTAGAAAAAGATGCGAAAGCTGATGCGTGCCATGCTAGTGGAAGTTCATCAGCTAGCAATTGTGTCCAAATAGAGCACTTGAGTGACATGTCAGATGTCTCAAGCGATGAAAACGATGATAATTTTGATGATTCGACCAAGGAGCATGGCAATGTTTCTGACGCTAGTACTGAGGTGCCTTCCGAATCAATAGATGAGTGCCACCAATCTGAGGAGGAGTCTACTGATGAGAAGTCTGGCCCTGGTTCTGCTTAACTAAAGGTATGCATGTATACATTTTCGCTTTTTTTCTTTTCTTTTCTTTTCTTTTCTTTTCTTTTCTTTTCTTTTCTTTTCTTTTCTTTTCTTTTCTTTTCTTTTCTTTTCTTTTCTTTCTTTCTTTCTTTTTTTTTTAATATACAAATAAATATGTATACAAATTGCTTATATTTCTAAAATGGCTAACCGTGCTTGCTTAGTAGAGATAGGAGTGGCATCCATATGAGGGATGACATGGTGGTTTTGTATGGAGTGTAGCGTTCAGTAATGTGTTGTGGTGGGCTTATGTTAATGTTGCGTGGTGATTGTTAATGAAAAATATTTGAACGTATATAGCGGCACATTATGCCTGGTATATTTTGGATTTTCTTATATGCATAGAAAGCAAACATGACAATAAACACAAATAAAAAGAATAATAAAATAATAGAAATAACAATTTGATTATTCTAGGCTACATATTTTATAGTTTGTGGGCTTGTATTAAAATATTGTATCATTTTTGAAAATTTTTAAATTTCCATGCCAGGATCTGGGGTATCAAAAGAGTTCTTAATATATAGGTTCTTCAATGCTAATATAAAAAGAAGGGTTTTTGATTTATCAATATTTAATGAGGGGTGGGGAAATTTTCTTTTTCTTGTGACATATAGGGTATAACAAAAAATAAGGGATTTGTACCGGATAAGTTGGGCAGTATAGTAAAATGTTTGCTAGATAGAGAGCAAAAGTTTGGCAGTGAAATACTTTTGTATTAAAAAGTGTATAAGATTTAGTGCTTGACTTTGCTTGACGTTGTTTTGTCTTTGCCCAGCAAACAGGTGTTACTTTTGTGGGTATACTTAATTATAAGGCCCAGACATTGTCATTTCTACTTTTATGTAACATAGCTGTAGTGTTTTTAGCTACAGTATAGTGACATAAATTTAAAAATTGTTAATGATTTCCCATAAAAAGAGAATATAAGCATGACTTTTGTGATGATTTTATTAATAAAAAGTTATGTTCACATATTGTTATAATATTTTTATTACATGTTAAGTCATTCTTATCAAAAATAGCGTAATGCATGTTATCATCACTAATAGCAAAGTAAGTTGCTGAGGGCTTTATAAAATACATGAATTTAGAGTCATTGTGAGATCGACTAGAGCAGCTGTTGCTTTTGAAATTGCATAGAATGATGTTAACTGTTCATCAATGTTGTAATTTGGAAGCCTGTTTCTATATGGCAAACAGATAGAAATATTATGCAGTATATGTTTGAAATTTTCAAGGGGCAGTAAATGAGCCCGCAGACTGCACGGACGTACGCGGTCGTCGGCCATTCGGACGGCCGAAGGATGATGGGCGTCCGAGGATGCTCCAGGGGGGTCCAATGAAAATTAAAGGTTAAAATAAATACACAATTGGTATTTAAACTTATTTAAATTTGCATCAAAAGTAACTTAATTTAAAATTAAAAGTTTTTGAGCAGCAATATATACGAAAAACAGGCAACGATCATTGGTCGACGGTTTGGAATACAGTTAATAATTGATTTAAAATATCTTTAACAAAATTTTTCACCGAAATCCTTACTTTTAACTAGTTTTAAGTATGTTTACATTGAAAATGCAACAATTTTCTTTAAATTTGGGTAAATTTACTACAAATCGCCACGGACGTCCGATGAGCGTCCCAAATAATTATTAAAAATATATAGGGAAATAAAAAATATAAATAAATATTACATGATTTTTGTTAATTTTATAATGATATTTGTTGCTTTTGCGAAATTTATTTTCTATAAACTTGACAAATAGAAATAAAAGTTGATCATTTCGTACAAACATATCGGACATCCAAGGGGTGTCCGCCGGACTTCCATGGGACGTCCTCATAATTAGGATTTTTTTTTGTTAAAGTTTTGCATATATGAAAGTTTTTATCCTCTATACTTTATAAAATAATTTTGATGCAATGTGACAACAGTGCAAATTGCAAATTTTTAGTAAAAAGTAAATATACAAGATAATATATTCCTTGGACGCCCGTTGGGTGTCCTTCGGACGTCCAGGTATTTTTTGAAGAATTTATGCGGACGTCCGTCGGGCGTCCAGAGGGAGGCCACTATACCTATCCGGCTTAAATTACGCAATGTTAAATAATTCTATTACATGCAGGTAGCAATAATTATAGCAAAGGAACAAAAACAGTGCAGAGTAGAAACGCATGGGTCATCCATGGAATCATGGGACGTCCGACGGGCATTCCGTATGAATCCCGATTACAGAAATACCCATGAAACTCATTTTCGTATGATAACTGTATTGAAAATGCTTTAAACATTGAAATAATATATATTTCAAATAAAAGAAACTAAAAGCGTCAACATAAACATGTAGAGATAATATCGTGGTATAAGTAGATCATTAAGTCAAAGAATTAACATACTAATGCTTTGTCAGAATTGTTTAGGCCGCTGCGCAGGTGATCCCGGATGTCAAGCAACGTCGAGCGTAGTCGGTACTTGGATGGGTAAAAAAAATTTAATATTCGAATTTGTGAATCGTATCTTAAAATAAGTGACTTAAATTAAGATCGTAACGAATTAACAAATTTTTTTTTTATAATTATTATTAACTTTAATTTGCCCTGTGGGTGGGACGTCCACTGGCCGTCCAACGGATGTCCCCGTCGGCTGTTCCAAAAGAGCGTCCACCGGACGTCCCCAGGGACGTCCCTGGGGACGTTCGACGGGGCTTTTGACGGCTCCTTAGCGGTCATCCATCGTACGTCCAACGGGCGTCCATGCGGTTTGCAGGAGGGGTTATTTTACGTAGTGATAGCATATCCCATGACAATTACAAGTTGTTAATTTTGTTTTCATATTTGTTTTGGATGATATTCAAAGTTCTCAAACTGCCTTGAAACTCACGAATTACCTCTTATCGTCTCTCCATCTTTGTGAAGTGTGAGTGGACCTCATGGTCGTATGCATCCTGGCGTAGTTGAAATTTTTCCATTGCAATTTTCACTTGGAGGGCCTCTTGTAGTTTTGCCTTAACATAATGGTAAATGGTGTCTAAAAATGTAGCTTGTTCAGTTAGTATATGAATGAAACGATTTTCAGTGTCTGATAGTTTATGTATTTTTGCATTTATTTTATTGAAATCATCGCGAGTAGTGACATCAAATAAGAGATGGACAGTCTTAAACACAATATTTCTTTTAGATAAGTTACTATAGATATGAGGGGGTGTATAGTTTATATTTTAAATTGTGTTTTTCATTGCAAGTATTTTATTTTCAAAATTGTTATATAATTCTTTTTTGTCATAAGAAATAAGCCCTGCATGCAAAGAGGTTGAATCAAGGAAGGGTAAAATTTCTTTTTTAATTTCATCTAAAAGGGTTATATACTTTGCAAGGTTTATGTCTCAGACTATAGTCAATTGATTTGAATTAAAAGAAAATTCGTTTTCGTTTAGAAAAATTAATCCATTCTCATAACCACCACTTTTTAAAAATACCATTTGAGGTTCTTTTTGTGTAGCAAAATTTGTTGTCAAACCCCTAGTCTCCAAGTGCATGTTGGCAGGAAGTTTTCCTTTTGTTCTCCGGATTACAGCGCAGTAGGCGGGCTGCCCAAATAGTCCATAAATAAATATACAGAAACAATTGCAATTTTAGTTCAAAATAACATTTTAGGAAATTTTAGAACTTTTCTTATAGCAATTTTACTAGAATATTCTATTATTTTAATTCAAAATAAATTTATTTTTGTATTTGATAATGTATCTTGCCATACCCTGTCAAAAAGTTTAGCTTATGTAGGTTTTAAAAGTTTTAAAATTGTTAAAATTTTTAAAGCCTTTAAAAAAGTTAAAAGCTAAAGCCAAAACTTTTAAAACCTGTAAAGCCATGTAAAGCCAGCCGAGTCAGCTTTAAAAAGTTTTTAAAAATTGCCGCGAAAAAAACAGATGAAAGCTACCCACACATCACATCACACAATGAGATAGTATACATATACCTTTCATCTACCATATACCAGATTTATGTATATTATTTTCATACATATAATAAATGTATTCATTTGGTATACTGCTTTATGTATATTTTACATATGAAGTGTCAATGTAGATTATACAGATAGAATTGGTATGCATTTTATTTAAAAAATTACATCTACACATATACTGTTTATATACATTTACTAAATGTATACCTCCAAACGTTTTGTAGATGTTCCTTTAAAGTGCTAATTACAGCGCATTTTAATCATCAAATTTTTGAAATTAACAAAATTGGCTTCTTTTTCTCTTTATCTTTGAATCAAAATGCTTTTAAAAGCTGTAGCTTTAAAACTTTAATAAAAAATATAAAATGTAATTAGGATTGCTAATTAAAAGTTTGGAGTGACTTTTAGAAAATATTATAAATAGAAATTGGTAGAGTGATAACTTTTTTATAAAATGGATATTTTATTTTGTAATGTTTTTAAAATTGCTAGTAGTTATTAACCTTATGGCTTGGAATGTAGAGAACTCACTACCGTCAGGTACCACAAAGCTTGAAGCTTATTTACCCAACTTGACATATTAAAATATAGTAATATAAAAGTCCGCAGCAGTATGGTAAGTGTTAAAAAATAAGTGAGCCGTTGTTTATAACGATATGTGTTGGGTACATATTAGACTTCGAGCTAGAGCCACATAAATTAAAATACAATATTTTAAATTTTTGCTTAAAAAAGCATCTACCACCCATATGTATATTATATGTATGGTATACATTTATTTTTGATCTACATTTAAACGTTTGATATAGGCTCGATATAGGACGTTTGAACGTTTCTCATACCATCAACATCCCTTTTTCAAATGGATATTATACATATATTTTCTGTTGGTATACTAATATAAAATACATATATTATATGTAATATATCTCAGTCTGTGTTGTGTGGGTAGAGTGAGCGCAAGTGAGCGTCATAACGAAAATGGCGAGCGGCATAATGAAGCAACTCTGTTGTGTGTGAAGAATATTCCATTTCATTGCCATATAATGAATGATAATGGTAAGTAGAGTTTTATTTATTATTACTAATTAACTGTTTTATATATAAAACATAAAAATTTGATTGGGCACATAGCGTAAAGTACTTATATTTGTATTTTAAGATAACGTTTTTTCTTGTAATTTTTACATGTACCTTGCTCAACCGAATTTTTGAAGTTGTTTTTGCAGATTATTTACTAAATGTGGTAAAATATTAATATAAATTCATTAAATACTCATTAATTTTTCATGTTTTATCCACAGTTTTACAATTTTTTGCATAACACTTTGCAGAAACTCATGTTTTCCCTGAAATTTGTTGGGAAAGAGCAAATAAGTGTTATGCAAAATGTAGTGTGAATAATCTGTAAAAATAACTATGAAAGAATGGAAAAAATTGTTGCTTTTTGTTATGCAAAGTGCTATCACAGTAATTATGTATGCAAAAACCAAAATACGTCAACACAGCTTTACAATAATAATGTGAAGTGCAACTTGAAGCTGTGTTGACGTATTTTGATTTTTGCATAATTACTGTGATAACACTTTGCATAGCAAAAAGTAACAATTTTTTCCATTCATAAATGTTGATGCAGTAGGATGGATAACTACAAATCAGGGGTGTAACTTTGTACCATATTTTAACTTGCTTTAACTCCAGTAAACTCCTTTAGTTTAGATAATAAAATACAAAATTTACTGAAGAGCCTAGATCCTAGATAGCTTAAAGTATCAGAGCTAAAGCAGTTTAAAAAATGGCCCAAACTTACACATCATACGCTTAAATCAGAATACATAGGTATGATATGTATATGTACCGGTATGTGAATATAATTATTATAGGTTGCAGTACACTAGAATTTTCCAAGTATTCTATTATACTATTATTCAGTATTTATTATATTCTATTATTGTTGTATGCTGTAATATAATGAAAAGTACAATGGTGCCAAATAAATCTGGCCACTTGCGTTAAAGTTTCCCCATATACTGTATTTAACATTTGGAGAGATTAACGCTTCAGTGGTTTTGTATAGTATACAGGTCAATGTGTGTATATTATAATCAGAGAGACATATCTATTTATTTGCTGTAATTTTGCATCGGATAATTGTTAAGTAGTATTGTATTTTTTACAGAAAACATAATTTTGCTATCCAAAATTTCCTGTAAAAAATACAATAGGCCTACTAATTATGCCATAAAAAATAGTTTGCTCTGTTTTAATACTTTTCATTAATTTCAGGTTACTCATGAAGGGGACCGAGGACAGGACTACAAACGTCCGAATGTCGTATTTGTATTTGATGCCTATCCTGGGAATGGTTAGCATGGGTTAGATATGCTACGCTACCCTTTGTACGATATATAAGTCGCTGAGACATGGTTTGGAAAGAGAGAGTATCTACATGCTGTACTACCCCTTGGACCACTTCAGTCCATATAAATATTGGTAAGACCAGTGCTCTATGTAGAATAGGGTGGTTGCATTCATGTTAAAGTCGATGCCATAAGTGAGTATTAAGTAGCATGGGCAAGTAAAGAAAAATGACACATTTTGACAATTTAAAAAAATACTTAGCAATATGTTTGAGAGAATTGATGCTATTAACAAGTTGAATAAGAGCTCGTTATATAAAGTAAAGTCAATCTCATTTACAGTGATTGGCTGACCAACAAAATAAGACATTCATTGGTTGATCTTTTTTTTTTTTTTTTTTTTTTGGAGTTGATAAAAGTGAGTTGAATATTGAGACTGGAACTTTTCTTGTGAAGTTTCTTTTATTCATATCAATTAAGCGCAAAGTTGTAAAAGTAGAAATAACAATGATCGACCATGCATGTGATGTATAAAATAAACGTAGTAAACAGGTAACGATGTCATTACCAGCTGTTTTTAACAAAGGAACATTTTCGAAGCTGGCTCAATATTTGTGTGTAGTTTATAAAACGAGCTAAGGTTTTCAAGTATGTGAGAAAAATAATAATGACAAAATAAAATACTTATTTTCCGAAGATAATTGCAAAAACCCAGGTTTGTCCCATACTAAGCAATGTTATTCGTTGCTCAAATATGGCATCGAAGCGCATTTATTATGACGTCATAAACAAGCACCCTATAATATACATACTGTAATATACATGCAACTCTAATTAGTTGCTTTTTTTTAAATTTATTATTATATTTTTTTTTATGACAGGCTGCATATTTGTGATAAAGCTAATCAATTTCAGTTCCCCCCCCCCTTTTTCCAGTCATAATTATATTAAATTGATGTACCTGTGCAGCTGAATGGCAGCGCTGTTGTATACCTTGCCTCAACTCTCTTCTCAATGTTACCAGATCAAGAAAGAAAGTTGCCGTGACTGCTGATCTTGGTTGATTTGAGACAAGGTCAACAATTTAAAGCGTCATTTCTCTCTCTCTCTCTCTCTCTCTCTCTCTCTCTCTCTCTCTCTCTCTCTCTCTCTCTCTCTCTCTCTCTCTCTCTCTTGCAGAAAGGGTCACAACATGTAGCTGCAGTACTTGTTTAACTACAATGATCTCCAGCACTAACATCTTGTCTCCTTTCCTTTCCTTTCCTTTCCTTTCCTTTTCCTTTCCTTTCCTTTCCTTTCCTTTCCTTTCCTTTCCTTTCCTTTCCTTTCCTTTCCTTTTTTTTCCTTTTCATTCCTTTCCTTTCCTTTTCATATTTATTTATTTTTCTTTCTGTTTTTATTTTTATTTATTTTTTTTTTAGTGTCTGAATGAAATTGAAGTACCTGTGCAGCTGAATGGCAGCGCTGTTGTATAACATGCCTCAACTAACTTGTTAATGTTAACAGATCAAGAAAGAAAGCTGCAGTGCCTGCTGATCTTGCTTGAATTGAGACGAGGCCAACAATTTGAAGCGTCATTTTTCTCTCTTTCTCTCTCTCTTGCAGGAAGGGTCACAACATGCAGCTGCAGTTCTTGTTCAACTACGATGATCTCCAGCACTAACATCTTGTCTCCTTTCCTTTCCTTTCCTTTCCTTTCCTTTCCTTTCCTTTCCTTTCCTTTCCTTTCCTTTCCTTTCCTTTCCTTTTTTTCCTTTTCATTCCTTTCCTTTCCTTTCCTTTTCATATTTATTTATTTTTCTTTCTTTCTGTTGTTTTTTTTTTTATTTATTTTTTCTTCCAGTGTCTGAATGAAATTGAAGTACCTGTGCAGCTGAAGGGCAGCGCTAATGTATAACTTGCCTCAACTAACTTCTCAATGTTAACAGATCAAGAAAGAAAGCTGCAGTGCCTGCTGATCTTGCTTGAATTGAGACGAGGCCAACAGTTTGAAGCGTCATATCTCTCTCTTTCTCTCTCTCTCTCACTTGCAGGAAGGGTCACAACATGCAGCTGCAATACTTGTTCAACTACGATGATCTCCAGCACTAACATCTTGTCTCCTTTCCTTTTCTTTCCTTTCCTTTCCTTTCCTTTCCTTTCCTTTCCTTTCCTTTCCTTTCCTTTCCTTTCCTTTCCTTTCCTTTCCTTTTTCCTTTCCTTTCCTTTCCTTTCCTTTGCTTTCCTTTCCTTTCCTTTCCTTTCTTTTCCTTTCCTTTTTTTATTCCTTTTCATTCCTTTCCTTTCCTTTTAATATTTATTTATTTTTCTTTCTGTTTTTATTTATTTATTTATTTTTTTTTTATTTTTTTTTTTAGTGTCTGAATGAAATTGAAGTACCTGTGCAGCTGAATGGCAGCGCTGTTGTATAACCTGCCTCAACTAACTTGTCAATGTTAACAGATCAAGAAAGAAAGCTGCAGTGCCTGCTGATCATGCTTGAATTGAGACGAGGCCAACAATTTGAAGCGTCATTTCTCTCTCTCTCTCTTGCAGGAAGGGTCACAACATGCAGCTGCAGTACTTGTTCAACTACGATGATCTCCAGCACTAACATCTTGTCTCCTTTCCTTTCCTTTCCTTTCCTTTCCTTTCCTTTCCTTTCCTTTCCTTTCCTTTCCTTTCCTTTCCTTTCCTTTCCTTTCCTTTCCTTTCCTTTCCTTTTTTTCCTTTTCATTCCTTTCCTTTCCTTTTCATATTTATTTATTTTTCTTTCTTTCTGTTTTTTTTTTCTTTATTTTTTCTTCCAGTGTCTGAATGAAATTGAAGTACCTGTGCAGCTGAAGGGCAGCGCTATTGTATAACTTGCCTCAACTAACTTCTCAATGTTAACAGATCAAGAAAGAAAGCTGCAGTGCCTGCTGATCTTACCCAATTTGAGACGAGACCAATTATTTGTAGCGTCATTTCTCTCCTCTCCTCTCTCTCTCTCTCTCTCTCTCTCTCTCTCTCTCTCTCTCTCTCTCTCTCTCTCTCTCTCTCTCTCTCTCTCTCTTGCAAGCAATATGTAGCTGCTGTGTGTTCTTCAGTTGAAGATTTGGCAGCTAATTTTCACTCTTATTATAATTAATTATTAATGTTTTTGTTTGTTTTTTCCAGGTGTGTCTCCACGGCTGCAAATTATGATGGCACCATACACAGCAGATTCACCCTCAAGCATGTTGAAACTTAAAGTGTCTTGTAAACCTTAAATAACAGTTTTTTATTTGTATTAAATTTTTTGGGAAAAATAATTACACTGATATTAAGTAATCAGCTTTTATGTTTAATACCCGCTGTAAGGTATTTCTATAGGGTGTGTACGCATGACGTCATTCTGAGTGCTTTTTGATGCTCTTCTTGAGCAATATAAATAACGTTGCTCGCTCAGAATAGGACAAGGGTCGTTTTTGACTATTTTCTTTGGAAAATTAACTAACTTTTTTGTCATTATTATTTTTCTCACATACTTGAGGTACTATTTCAACCTGTTAACAACATCAATGCTCTCAAAAATATTGTGAAGTATTTTTAAACCGGTAAAATGAGTCATTGTCCTATGGCCAATGTTATTTAGTACTCACTTATGACGTCGCCTTTAACCTGAATAAAACCACCCTAAAGATAGGTAATCCCAAATTTAAAAATACACTTCATGTAAATTGTGCTTAAAATGCCTGTGTTTTTAGAGCCATAATGTAAATCAAATAAGTTTACGGCTCTCGTTTAAGTGAATAGTGGACTTTGGTCGTATATAAGTGGCATTGAAACAAACTTCAATACAGTATGTGCTCTCATGTTTGTGTTGTGCTGTAGAATTTGGGGAATTATTACATTTAAATGAGCCAGAATTTTTTTATCACTTATTACCAAGCATTTTTTTCCCCCCCAATTTTTAATGAAAAATATCCAACAAACTTTTTGAAATCAAACATTTTTATTATCACAATTTTTTGTATCATAAATGTTTCTTTAATTAGTTGGATAAACAACATAAATCAATACTATGAATTAACCAATACATTAGGTAAGAATTAGGTAAAAATTTATAAAAAAAATACACAAAATGATGACTTGGTAATAATTTGTTAACTCAGGATTTTTTTTTTTTGTTTTAAAGAGTTCTAGGTGATTTTTGGGAAAATCTTGCTAGCACAGATATAACAAAAACTAACACATTGGAAATATTTTCGCAATAAACTATAAGAGAGATGGGGTGTGCTATGCCTTCCGTCCTTATTACAGCGATCATTCATTGTTCCTCTCTGAGTTTGTAAAGAGTGATGAAGGCAAAACATTGATCTAGTATTGCATTTATGTTATTTAACATTAATGCAAAAATATTTAATCCAATGTGCTAGTTTTTTATATCTGTGTTGGCAAGATTTTCAACGAATTCTATGGGACTCTTTTCACTTTGTTATGACCAGTTTATGTTTTCTTCTATCCTTTCATTTCAAATTTAAAATAAATAATGCAAATAATTATTCTAAAGCTAGGCATATTTCCTTTAATTTTAAATTGTTTTAGTTGTGATTTTACATTTAGTATTTATGTTTCAAACGTTCATCGTATAAACTGTTGTTAATTATTTTTAAGAGAAATATACCATGCAATATTTTTAAACTGTTATGTTTATTGAAAATTGTAAATAAATTGTTGAAATCAATAATAATTGCATTTGTTTTGAATGAAAAACCTACGTAACAATATTCGAGGCTTTTGTAGCTTTCATGGCTTTAAAAGGTTTTAAAGGCTTTACGGGGCTTTATGGGGCTTTTCGAAAAGCCCCGTAAAGCAGTTAAAGAGTCCAAATTGAGGCTTTAAAGGTTTTAGCTTTAAAAGGCTTTTAATTTTTTTTTTACAGGGTAGCATTTACAAAACTTTTGCAGTTATATGTCAATATTGTATTTAATTATTATTGTTATTATTATAACTTCTTTTCTTTCTTCTTGTGTAACTTCAACACCGGAATTCTACTTGATTCAAGGTAAAGGTGAGAATAATCCAGTACCAATTATATCAAAAACTGCAGATGGTATACAGAGGGGTCACAAACTAAGCACTTTGCGTACGATGTAAGCTGTCCCTAGCAAAAATTATCATGAAATTTTTATGGACTCACAATAAATTTGAATTGACTTTCATTTATTTTTAAATGATACTAGTCAATATCAATTGATAATTTTCAATATCAATTTATTTTTAATGTGAAAAAATCAATTGGCTAAATTGTCATCGAATTTTAGTGGCCTTTTATCATTGAAATTTTATTGAATGATTAATATCAATTGATATTTTTCAATATCATTTCATCTTTAATGTGAAAAAATCAATTGGCTAAATAGTCATTGAATTTTTAGTGGTCTTTATCATTGAAATTTTATTGAATGATAATATCAATTGATATTTTTCAATATTTTTTTATCTTTAATGTGAAAAAATCAATTGGCTAAATTGTCATCGAATTTTTAGTGGTCTTTATCATTGAAATTTTATGAATGATTAATATCAATTGATTTTTTTTAAATATCATTTTATCTTAAAATGTAATAAAATCAATTGACTAGAATTTGTCATCGAATTAAAATGTCTCCTAATCATTGAAATTTTAACGATCACTGATCATTGGGAATTGATTATTGTTTTCAACCAAACTGAAAATAAACATTTTTTTTGTCAAAAAAAAAAAAAAAACATGATAAGAAAATATTGTTTTATCAAATTATATTCCAAAAAAAATCAGGACATTTTGTTTTAATTTTTTTTCTTTGCAATTTTTTTTAATAACTGTTCTTTTTTAGCAAATACAAAACAAATTTAAGAAATTATAGTTTATATTTATTTTTAATTTTATAAAAGCTCAGTAAATAATGTAAAAATTGCTAAAGGAATGAAAGAGAGAAGGAGAGAGAGAGGTAAATAAAAAAATTAAATGGGCCAAAATAAAGCGCTTTTATTTAATTATAGAGAGGAAAAATGTTACTTTTTGTCTTTTTAGTATTTTTTTTTTAAAAATCCGGCTAAAATTTTAAATGATTAAATTATCATTGAATTTTTCATGGTCATTAAAAATCTAATGACAAAATTTCAATTGATATTGATGTAACACGTCATAAAGTCACGTGATATGAATTGGCCAATCACAAGGCATTGACATATTGACGCCAACAACGGCCATTTACGAGAAGGGAAGCATGGCGCGTTCAACGTTTTACGTCGTTCTCTGTAATATTAGTAAATATTATTGGTATTATTTCAACTTAGAAGAATAAGAATATTATAAAAGTGTAAGTAAATATTTATGTATTATTCTGAAATAGTAAAATTGTGTTAGGCTAATTAATAGTACCTTTTTTCTGGGTTTGAAATATGAGGCGTGCATTCACCGTCGGCCTTTTTGAGATTATGATCCAATATAAATTTTATGCAACATGATGTTTGATCGAGTGTGAGCTTTTACTACTCCAAACAGCTAGGTTTCTTGAATAATATTAAGGTGAGTTTAATGCAAAATAATATTTATTACGCAAAATTGTCACAAAATGTACTGGTTATATTTTAATAGTCAATTTAATGTCGAAAAAAAAAATGTTTTGGTACATAACAATTTCTTTTTTTCCCATGTATGTTATTTTTTTTTTTAGCAAATATATCTGACATTTTTTAAAAATAAATGTCATATTTAAATTTGTACAAAAGATTGTATCTTTTTAGCATGTAAATTGTTTAGAAATTTAATAAATTTCAATGAATGGTGAATGGAGGTTGTCGGTTTTAGAAAAAAATGAGAAACAATTCATTGGTTTTACTCACGTAAAACTATGTCTAGTATTTCTCATTTAATTTCTCTATAATCAGTTATGTAGTTTTTTCTGAAGTCAAAAAAAAAAAAAAAAAAAAAAGTGTGTATGTATTAAATTATAGTGGACCCTTAGCTTTTTCTGCGTTCCCCCCGATCACTAAACCGAAAAAAATTCATTTTATAATTAAATCAAATATGTTCTTTTATTTTATAAAAATATAATGTACTTAAATTATTTAATATGTTGCAGATCAGAAAGATACTAAAAATTGAATGCTAATAATCTGGAGCGGCGGCGAACAAATCATATGGCGAGGCATAAAAAAATCATTGATCTACACCGTGGATATCAATTGAATGTAAGGACCATTGTCATTTCGTTTGAATGATCTGAACCATTAAAATGAGATGTGATGACCACTCATTTTAGTAGATCGACCGTAAAAATGAGATGACAACACCACTCATTTTAGTGGATCGACCGTAAAAATGAGATGACATCACCACTCATTTTAGTGGATCGACCATTAAAATGAATGGAGATTAGTCCCAATTTTCAATTGATATTCAGAGTGTAGATCAATTGATAATTTTTTTGAAAATTCAAATGATAATTTTTGCTAGGGGTGCCAAGAACTGCAGCTTTCTGCATAACATGTAAATGCCTGTGCTCGAGGTTTAACTTTTTTCTTGCTTTTAACCAATCCTTGCTAACCAGACCATTCACAGAAACCACTTCAGGGACAATTTTAACACTTCTCAGCCGATATATATCCTTCAACTCAATAGAAAGCGGCTGATAATTCCTCTTCTTCTATTGATCAGCGCTTGGTGCAACACATTAGCCACTGCATTGTGACGCTCCAAGTACTCGTTGGGTGCAAGTACAGAGCATCCACCTGTGATATGCTGGATAGACTCAATCGTAGTCTTGCAGAGACGGCAACGATCATCGATTCTAGCTTTGAGAATACACCGCTTATAATTCTTTGTGCGCACCACTTGGTCCTGGATGGCAAACAAGAACCCCTTAGTCTCTGCAAGAGACCAGCTGATTTGATTCACTCCGTCGAGAACTTAACGTCGATGTGCTCACTTGTTAAAGCAGCAACAAACCTCCCATGAAGAGGCTTGGATTTCTACACTTCCATTCTGACGCTCCAAGTACTCGTTGGGTGCAAGTACAGGGCATCCACCTGTGATATGCTGGATAGACTCAATCGTAGTCTTGCAGAGACGGCAAAGATCATCGATTCTAGCTTTGAGAATACACCGCTTATAATTCTTTGTGCGCACCACTTGGTCCTGGATGGCAAACAAGAACCCCTTAGTCTCTGCAAGAGACCAGCTGATTTGATTCACTCCGTCGAGAACTTAACGTCGATGTGCTCACTTGTTAAAGCAGCAACAAACCTCCCATGAAGAGGCTTGGATTTCTACACTTCCATTCTCTCAGCAGGCATCTTGATGTTGTATTCCACATTCTCTTCTTGCAACTGCAGCGGCGTACCCACGATCTTGCTCACAGACAGCTTTATGCATCTCACTCTCACGTGACACAAAATACTGCCTCAACTTCTTCTCCTTAGAGCGACACATCACCTCAACACTCAGCAGCCCCCTCCAACCTGAACATCAAGACAAATAAAACCTCTCGATAAAACTGCGAGGTTGATGAATCCTGTGCTTGGTGAGCGTTGTGCGTATCTTCCTGTCAAATTCTTGCAATGATGTGTCAGACCACTTGATAACTCCAAACGTGTACGTTGCAACTGGAACCGCCCAAGAGTTGATAGCCGGTATCTTGTTCCTTGAGCTCAACATGGATCGACAGATCTTTAACACTCTGGATAATACTTTCTTCTCGACTTGCTTCCTAACCTTCACATCACCAATACCTAGAAGCTGCTGAAGTCCTAAGCACACTTGTCCAGACGAAATTCCATACAGAATGCATCACTGAAACTCTTAACAAGCTCAAACATACTCTGCAACGTTGCAGGGTTCGATGCAAACATCTTTAGGTCATCCATGTAGAAAAGATGCGAGATCAACAGTCGGGGATTTTTCTGAACCAGATAGCCGAACCAAGAGCCCCTAAGCATTCTGCTCAACAGATTAAGTGCCATACAGAACCAGAGCGGGCTCAGACCATCCCCCTGGAATATCCCTCTTTTAATGTAGATCTCCTCTGTTGTAACACTAGTTGCACCCCTCCCCACATGAAGAGAAGTCCTCCAAGTGCTCATGCAATGAGTGAGCAGCGTGATGAGACAAGGGTCGATCTTATATAACCTAAGAACTTGCAACAGCCACGAGTGCGGCACTGGATCAAACGCCTTCTTGTAGTCAACCCACCGAAAAGATATATTACGTTGCATCTTCCGCGCTTGCCGCGACACAACAGTGTCTATCACCAACAGTTCATTTCAATCCCTAGTTCCTTTCCTGTAATCGGTAATCATTCTGCTCCTTCACAATTAGGCCATTTGCTATAAGATGCCTATATATCACAGCCAAAATGATCGAAGTGAATATCTTATACAACGTAGGCAAACACGTAATGGGCCTGTAGTTCTTTGGATCCTGCGAATCTCCTAACTTCGGCAATTTATCTTGCCATAGCATTACAAAACTGTTGCAGTTATATGTCAATATTGTATTTCAGTATTAATTTTATTATTATGAGTTCTTTACTTTCTTCTTGTGTAACACCAAAACCGGAATCTTACTTAATTTATGGTGAAAGTAAGAATAATCCAGTACCAACCCTGGTCAAAAATCGGGCCCGAATCGGAGCCAAAAAAGCTTAAAATTCGGATTAAATTTCGGATCCGAATCTGCCCTGAATCGGGGCAGAAACTGCCCAGAAGCGGCCAAGAATCGGCCAATATTCGGGGCAGAAGCTGCCAAGAATCGGGGCCGAATCGGGGCGGATTCGGACGCTAATCGGGGCAGATTCTGATCAGTTTCTGACTTATTTCGGATCCAGTTCGGATGAATTTCGTATTCCTTTGATAGCTTGGATTTCTGTTGTGAAACGATTATTTCTTACACAAAACACTCAAAATATATACAATGAAACAATTTTTTTTTATTTAGCATGCATTTTCTATTTTAAAAAGACCTTTAATTATTGCATTGATTAAAATAATTAGGGTTAAAATTAACATATTGAAGTTTTTTTATATTTATTATTCATGCATTTAAGTTTATTCTTTCTTTCTCTCTCTTATTTTTATTTATATCAGTGCAATAATTGAAGTAAACACATTTTTAAAAAGAAGATGCTTGATAAATAGAACATTGTTGGATTATACATATTATGGATTGTTATGTTGTAAAAAATAATCTTTTTACAACAGAAATACAAAGCTCTCAAATAAATATAGCAGTCATTCGAAATTGATTCTTAAATAGTCAAATATAATCGAATTGCAATAGAAACGGTGCTAAATATTAAATTAAGACATATCATAAAAATTAAACATGTATAATAATATTAATAAATCATAATAATTAGGAAAACGAATTAAGAAAATTTCCCGGTATCCCCTGCTAAAGCAAAAAAAAAAAAAAAAAAAAGAAGATGTTAGATTAATTTTTATTCTATTAAAATATCACTATTTCTTCTCCGTAAACTCAAGGACCACCCCTATAATCTGCTAGGACTATGTTTAAAAATAAACTGAAAATTATGATATTTTTTATAACATTAAATATTACAAAATTTTTTCAAAAAAAAAATATGAGTTCTCCTTGGACATCAGCTCCATAGTTATCTGTCTGTAATACATAACAACATTACATGATCAATACTGGAGGTGGCCGTCAACTGAGTTGTAAGTTAACGTATCACCTGGCCAGGTCTCCTCGGACAGCTCCATAGTTATCTGTAATACATAACAACATTACATGATCAATATTGGAGGTGGTCGTCAACTGAGTTGTAAGTCAAGTATCACCTGGTGAGGTCTCCTCGGACAGCTCCATTGTTATCTGTAATACATAACAACATTACATGATCAATATTGGAGGTGGTCGTCAACTGAGTTGTAAGTCAAGTATCACCTGGCCAGGTCTTCTCGGACAGCTCCATAGTTATCTGTAATACATAACAACATTACATGATCAATATTGGAGGTAATCGTCAACTGAGTTGTAAGTCAACGTATCACCTGGCCAGGTCTCCTCGGACAGCTCCATAGTTATCTGTAATACATAACAACATTACATGATCAATATTGGAGGTGGTCGTCAACTGAGTTGTAAGTCAAGTATCACCTGGCCTGGCCAGGTCTCCTCGGACAGCTCTATAGTTATCTGTAATACATAACAACATTACATGATCAATATTGGAGGTGGCCGTCAACTGAGTTGTAAGTCAAGTATCACCTGGCCAGTTCTCCTCGGACAGCTCCATAGTTATCTGTAATACATAACAACATTACATGATTAATATTGGAGGTGGCCGTCAACTGAGTTGTAAGTCAAGTATCACCTGGCCAGTTCTCCTCGGACAGCTCCATTGTTATCTGTAACACATAACAATTACATTACATGATCAATATTGGAGGTGGCCGTCAACTGAGTTGTAAGTCAAGTATTACCTGGCCAGGTCTTCTCGGCCAGCTCCATAGTTATCTGTAATACATAACAACATTACATGATCAATTTTAAAGTCAGTAAAATATCAATAATTCTGCTTCGTAACATCATAAAACATCCCTGTAGTCATCAGCTACAATCATATTTCCTGCAACCATTACACATGCATTGAAAATACACTTACAAAACTTACATGTTATTATTATAATATAATACATTGAAATATAAGTTTGGCAATGGTGAATTTTACATTCTGCATGACAGAGCATGCCAGGTGGGTCCAGGTTTCAATAATATAGCACAAGACAGGTACCCGGTGCAGGATGTTTGCTGGTTTGTACCATATCTCTACATGGACAGTGTATAACAAATAACTTAACCAGCTTACATTTACTTTGTATTTCTAAAATAAAAATGAAATAAAGTTTTTGTTGTCATTTCATTAAGGGTCATCAGGCAAAATTTTTAGTTTCAATGATGGTTTTTGCTAATTTACCAAGGTTATGTATTAAAATAAAATTGCAGCAGAAGCACACACAATAAAAGCTTTGAAATATTATCATATTTTATACTAACGCACGGTCAAAATCAATTAAGAAATTTGGCATCTGCTTCCTACACCCTTAAGAACATTTTTTTTTGGTCATTAAAACAGTTTGTGTGAATGCACGTATTACATAAATATTTATGACGCAACATGCATTAATAAAAGTTTATATATTACGTAATACGTATTATGTAGTTATTGTAACATGTTTCAAAACATTAAATATTTTAAATTTGTTCCTAAAGTATGTAAATAAAATTGAATAAGGCGACCCTAGTGGAAAGGAAGTATACTTTTTATAATTTTTTTATACTTTTTTATACTTAAAGTATACTTTTAGAAAAGTATACTTTAAGTATAAAAATAGTATACTACAAGTATACTTTTTATACTTCGTATATGTTTTTATCGGACATATCAGTATACTTCAGTATACTTTTTTTATATAAGTATTCATATAAATTCTGTAAGCTTTTGAAATAGTAAGCTGGGTACAATGTTCAATTAATACATCATCACAAATGTGGCATGTAAGCATATACCAGTAAAATCGCAGTTATGTTTGTATCTGCAATAGCGAAAATTATGTGTACTCTCAGTTCTTTAAACAATAAATAATGTGCTGTGTTTAAAAAAAATGCAAACAAATGATTGTACTTTTACGTAACAGTAGTACAGATATAAGTGGGGCAAAAACACCCGAGCAGCTTTGTTTACATGCAAAATGCAAACATGGCGTCGCTCATCAGGAGTATGTACATGAAAAAATACATTTATTTTAGCTTAACTACCCTAGCTCGACGCTTCGCTTCTTTATAGGTTAAAATACGCGCTAATAAGCGGGAAACGTTTCGCTCTTATTAGCGAGAATTGCCTGTATCTTCGCAGGTAAGATTTTTTTCGCCTATCTAAAAGTATTGAAATATATTACCCGCTAGTTCACGAGTAAAGTGTCTTTTGCTTGGCTATTACCTGCTAACTAGCGCGTTACCGCTAAACAAGCGGGTAAGTAGCGCGGGTTGCGGCGCGTAAAATTTGCAGGGGCGGGGATGTAGGACACCCGCGGTTCAGATTTTGCAGTAAATACCTATACCTTCAAGTTTTAATTTTTATATCACGTTTATTTCAAAACAAATATGATAATAATAATATATAACATATTTAATTTGATCACAATTAAACAATTTACATGAAATTAAGTACAGAGTGTACGACATAAATAAATACACGGAAAAAAAATTCTACCAACAGTTTTAGCTGTATGTTACTGAAATTTATAGTTGAAAAGTACTTAGCGATCTTTCTTAGTTAATTTAACTAACAAAAGTTAGTTAACTCAATCAACAACAGAGTGATAGTATGTAATTGACAAGTTAGTAAATTTTACCAACTTTGTTTTTTATAAAATTGTAGCTAACTCAAGTTAATCAGTTTTACTATCCTAACTTATTAACTTTTTACTATCTATGCTATTTACTATTAATGACAAGGTTGTTATATTTTATCAATTTAAATCATTTATTATAAATATAGTCGGATATTTATAAATTGATTTCTTTTTTTATTATATAAACAAGGTAAATTAAATAATACACAAATATTTCACTTTAATTACTTAATTTATTAATCTCTCATGATAACTACACTGTATTGCAGGTTGGGGGCAGGGGTTAGATTTTTACTTTCACTTTTTGTCACAGTCATGGGTACACATGATGAGTGGATAGCACTTGTGGTGTCACTTAGCAGCTCCAGCATCTCAGTGATATCGAACTGTAGAAATGGTCCATCAAGAAGCACACTCTGGTCTTGCAGTGATCAGAAGATTGTAAATCCACAAATATCCAAACTGTTGCGGGTGGCGGGGGAGAGTTTTAGGCCAGCTCTGTAAGCAAATAATGAAATGCAATGAGTGATGAGTTACATAATAACTGCGCTCTATGCAAACAATGGAATTTCATTTGAACCAATAATTTCCAAGCATGCTTTCAGAATAACATATTACTATGTAGCTTAACTTAGTGTGAGTAATATATTCCAAAGTCAGTCCATCTTCTAATTGTTTTCAAGTACATTCTTGATAATTTTGAGGAGCACAAGTTTACTGTATCACTGTTTCACAAAAACTGATAAAAAGAGAAGTGCAAGAAAGTGACGGTTATTTTAAACGGTCTTTTAATAATGTTACTAAAATGTTAACTGAATTCTATTAACATGTTTTCTTAAAAAATATTTTGATAAACATGTTAGTAATTTTTAATGAAGGATAGTTGGTAAAACTTTTTAAAATTAAAATAAACAAATATGTTGATTAAAATTTACTAACAAGACTTGCAAGATTAAAAACAATAAATTATATAGTAAAAATTAACTACTTTCTTTCATCGTTAATAATTAATATCGTCAAAGAAGAAAGGTTAACCTGCTAAATTTTTGCTAATTAAATATCAGAATATCAATAACGCGTTCACTAAGTTAAGATCAATTAACTCTAGTTGGTAACAATTTTTTTCCGTGTAATATAATATTATAGGCACAAGTATTAATTCATATTCATATAATGCGATACATTTTTCAATGATAACTTTATTTCATTGTACATTTTATTATTCACAAATTTATATTGTTTTTTTTAAATATAAAGAAATAATCTGAAAATTATAAGTACATACTGAAAGGAAATGTATATAAAAAAAAATAATAATAATGCAATTTTTTTCAGTACATTATTATGGAACTTATTGAATTATTAAAATAATAATAATAAATTATGTAATATGATGGTAATAATAACGACCAAAATTTTAATTGGTAAAAAAAAAGTAATTCACACCTGATATATCAATATTATTTTGCCTATATGAAACTCATGCATGGAAAAACGATGGCAATAAAAATACATACATACCCAGGTACCAAAAAGCTTTCCTTCGGAAAGCCCTAGGCAAGCCTTATAACCTTTCCCCGGGCATTCCCAAAATCCTTTCCGAAATCATTGCCTAATGTCCGCTTGGGAAAGGATTTCCGGAAAGCTTCAGGCATGCCTTGGGAATACTTTAAAATATTTCTTTTTGTCATTTGTGCTCCTTGCTCTTGTTATGAATAGAAAATCAACTTCCCAACACATTTTTGTGTCCGGAAAGGGTTGGGAAAGCTTTGGGAAAGGAGGCGCTAATTAGCATACGTAATTTGCATGAAAAAAATTATTTTTTGTGTTAGTTTATTGATTTCTATGTATACATAACAGAAAAATTATATAAAAAGGGTTTCAAAAATCACCACGGTGGGATTCGAACCCAGGACCCTGAGATTAGAAGTACTCGCTTTAACCAATTCTGCCACCGAAGCTCTTAAGAAATATAGCTGTAAAACATTAATTTATATTTTTATTTACAATTTATCTTAGATCGTTTGCATTCATTTTAAGAAATAAACAATAAATATATAAAAATAGGATATATTATATAATAAGTTTGGGAAAGGCTTAGGAAAGTTTATGTAATTACGTTATTTATGTAATATAACAAAAAAATTTGATAAGAAACATGTAGTTGTGTTGATATATCTTAATTATATTGTATAAAATCTTTTTTTCTTACCCCGGAAAGAGTCAGGAAAACTTTTGGAAAGCTATCTAGGGAAAACTTTGAGCAAGGTTTAGGAAAGGAACCTAAATTTGAATATTTTTAATTTTGGTGCCAAATAAAATTTTGGGCAATGTCAAGGAAAGGTTTCGGCATTTCCCAATCTTTGCCCAAAGATTGCCGAGTTCCCACGGAAAACTTTCTGGTACCTGGGTATATCATGACACAATAATCCCTTTCGGGGTAAGCCAACAACACAGATGTTTTATCCTGACCCAGTTAACGTGTTGCATGGGAATAATAATTTTAATTGTCCTTTTTTGAACAGAGTGCGAAAACATGCATGGTGTTTTAGTTTACTAATTGATGCATTGTGAGCGAACGGTTTGTAATAAAAATATGAAATTAATAAAATATATTTTCAGTATATAAGCCGCACGACAAAAATAATTTCAATTTTTTATGACTTTTGTTTTTGAATTATGACGATTCAAACTTCAAAAACTATCAAATGTCTAATCCGAGGTTTTTATATCCGACTGATGTTATTGCTTATAGTATACGCACAAACATTTTATAGGCTTTTTATGTGTGAATGGACACTAAAGCGCCTGTTTTGTATGCCACTTACTTGACCGCGAAACTGTTAAAACAGTATATAATTTACAGGCTCGATAATGACGAGTGATAATGACGCACTATCACTCGTGTGCATTTTTTTCAAGATCCTATATTATAAATATTATAAAAATATTATAAACTTCGGCCAGTGTGCCTATAGCGTCCAGCCCTGCACCCCAGAGGCGCGCTTTCTTCCCTTAATTTTATCCCTTTCTCTAAATAATATTATTATAAGGAAGCTCAAGATACCGGCAAGAAGCTTTCACATACTTTTATTGCATTATATTCACCCCTTTGTCATCACAGAGATTAAAATTAGCTATGGAGAGGTTATATATCGGTTTAGCGCGCGGGGGAAGCTAAGGGTCCCCTAATTAATTTAACATTATAATTAAACGCGCTTATGGGAAAAACACGTTTTTTTTGCGATTTTTGAGAAAACTACTCCACCAATTTCTTAGAAATTTAAATGACAAAATACTATACTCTTTTACGTGTTTTAATTAAGCCATACATACGCAGTCATTTTTAATCTTTTTTTTTTTTAAACATGCAGATAACCCTTCATTGCATTGCGAGCTATCGGCTAAATTGGTTAGAGTAAATTAATTGCCTGTAAAAAAAATATATGTTTATACGATATAGGCTATTTGATCATATAGAAAAATTAAATTTATATTAAAAAAATAAATAAATATATATGAAAGTTATCCAAGTTTTTTTTTGTAAGTTTTAATTAAAGTGAAAAATTGAATCTTTTCTCGCATTTTTTACTAAAATATAATTATTAATTTTATTTTCTGCTCAAGTATGCGGCGTGATCGCGCGTCGCAGCATTTTTTTATCAAGTGCGTGTATTATAATTAAATATGAATTGGTTCACTTTTTAATTGCATATGGTTTATTAAAACCATGCAATTAAAAAATGAACCAATAAATATTCATGTGTGTGTATATATATCACATTTAATTTATAATAGGAGATAGGAGGATAGATGACTAAATGACAGCTATTAATTACTTTCACTGAATAAAACACATTGCAGATCTTATCGTTTATTTTTTTTATCTCTAATATCAAAATACATCCAGAACAATAACAAAGGAAATCTGTGAACGAACACAAAATACCTTCAAACGCACTCTCCAATTCCCTTACTCTCAAGATACATATTGCAGTTTTCGATTTCGATATATATCATTATTTTTGTTGGGATTAATTTATGCTTTACTTTTTATTCTGAGGAGAAATACCCTATGCTGCAAGTTGCACAAGAATAACAATAAAAAAAATATAATAATAATAAATCAATTGACATATTATGTGCGGAGTGAAGCCACATATTTATTTATATATTGTAAATCAGAGGGGTCAACTGCGAGAAGGCGATATAATACAGTGTTCCCTATAGATTATGTAATTTAAAAAATGCCCAGGGTTGCACATAGGATAGGTGATATTGCGATGTGTATGCAACCTTAATTATAGTCCTCTTGGCTAGATTTACAATAGTGTCTCATTGTTCATTCTTACACTCTAGACACCAAAATTAGAAATATTTTTGAAATCGAAGCGCCTCCTATATCACTCACTCAACTAGAGCTTGTATACCTCTCCCCCTCCAACTCAAGTTTGAGTATTTAACTATATATATGCACTGAGTAAAACACTCAATCACACTCTTTTTTGTTATATACCATGCTTCACATGGAGACAGCTTTGTAAAATTAAAATTCCCTATAAACTAGAAATAATATATTTATAGATGATGGAAAACACAAACGACAGTTTTCATAATTAATTAGCTTGATATATTGACTAATAAAAAGGAACAACTATTTTGAGGCTATGACTATAAGCAATTTAGCTCACATCCACTTCTGTTTTGACGTACTGCGCATGCGTTGTAAGTAGAAATGGAAGCAGATGTGACCAATTAATTAAACCGATCACTTTATAGCCAAAGTAAAAACCAAAAAGAACAATTTTTACATACACACAATTACAATGTTATATAACAATAAAAATAATAAATGACAGCTATGAGGATCTGCTATATTTTTTCATTATTTTATTTGACACATGTATTAACAATTATATATGTATTATTACAATGGTCTTCGAGTAACGAGCTTCAGTGAGTATACAGTGGTAAAAGAGGGCCGGGATAGCCGGGATGGTACCCCGGCAAATGTTTGAGTGCCGAGATCGTATCCCGGTTCATTTATTCGAGAACCCTCAACAATTATATAGAAAAAATAAATAAACCATTTCTTTTTTTGAGAATTCCTACTTTTTTATTTTTTATTTTTTCACACCTTGAAAAAAATTCTGCTCGCTGCGCTCGCTAATTTCAATGCATGTATATATAATACAGTACGTACTGTGTATTATTCAATGTTTTTGTACAGTACATTTCTGCCTAGATATTTCCACGGTTTCTCTAGGCTATCATATGATAGCCTGGTTTCCGCCATATGGCGGAAACCAGGCTGTGTGCGTAGGTCGTGGCCACCCCGTGTGTGCTTTTCCATTAATTGGAAAGTCCTAACCTGTCGATAAGACAATGTCTTGACTGTACTCGAAATATGGAGTAACACAACAACACGATATGGCTAGGAAAAAAAAAAAGTATATCTGCTTTTTTTTTTTTTATTATTATATCAGTTTATATTACTATTATTTTATATTATTTTTATTTTACTTCATATCAATTTTTTCCGGGTAGGTTTAGATAGCTCTTTCAACTTTCATAATTTTGAAAGGATATAATTATTTGATCTTCATTCCAGTGGCGGTACTACGTTTTTTGGGCCCGGGGACAGAAATCTGACTGGGCCCTCTTAATAGATGCGCGAAGCGTCAATAGCCCGCCGCAGGCGCGTTTCTTTATGTTTTACCACGTGACTCGAGCAATTCAGAATTCAGTGTATAAATTCAGTATACTAGTCAGTGCAGATAGATTAAGGAAAAAATAAATAATGTAATTTTTATTTTATGATTTTTTTTTTTTTAATTTTTCAAAAATAGAGGGGGGAATTGCTCAATTTTATTTTAGAATGAAATTAAAAAAATAATAATAATAATGACAAAAATTTATAATGAAAAATCACTAGTTTTTAATTTCTTTGCAGATTTAGGCCAGATTAATCGAATGCAAAAAATGTTTCATTCATATTCACAAAAAGCTTTTTTTTCTTTTTTTTTCTATTAGAATTATTTCAAATTTCCAAAACAAAAGTGTTGTTTATAAACCCTGTTCTCTTGCAAAAAAAAAAAAAATGCACATATTCCATTTGAATACCCAAAGTTGATCGCCATAATCATTTTAGGAGCAGAGGACAGGGTCAATTTTTGATGAATAGAAATAGTAAAAAGTTAGGAAGATCGAGCTAGTGTTTATTTATCATTGAAAATTTTTCACCTACGCCAGGCCAATGAGGCGACGACTAAAAATGTTTTCAGGGTAAATTTTTTTTTTCATATTCTAAAAGAAGACATTGCGCGTCCTGAATCGATTTATTTGCAAATTTCTAAATTTTAAGTTCATTAAGCATTTCTATTAAAAAAATCAAAAAATGTCGATACGCAATACCTATGCATGCGGGCTGTAACGACTGTAACGTCCTTTTAAGACTTTAAAAAATTAATTAAAAATACTCAATGAACTCAAAATTAGAAATTTCTTTATCTATCGACTTAGGACATTGCCCTTTTTTAGAATAAAAATGCAACAAAATAACACCCTGAAAACTTTTAAGTCTTCATTATAATTCTAGTAAGTAGTTTATTTTACATTTTTAAACCAGGGAAAGCGCTTATTAAAAAATATTTAAAAATACTGCTGAATAAAGTTGTAATTATTACTAGTAAATTAGGAGATATTGTATTTTATCTGCGGTAGATTTATATGCTTTAGTTTTTTTTTTTTTTTTTAATATTTTAAATTTATTTGGATAATTTGTTTGTTATAAGGATAATTTTATTAATCATAAATCATTAAATTGGTTCATAAACTTCTCTCTATCAAGTCTATCTTCTCTCTCTCTCTCTCTCTCTCTCTCTCTCTCTCTTCTTCCCGTCCCTTAACTTCCTTTTTTTTTTCTTCTTCTTTTTTTTCGTTAGCTTTGAATTTTTACATGTAGGCCTCGTCCCGGGCCCCCCAAACCTAGTGGACCATGGGATATCCGCCCCTCAACCCCCCCCCCTGTAGGACCGCCACTGCTTCATTCAGTAAAATAACTACAATATATCCAATATTACACGCATCTCACCTCCTGCTTGGTGACGAGAATTAGGAAATTTTGTTATTAATTTTTTTTTTACTCTTGCAGGGGTTTCTAAAAAGCTGCACGGAAAAACGCGTACGTACCACAAATTTGAATTGAAAAAAAAATTAAAACGATTTTTATTAATTATAACTATTATTATACTTAATTATTAATTTATTAATTTTTTATGACTTTTGATTACTTTTTTCCATTAAATTTTTTTTAAAGTGAAGTACCCTATTTTTTTTTTTTTTTTTTTTAAACTAGCTATATGTTTTTATTCAGTATTTTCATTACTGAAGAGCACATAAAATACATAAAAACTGAAAAGTGTTGCCAGGCGATATTTTTGCCACTCGTCGTTTTAACTTTTACTTTCAGTGGTCAAGGAAAAAAAAAAGCTGTTGATTTTTTTTCTTCTTCTTTTTTTTTTTTTCTTCTTTTTTTTCTTTTTTTTTTTTTTTTTTTGAAAACTGTCAGTCAGAATTGAGTATAGAATTTTGGCGATTTTTGATCGATGAGTCATTTTTGCCAGTTTGGCTTATATCCGACCAAGTTCATCCATATTGTACTCTGTTCTTATAGAGCATCCTAATCAATTTAAAACTTTTAGTCGCTCCAATAAAAAATCTCTTGTGATGCGATGTCAATAATGTTTTTACACGAAAAAAAAGTTAATACACCAAGAAAAAATTGAAGAAAAGTGTCTGAAACATGCACTTATTTTGGAAATAATGAAATAGCAGGTTACTGTATTTTGATATTAAAATTAGACGATTTGAACACGTGTCTCTAAAAAAAAGCGCTACGCCCTCCCGGACCCCCCCTCTTGAGGGTTAGCCTTCTGAGGTTTTGCATCCCGGCAAATGTTTCGTTCCTCTTTTACCACTAGCTGTATAGCTCATTTTGAAGCGTAATCAAGCAATCTAAACATTGATTCTCGTTGCTTATTGAGCTTAATGTTATAACGTTTTATATTAAAATATTAATTTCCAAGAACTATTAATTTTATTGTTTTACATTAATATTATGAACTATCTTTAATTTTCAAACATTTTTAATATTTAGATACCTCTTTGCTTGCTTTTAATCACATTCAACATTCAACACAATATGGCAAGCAAAAAAAAAAAAAAAAAAACTGCGTGGAGTACATATTTCTTGTATATTGATACAGGTGAGTGACGTGCACTTGCTGCACGTGTCACGAGGCGAGGTGCTCTTGTTGTGGCGAGACACGAACGTCAACACTAAGTATGTATAATTATACTGACGTGGATGTGACGTCATTACAAGCAATGTGACTATTTTTATTACAACGTGTTTTTGCAGGTGTCTGCTCCGATATGACGTCGTGTTTAGACCCATTGGTCATCAACATTTCCATAGGATAAACTTGAATCTTAATTCTATATTACCTCATTTTCATTTCCAAAATATACAATCAACGGAAGGTAAAGATATTTATGCTAATATTTAAATAGTAGTGCGTTTAATCATGTTTATCAGTATTTTAAAAAATTTACATTATATAATATATAATTCAACTATTTATAATTCAATAATGAAAGTAAGATCTTAAATATTTTACAGAAAGTATTCGCGGAGAATATCGTATTCGAGCGGTGGATCTGTGGAATCGTCCAGGTCTCTATTCAAAGACTTTACATTTCTAATGATTAAGAAGATTTTATTTTTATTTATTTATTTTTTGTATTTGGATGAAATTGAGGTTATAATTCATGAATCTTTATATCTCTCTATTTAACCAAACTCTGTTATCAGTTCAGTTACTTACAAATATAGTTTTAAAAAAACTAATAATATGCATTATATATGAAAAAAAAAGAAGAAGAAGAAGAAGAAGAAGAAGAAGAAGAAGAAGAAGAAGAAGAAGAAAAAGAAGAAAAAAAAGGAAGAAGAAGAAGAAGAAGAAAAAAAAGTATAATGGTAATAGAAAAAGAAATACAAAATTTATATAAATAACTTGAACTGAAAATGCTATTACATTAAAATTAAATTAAAAATACCGACATATAGAAAACAAAAAATTATTGTCGCGTTGTTACATAAATGTTATCAAATATCATATTTAAGTTATTTTTAAAGACAGTGGAAGCATGTTCTATCCTATAATTTAATAGTTTACTTAGTTTCTGTGTAATTTTAAATTTATATATATATATATATATATATATATATATATATATACACACATATACATAATATATATATACAAACACACAAATTTAAATACTTATTGAATTCTGAATTTTTAATTTAAACGCGCAACGATGGAAAATATTGCTGATAGTTTAAATTTTATACAAATTATTATTAGAAAAATACGAAATTATAGATTATTATACAAAATTATTGTAAGATTATAACACAAAATGTTACATCTCTTTAACAGCAAGTAGAACTGTTGTAGCACGTCGTGTAGCTAAAAATGAAATATTTTAATAATTATAATATTAAATCAAGTTCATCGGTTTAAAAGATTAAAAAATATATATATATATAAAAAAATGTAAGTGTAAGTGTAATAGTAATAGTGAAAAGGGTGATCAAATGTATTAGCATTTTTAGAATGTAATTTATTGTATTCTTAATGAGCTTAATTTTCCGATAATTTATTAACCTTTAACGTTAAATGTTTTAAGGAGAGAGGTCAGGTCTAATATCTCAAGATATATATATATTCTTTGCTATCTATTCTATTCTTTATATTCTATTCCAAATTTGGTATAATTTTCAAGATTATTGTGTCAATCATCAGCCATTGCCATCACTGATTAAAACTTTAGAGTAACCATTAAAAGAATTTATTTCGTTAAACACGAAGTGTTATGGGTCTAAAGTTTTCAACCCCTGTAATATAAAAATTTTGCTTGGTAACACCCCATTTTTTTTTGTAATATTTGCGATCTTCTTGGAAAAATAAACCACTGTGCAAAATAAAAAAAATAAAAAAATAAATAAAAAGCTCATTTTTAAGATCCCTATTTTTAATCAACTGATCACTCAATCCCTTTAATTTATTTTAAAAGTGTCAATTTTTGTAAACTCTATAGAGACACTTAAAAATGTTTAAAGGCATTCTACATACTGTATTTTATGTAATTTTATTAAATTTAGTGAATTTCTCGAGAGTTAATAATAAACTTTATTAACTCTATAGAAATTTTCAAAAATTAATAATACAGATAATACTTCATATATGTATATACAAATAATATAAAATGTATTTTTTTATGACGTTATATATGTACCCTATTGAAAAATTCTCGTTCAAAATGAGGCTGCTCTTTCAAAATTCTCTTTTAACATTGAATATTCAACGAGAATTGTACATTTCTCGAGAAAAATACCAATTTTTTAAAAGAGTAACGAAACATTCAAAGAGCAGCTATAAATTACAAAGAGAATCTAGATTTTTAAAAGAGGAGCCTAAATTTTTTAAAAAGAAGTCAAAATTGTCAAAGAGCTGCAGTAAATTTTAAAAAAGAATCTGAAATTTTTAATGAGAAGCTAACATATTGAAAGAGTTTCTAAAATGTTAAAAGAGAAGCTAAAATTTTTTAAAAAGAATATGTATCTTTTTAAAAAGCTAATATTTTTAAGAAGAAATTTTTCCAAAAAAGGGATTTAAGTAGTCTTGAGTGTAATTTTATCAAAAGTCTCCTTATATCGAGTAAAATACTAAATTAGATTTTTTTTTTTGCATTACTTCCAAGGAATATCAATTTTATTTTTTTTTGATATGGCAATAAATAAAAACATATATTATCTATCCTTATCTAAAAATATTTAGTTTAAATTACTCATTTACTACAGAAACCAAAAAATTAAAGAATTACAAATTGAAAAAACAAAAATATTATATATTTATAATCACGGAAATCATGGAAACAACAATCATAGCACTATTTTTTTTTATAAATTTTATTTGTTAAAAATGACAAAGAAACCGAAAACAAAAAACAACACAAACAAAATTTCAATAGTATATTGCTCCTCTTTAAATAATATTGCTTTTCTCTTTAAATATGATAGCTTCTTTTTAATTCAATTTTTTTAAACAATTTGCGGTATTCCTTTTTTTTTAAAGTTTGCGAAAATTAATTTTATTATTCTCGTATATTCATTTTTATAAATTTACAATATATTTTCAACGATATATATCTTGTTTTAAAATTAAAAAAAATAATTTAAAACCTAAAATAAATTAATCATAAAATTACCATAAGAAAAGCCATAAAAAAAGTTAAAATCAATTTTTTTTGTACATGATACGGAGATGTATTTTAGACGAAAAATTAAGGTTTTTTTTTCATTTTTTCATTTTTTTTTTTTTTTTTCCAAAAATTTCTGACACGTTGTCGTTACACGTTATAATTCCATGAAAGAGAAGTCACGATAAATTTGTGCTTTATATAATTTTTTTTTAATTCTCTGTTACATTTATATAGAGTTTCTGTCTTTGTATTCCTTTCCATTGCACATGCATATATCGCTTTCGGACGCTCAAGCCGCAGCTACCAGAGTATAAAAAATGCTTGGCAGCACGTAATTGCTTCAAATTCTATAAATTTTTATATTTATATTATAGGATAAAACCGTATAATTTCATATAAAATGCGCATCGACGCCATACTGAATCAAAAAACAACATTGCGTGCAGCAGATGAACTGTACATGTTCATATTTATTAACCCCCGCCGCGCTCGATAACTTTTTCATGTAAATTAAATCATAAAGATCTTATCCATGTTATTGTTTTGTAAATTTTATAACCTTGCAAAATAATGCATTTTCTTATAGCGAATTTTCTTTTAGTAATGTTGTTCATTGATCCAATATGGCGTCGACGTTTACAATAACATAAATGCGTCCGGCAATGCCGCCGCTGAAATCCTCTCAAATATTCCCGCACTTTTCTAATTATTTCGTGTTCAGCTTTTTTTTTTGCGCATGCGCAGTAGTATTGCATTTTGAATTTTCAGCTGGTCTGCTGGTAAAATACAAGCGTCTTTTACCGGCTATTTTCCTCCTAATTATCGTTCTTGGAGAGTTATTAGTGATACTTATGTATTGAATATTGCAGATATGAAAATAATAATTGTGTAAGTAAATACTGTAGTAGTTTTGTAATCGTACTCTATCATTGGGCTAATATATTATTAATTTTGTTTGAGTGTCAGTCGGTGGGTATGACTATTTGCTTCCCAGGACCCAGGATGGATAAAGCAGTGCAATGAAAACTACAAAAAGGCTTATTTCTACTGTATTTATGGTGAGTTTGTTGTAATTTATGATGTATTGTTTATATTTAATATGCCAAAGTGTGGTGGGAAAACGAGGTATGCATTTATGTACCGCAAGGAAATGAAAAACCTGCACAACTATGTATAGACTGAAAAGTATTACTAAAATTGCAGGTTATTCAATTCATGTCGGTACATATATGTATTTAACAATAAAGAATTAGGTATTATTACATATTATGCATTAATATGCTAGTTGTAAATCCTGAATTAAATCATATTTTTAGGTCAGCCACCAATGATATGCTGTGGACTGTGGACAAAATAAACCACAATGGAATATACCACACCCGCTAAACTGACTATTCACTAGTGGGTATGTGTCCAAACAACTTCTTGGTGAGTTTTAGTATATTGATTGCAAAATCAACTTTGATTTTGATCTTTTAATAAATTCCTCTTTCTTGCGATACATAAACCACAGTATCGGGTGATATAGTAATTAACTATATATACATATTACTCCATGTACATGTGTATAACTGTGTTGTAGAAATATATTGTTTAATGATTTACACCTTTTTTTCTGTTTTGACCCAAAGAAACATCTTAATTTGGTGAGAGTATGAGCATATTTTGATTGTTAAAACAACTTTGATTTTGATCGTGTAGTATATTATTGCTCTTACATTCAAATGAAAAATACTCAGTATCGATATGGGGTGACTGATATAAAATCATTACCATGCTGCACATAAATGAATGAAGATATACATATGCATGTAATTACACATGCAATATATGTACATATATACCTACAGTTCAATGAACATATTATGTACATTCATTTATGTACATCAAGTTAATGACAATATCAATCACCCGATACTCTGAGAGCAATTTACATATGTTGGTAGGAGCAAAGCCACCCACTCTCGTATGTTTATATGGTTTTCCCATATAAACGCTGCAAACAAAATTTTTGATGATAGTATTATAGTACATTACTGAATTTATAACGGCTGTACTTTTTTATATTAAATTGATTAATAAATTAAATCACCCGATACTGAGCTAGGATTATCCTGTTAGATAGAGCAATATAATGTGTGATTAAAATTAAAGTGGATTTTGCAATAAATATTTTAATACTCTCACCTGTCAAAGCAAATTTTAAATATTACTTTTGACACACATTTGAGAAGTATTCGTTTATTTTAAACGCATAGATAACGCACAATTACTGCATAACAACCAATAGCTGTATATTGCTTTAGTTAGAGCTAGATTTTATTTGTTATGTGTTAGATTTCTAAAATATAAAAATAAATTATCCTACTGTTTTAGAGCTGCTGAAAGAAAGAATCCTTGCACGTACGTGACAACTTAATGAAACACGAAAGCTCAAAAAAATATCATCATTCTTCAGTTGTGCCAGTAGCAACAAAGAGAGAGAGAAAGAGGGCAGCCGCGGCAACACCACCAGAAATACCAAGTGTTATGACGAAAACAACGTTAGTGCAACACCGCAATAAGACATATATGCTCAGCAAAAACACTAAACAAGAATAAACATGAATATAGTTTTTCTTTAATTTGTAAATATTTATATAGTGATAATATATGTGGTCAAGTGTTTTTCTTCAATAAAAAAATGATAATCTTTTTAAAAAGAGTGCGTTTTATAATTTTCAATCGATTTAATTTAATAAAGAAATAAATATATGTAATAAATATTAAAATAGTGCCTATTTATAGTACATAAAGTAGTGTTAAGACAGGTAAATATTATTACTCTCATTTTTATTAAGCTATTAAGAAATTATTCGATTTTTTATATCTCAGACTTTTTTTCAAAAGCAGTTTGACTCTTTCAAATATTTTAAAAGAGTACGTTTTTAAAGAGAAATACGTTCCAATATCTCGTTAAAAACACTAAAAATTTCTCTTTGAAAATTCGAACGAGAATTTTTCAATAGGGTATATCCCCAAATTTTATACGATTTAGTTAGTTAGTTAGTTAGTTAGTTAATAGTTATTTAGTTAGTGCCATCCCAGACCATGCACATCAATGCTAGATTTGGTTTCATTTGATGAGTGAGTAGCAGCGTTCTGAAATAATAGTAAATTCAAATTGCAATTTATTTTGGCCTATAACCATTGCACTTTTTGATACTGTATATATATCATATTTATATTCATGTAACTTATAATTATATATAAAATAATTTGAATTAGAATTTGATTTCATTTATGCAATCTTAGTGGTCAGATTTTTTGTGTGCCCTAAGAAAAGCATTGAGTGAACAATTTTATCATCAAGTTGTTTGCAAAAAAAAAAAAAAAAAAAAAAAAAAAAAAATCTGATGCAAGTTATGAATTGAAGTTAATATAAATAATTTACTTAGAAGCTATGTATTTAAACGAAAGTAAAAAAATAAATAAATAAAGTGTGGCCTTGTCAGTTTTCATTTCTATTATAAAGTGGGATCCATAAAGTTTATAATTAAATAGACGTTTTAGTGTTTGCAAGAGAAATAGTACATTTGGATATAAAAAGCATTATGTTGTGAAATATAACAGAGAATATCTTATAGTTTAACTTCAAAATAGTTTTACCATAGTTCCACCCAAACAATCGATTGTTGATGGTCTTTGTAGGTTCAAATGCACCCAGAATGTTTTCATTGACATCACGAATTTGAATGAACATCCCGCTGAAAGTCATTGACTGAGAACTAAGGTTGACTGTAGAAACATAAAAGAAAGAATGAAATAAATAAATAAATTAACAAACAAACAAATAAGCAAATAAATAAATAAATAAAAATAAATAAATAAATAAACAAACAAACAAACAAATAAATAAATAATAAATAATAAATAAATAAATAAATAAATAAATAAATAAATAAATAAATAAACAAAAAAACAAAAAAACAACAACATAAATAAATAAATGAATAAATAAACAAACAAACAAACAAACATATTTTATAAGATATGTCTTACTATAAATTACTATCATATCTACTTCCTCCTAAAATTCTGACTGACCTAAAAAATGGTGAATGGTTCATTTGTGGTGGATAAAAGTGCTATCTTCACACGCAGTAGGGGGAACGCCACTTGGATATGCATGGACTCCAACTGCAAGTAAAGCAGTGATTACAGGTAGAAATCCAGACTTCATTTTCTCAATAAAGTGCGAATATTTGCGATTTGACATATCAGTATTGATAATGATTTTAAAATTGTTTGCGTAATTTTATCTAGGTACATCAAGATAAAATTTAGGTATCTTTTATTTTTTAAAAGATTTTAGAAAATAAGAGCTAGAGAGATTAATAATTTTATCTGTTAATATTAATCACACCAATATTTCACAATGTTTTGTTTGGTCATTTTTAGCATAAAAGCTTTTCGAGTTGATTTTTTATCGTGTGTTTATTGATGATAAATGATAAAGAAAATAGGGTCCAGTTCAACTGATTAATATTATATATATATATATATATATATATATATATATATATATATATATATATATATATATATATATATATATATATATATATATATATATATATAAAAACTATACATATAGGTTAGTTAGCATTTTCGTTGCTACAAAAAATATAGCATTATATATGGATTAAAATGATATTATAGACATTTTGAATATATATAACAGAACTATATTATTGTTGTGAAATTTGAAAATACAACATGAGCCTTCAAAATTCCAAAACTTAAATAATAATCAAGGTTATATACCTTAAATAATAATAATAATAAATATATTACATTGTCTTTTGAACATATAAAATTTAAAAATGATTTAAATCATACAATATTAGGGTTACGAAGATTTATCTAAAACGAGTTAAGTAACAGTATATAATGCACGTAAATTACTATTTTAAGTATATAAGTAAATTTTATGTACAACTTACTTACAAGTTACGTAGTTATTTTGTTCGTTGGTAAAAAAAACGTAATTAAGGATTATATTATTAATTAGGAATAGTAATTTAAATTATAATTAATCGTAAAAAAAAATTGTGATTAGGCTTTAAACTTATTTTTGTAACGTATAATAGCACATTAATATTTAAGAATTAAAGAAATTAAAGTACTAACAACTGTTTTGTTGTATACATTTTTATTTTTAATTTTTGTTTTTACATACAAAACGTATGCATACGTATTTGTTTAGTGAAAATAAAATCACGATTCAAATTTGTGTACAGTTAATCTCAGTTGTTGCAGTTTCTATGGCAGAGGAACAGTTTCCTTCACCCAGAAAGTAACCAGATCGAAACAGGTGGTATAGCTGAAAAATAAAATTACAAATTAATTTATAAATTAATATTATAATATATATATATATATATATATATATATATATAAGTGAAGTAAAATGGGTGTTATTTAAAGGTTCCTATATATTATAAGTGGAGTGGTAAAAGGTATATGCTGTCAATAACTTCTTATAATATCTTTCATAACAAATAAACCATAATAATATTTTTTTTTCTTATTGATTATTTTTTTGAAAGAGCTGGTGCTCCGTGAGGTAAAAAATAAATAAAATACTGTAAATACAAAGGAAGAATTTTCAAGGGAAGGAGACCACTTATACATAATGACATGGCTACTTTACATTATTTTACCATTTTTCGTTAATGTTTATGTTTAAATATTTTGAGACACAGTATATTGATTTAATGCTAAAAATTAAATACATTTAAAATTTAAATAATAATATATGTATTAAGAAAGTTTTCTTTGCATGGTATATAAAGCTAATTTGAATGAAAGATTGGGAGATACTTACACAAAGTTAGCTCCATCAGTTCCATCCCAAACAACAGTGATGCTCGTCTTGTCAGTGCTAGACACATGAGTGGCAGCGTTCTGTACAATAAATAATTTTTATTAAGTAAATTAATGATCAATTAATTATTCATTCAAATAATCTTACATTGGTTCCTCCAAGACAGTCAATGAGTTGAAGATCAGCAGCAGGCTCAAACATGCCTACGATCGCGTCATTGGCGTCACGAACTTCAATAAAGACTCCTCGGAAAGTATTTGTTGCATCACCAGTCAGGGTAACTGAAAATAAAATTTAGGGATCGAATTTTGTAGATAATAACCATAATTTTATTATTTTGACATTATGCTATATATAATTATGTATGGTACATTGAAACTATAATTTATAGTATAAAATTAAAAATATCAACTTACATAGAAATCTCTCATTTAAATGCGAAGTCGGAAGTTGGATAAATAACAATATCTTATTCATATCCTCCAACTCTCCACGACTTCGATTAAAACAAGAGTTTTATAGTATAATCATTAATAAATTAATTAATTAAGGTGTGCTGATATCTATATATGAAATGTGCAGGACTTGGATGTGTGGTGAGGTGAAAGAACTAAGTCAGGACCAATGAATGGTATAATGAGAGTAAATTGGGGAGCGTAATTGAGTTGAGATATGTGACAATATTTCTTCATAAAGGATAGTTATATATGTTTAGTTTTATTCAAATAATTCTAGTCGCTACATTAAAATAGGAATTTGTCTGATAATATAAAACTTTGTAATAAGAAATGAGAGAGACAAAATTAATTTGTGTATGAAACTTGATTCAATGGTTTTATTTCACTTTTTCTTTTTTGTATTGAATATTTGATAGTCATTTAGAAGAAAAAAATTGTGTATGTATCTACAAGATTCAATAACTTTCTTTTACAATAGAAAGAGAGAGAGAGAGAGAGAGAGAGAGAGAGAGAGAGAGATTGGAATTAAACTTACAGCTGTATCTGGTTCCTCCGAGGGCCTCGACAGTTGCAGAGTATGGAGAAGGGTTGGGTTGTTGAGTAATGTTGTGCTGTGGCATCATTTCCTCACAGGCAATTTCAGGAGCGCCGGTTGAGGTGGCGAGGGCACCCATCAGCGAGGCAGCAACGCACAGAGCAACGAGATAGGACTTCATTTTTAGTAGCAAATTTCTTGTACTGACCAAGTCTGAATCTAGTCCCGTCTTTTATATGACTTTTCCAGCGATAAGCAAGAATTACCAGCACATTTGAAGCGGATTAGAAATTTATAGTTTTTTTTTTTTTTTTTTTGATGTTATCGACATTTATCAGATTAAATCAATTGACTTGCTTACTAGGGCGTGAGTTCAAAATCAATTTTTGGTTGTTATATAAGCATCTGTGTAGCTTTCAAGTTTTCTATTTAACTCAAAATACTATAATTTCAAAAACAGAAAAAAAAAGCTTTTTTTCCCCCAAATAATATGGGGGAAAAAAGAAAAAAAAAAGTTTTGAGAAATTTATATCAAGTTTTATATCACATTGGGTACGTCTAGTACAAAGTTTTATTGTGGAAAAGCAGATAAGAAACTGTCGGAAAGTCTTTACTTTGGCTAAAATTATTAGAATTCAAACGACAATTTTAATTAGCAGAATATTGCCAATCTCATTTGACTATATTATAATTATAAAATACAGTATTGTATTGTATTGCATTATTTCTTGAAAATGTACTCTTGTGGCTACTTCACACAGTGTAATATTTTCAATGTGCAATATATTTGATTATGCGTGAAGATAATGCAATAAGTTTTCAATAGAGATTACAGTATATGCAAGCAAATTTATTAAATGTTAAAAATATTGCACCGTGTGAAAAAGCAAAAAAGCCATTAGCTTGTTCTTACGAAGCAACAATTTCAGTATACAGTATGCATAAAATTTTGACTGCATGCAATTTCCATTTAAAATTATTGAAATGTTGATATTATTAATTTAATTGCATACATACAGTATAAACCCAAGCATACCAAGCAAGCAATAAGCATACTGTAACGTTTGCATAATTTTTTACAAAAATAACAAATTATAAAAAAATATAAAGTGTATTTTACAAAACTTGTGTAAAATTTGAATGTTATTTCTATGTAAGACAATATTTTAACTTTAGTCATGAATGTTTGCCTATAATGCAACTTAATTTTCTACGGTCTATATTGAATGAGAAAACTAATTATCAATTATAACCTTAGTTTAATCGTTATGATTAAATCTTCTGATATGTGATTTATAAAAGATGAGAGAAAATAAAAGAAGTTATATTATTGCTTGGAAATATAAATCAGTGTAAGTTTATTTTGGAAGTACAATAAATGTTTAGAGAGATTCAGTGACCACTTGACCCTGGTCAGTCCCTGCGCGGAGCTCCCCGCGACTGGCGCTGGCCCATGCCATGCGATCAGTAGTGAACGAGATACCAATATCCCCAGTACGGGACACGGCGATGGTTCCTGCGCGACCTTTTGTGCGCTCTGTCAAGCGAGAAGTGGAGCGATCAGCAGCGTCTTGTACTGAAACACCTGCAAAGATTTTTTTTAAATTACTTAGCTTGACCATATACAATGAGATTACATCACTATAGTCATTTAAATGTTATGATGCGTTCATACATCTGTCACAAAAAGCCACAATATCCGTCCTGTATTACGTATAATAACTGTATGGTAAAGAACAAAGTATTTCAATATCCATTTTTTTGTTAACTTTTGTTATTATTACTTATAATAGTTAAAGTTTTTGAAGGTTAAATTAACTCATGACTAAAATATCAATAAAGTTTAAATTAAGTTGAATTATATATATTTTCTTTCTCTTATTTCTTAATTTATTCACATTTTTTAAACACTTTTTAAAACAAAATTAACACTTTAGTTTAAATAGTGAGTGAGCAAAAGAAACAAGACATTATCATTTTTTCCCAAAACAAGAAGTTAATATTATGTGTTTCCAAGTTTGTTTATTTGCACTTTGAATTTTGGGAAGGACAAAACATATATTTTTAGCTTTCACACAAAGTTCTTCCGTTTCATTAAAAGTTTGAAAACATTCTTTAAATCTTGTGTAACAAAACAAAACAAAAAAAAAAAAATCGTTGCTCGATTTTGTTTTATGAATTTATACATTTCCTCCCTTCGTTTTGATACTTTTAAACATATCATTGTCTAAAGGGAATCAGTAAGACCTATAATAAAATTATAAAAAAAAGAGGTTGAACTGACATATAATTTTTACAATAAAATAAATAAACATGATATTAAAGTTGCAAACTTTTTGGACAGTATTTCAACACGCTGCTGAACTAAATGTATATATAATTTAAATTTCGTGGAAAAAAAAAAAAAAAAAAAAAAAAACTTGCTCCATTAAGTTGATGACTGAGGACGCAAGACATACTTTTATGATGGACTCGCCGTGTCCGGTGCTCGCCGCGGCTCCAACCAAGTCATCACAATAACCACCACACCCTACTTGCGGGGTGTCTCCCACACGTCCAGGCAATTTCCCACACGTGCCACCCGTGGAGAGTGCCAGAGCTACGTGACCTGCAGAGTCCACTGCTACAGCACCCACAGTACCCACGCCGGGGGGAGGACTGTTGTAAGTTTACGAAGAATTAGTTGATGTTGTCAAAATACATTAGTTTAGTCATGGCTATTACAAAGTTCTTGCATTTAGACCCAAATTATAACTTGTATTATTATACTGTGTATAATATAAATCCGATTCAGAGTGTACGTATACATGATACTTCAATACCTGATTAAAAATGTGATTTTTTTTTATATTATTACAATAATAAACAGTGTAAGATAATCCCCCCCCCCCTCCATTATATTTAGGTGTTCTATTTATAAATTTAATCCAAATAAACCTCAATATTTCAATTGAATAGTAAATTTAGTCACAAATATTATAAAAGGAAGAAAACAAAAATCTCAAATCTCACTATATGTGTGTATATATTTTTATTTCCTACCCCTGACGTTTTTGCTTGAAATTCTCGAGACAACGGCGCTCGAAGTCAGTGACGAGAGCGTGAGGTGGAATCTTAGGAATATCTTGCTGAGCAGCAAAGTTAGCAGCTCCCTCACCCGTGATCAAAATGTGAGGTGTTCGTTCCATAACAAGACGTGCCACGTTAACAGGATTCTTAATGTCTTTTAATGCAGCCACGGCACCTGAATGACAGCATTTTTACATTTTTCTCATGCATGGAAAAAATAAATTATAAAAATTTATGGAGCAGGAAAATTACTACATCGTAAGCTAGATTGGAATTGCATGTAAATAATAATTCTGCTGCACAGCATAATATTCATACTATTCAAGATGGTACAGTATTGTGCCTAATAGCATAAGTTTTGTTTTTGTGAATAAATGTTGCTGCAATGAGAAAGACTATACAAAAAAAAATTTTAGGGGGTAATTTTATTTCATATTCTAAAAGAAGACATAACCCTAAATCGATACATACATGTGAATTTCTAATTTTTTAGTTCATTGAGTGTTTTTAATTAATTTTTGAAAGTCGCAAAATAACGCCATAAGGTACAACTTATACTTTTTTTCTATGTTATGTGGGCATTGGAAAAAATTGCAGTAGGAGTCTGTGACATCATTTCGCGACTTTCAAACATTCATTAAAAATATTGAATGAACTCAAAAATGATAAATTTACATACAAGCATACAAGTATGCAGGGGCGTCAGGTCTGAAAAAGCATAGGAAAAGGGGGTGGTTTCCCCCCTTTTCCTATGCTCAATATAGGCTGGACCCCTCCCGTCGCAAAATCCTGGATACGCCCCTGCAAGTATGTATAGATTCAGGACGAATTCAAACTCTCAACCTCTTTACGGATCTTGATAAAAAAAAAAAAAAAAAAAAAAAAAAAAAAAAAAAAAAAAACGATAGTGTCAAAACAAAGTAAAATAATATGAAAATGTATATTATATATTATCTTGATTGCAGAAACACACGTGCAAATTGGAGCTAGAGTTCTGTTATCTCCACGTGAGTAATATTCTTATCTTTGTGGAGACTATATTTTATTTTTATTTCTTCTATATTTGCGTGAACTTACCAGCCTTGAGGTTACTTCCATCCATAACAAGAGCATCAGTTTCCACATCACCTTCCAAATTCAGTACGCTGCCCAAACCTATAAGAGTTAATAATGAATAAAATAAAAAGATCGTCATATTGATACACTCATGCCATGAATAATGAATAAAGAGCATTGATCGTGTATTTCCTTTTTTTTTTATAATTAATTTATTGCGTAAGTTTAGCATAGGAATATAAAAGAAGATTTTTTTAAAATTATAAATATACTCCATTTATTATACCAAAGACATGGATCACATGGATGCCAAGTAATTGAAATTCTTAGAGCCTTTTCACAAAAAGTTTTTTTTCCTCTCTTTCTCATTGTACAATAAATTTGCTTGTACATAAAAATTTCATAATTTAAATAAAGATATCATGAACATTAAAAATTTATTGCTATATATAGAAATATTGCACCGTGTGAACGTAACTTTACCAGTGATATCTGTTTCAAAAAATTTATTAAATAGTACATTTGATTAAACAGTAAAAGTTCACCTGCATTAAAGCTTTCATCATCCTCCATCATGACGACCGCAGCCTCTACGGCGTCCAAAGCAGAGCCTCCACTCGCCAGTACACGCCACCCTTCGCGAGCTGCAGCCTGAACCCCCAGTAAATTAATCCTTGCTCGTTCATCTGTGACGTCACCCGCACCTCCGTCCGCTACGATTGCAGGTACTACATTGTCTTCTGACATCCTAAAGTAAAATCAGGTCAGGGAGCATTTCACGTGTATCATTCATATTAATAATAATAGTAATAATTAAAGGCATAGACAACATGAAATCATAAGCATTTACATCATAAAACACTTGAAGGAACTTACATAAATAACGGTAATTGGTCCCAACTGTAGTGCCGTAGCAGTGATCAGAAAATTTCAATTTATGCAACCTGCACAAAATTTTCATACTAGTTTAGGCCTGTTTCTGACTCCATAAACATAAATATTTACGCAAATGGCATACTTTACCTTTTTTTCACGCTCTCTTGTTGGGCCACATTTACATTCTGATAAATAGTATCATAAGTTTTGTAGATCCCATTTTGTGTTTTTTAATGATTAAAAAGAAGATGTTGTTTCATGTTTTCTATGCCTTTAAGGGTCCTTTTAGATAATATTTTCTAATAATAATTAACCAGTTGAACAATTACTATTCTTTGATCACTTTTGTTCACGGTTAAGAAATAAAATGTTTCATATTATTTCTTATGTAATATGACATTTTATTTTTATATGTAAAATCATACTGTAGGGGAAGCATATAAATGTTACGCTGTTTTATTACAGAAAAAGAAAAGTAAAATATTTTTTGAAGAATTGAGAAACGAAAAGATCACTATAGCAATCTTCATTTTTTATTATAAATATTGAACCAAAAATAGTTATGTAAAAGTTTTATTTCAAATAGAATCTTAAATAGTTTGAAATGAAAATCTCTGGCTCTTTTTTTTTTTATCACCAAACGTCTAGAACTTCTTTAACTTCTTATCTATTTATATCTATTAATATGCACTATATGATAATAAAATACAGTACTATGATTGCTTTATTATCTCATAGGTGCAACGTACAAAAGTTTTAATATTTTTTTTTGTCATTCTTATATAAATATTTTTTTATAAAGTAACATATTATATATTAGTGCAGAAAAATGAAACACACACTCACTTGGTTATCCAAAGAGACAATAAGGTGCGAACACTTCTTCGCCGCTTGTTTCTTGCAAACTGAGAGACGTTTGTTCATATTTTCTTCTTCAGCTATAGTTATACCACAAGGACAAATAACCAAACTGGCTGTAAAATATGCAATGCTGGAGTCACGTGTAGGATGTAATGATAAGCAAACCTTTACTGGCAGACACAACAAAATTTATTTATATAGTTTTACACTCCCACTAATAGCAATTATTATATAATGCGACAAATTATAGTTCGAGCGCAACATTTATTAGACACAAAAGAGATAAGAAGAATTTTATAATAAATGTTTTAAATTTGTTTTGTTTTTCATAATTTCATTAAAGCAGTACCTTCATAATTGTTATTTTGCCAGCCCATTTCTTTCTACGGAAAAATTGACAAAGTATTTGTTGATTTTCTTAATTACGAGCTATTTTTAATTATCTGATTTCTATAATCTTATCAAATGACCTCTACTCTACATAGTCCATGATGATTTTGACATTGTTATGCCAAATAATTGAACCCGTATCAAATTTACAACATTAAATTAAATAAATATGGTCCACAAATATTATTAATATTACTAAAGCACAAAACACGCATAATTATTTTCTTTATGCAAAGAAAATTGCGTATTTTAAAAAGTTCAAGATTTTTAAAAAAATTTAAGTTTCAAGATTTAATTTTACTCTTATCACTTCTTATGAAAGCAATCATAAAGTGAGCGTAACAAATAAGGAACATTGTTTTAAATTAATTTGCAACATTAATGTGTGTAACATTATTCAATATAATATCATTAATATATTGTAACTGACTGTACTGTAAAACAATTGGGTTAAATTGAGAGTTTGTACACCTGATGTTGCCCATTAAAAGCCGTTAATTATTAATATTTCTATATCCCTATCTTCCTAGAAGCTATACACAGATCATAGCAGTGGCGGAGCTACGAATTTAGGGCCCGGGGGAAGAAAAGGGACTGGGCCCCAAAAACAAACGCGCGAAGCGCGCAAGCCCGCCGCAGGCGCGAATTTTTTTGAACCACGTGACTATTTTTAGTTATAGTTTGATTAATGAAAAGAGCCTTATTTTAAGCAAAACTTATTTCAAAAATACACAGCTTTTCTTTATACTGTATTTTGCTCCTCTCTTTTTATCAGTGTGCGAAAAAAAGCAAGGATGACTACTTTAGTAAAAAAAAAAAAAATACACACATTTTTTCATAAAAAAAATGTCATATATTTCATTGCCACATAAAATATGGTATAATTTGCTAGGGAAATTCCACCAAAGCAATTAGAATTTTCAGACTTCAAAAAAAAAATAATAATAATAATAATAAAAAAAAAATAATTTTTGGTGCCAGCTTTAGATCCTTACTGTTCCTTGTGTGTATATATTGGAATGTGCTATGAAAGTTAAATTAAATCTTGAAGTATTTAGTAAACATGAAATTCAGCACAATCATAAGACAAGAAATATACAAAGTAATATTAAAAGTACATAATAAAATAACAGAAATGTAAAACAGAGGTCCATTTTGTAGCTGCCTGCAGATATATAGTAAATTGCGTACTTATTTGAGACAAATAAATAACCATGTTCAATTTAAAAAAAAATTACTTAAAAACTTTTCTTCTTAACAAACAATACTACTCAGTTAGTGAGTTTATGCTGCACCAATAATAGTATCCCATATTCGATTTTTTATTTTATTTTCCTCAATTTTGTATGACATATATAATTGCTTATAGGTATGTTATTTTGATTTTATTATTCTTGTTTGGTAAACTTTGACTATCATTTCTAATTGTACCAATTGATACAAAAACCTAAGCTTGTATGCATATACTTGTGTATTTTGATTGTAGGATGAAAGAAATTAATAAAGATATTTTGAATTTGAATGAGAAGTTACCACAGGAAATTTTCAATTAGGCTCAAAATGAATAGAATTGTATGATAGAACATTGTATTACCTTCATTAGGTTGAAGTATTTTATTTAATTCTGTACCACCCTGTGGTAAGACCATTCCCACACAGCACGGTTTATCCAATAGATATTCATTGGATATCCCAATATCCAAAATATATCCCGTCCATTTTATATGAACCTTAAATGTCTATGGGATATTTAGCTTGGATATAAAAAAACAAATCCAAAATTAATTATCTACTTATTTTCAACCCGTTTTTCTCATGAGCTGACAATTGTATTATGTTTTATTTATAATTTTAATCAATAAATATATTTTGGGGCAATTTTTTTATATCCACTGGTATATCCATAGAATATGCAAGAGTGGATATATAAAATTTCACTCACAAAATTAGTTTTATTGAGAGATTTTATGATATATGTTATGAATTTATTTACCTAAAAGTTATATTTCATGCTATTTGATTTTTTTAGTCACTTTAATATTTTAAATTCTTTATATCCATTAGATATCCCAAAAATATCCAAATATCCATAGGTATATCCACCAGGGGGCAGCGTTTATTTGTGAATTTTAAATGATGCTAATTTTTTTATATCGTGCTAAATAATTAATTTTAAAATAGTATAAAGTATGGGTTTTGTGCATTTAATTATAAGCAAACAATTCAAATCATAAAACAACTACAATTTTAATAATTAATTAACTTAATTTAATTTTGAAAATCCATCTCTAACTTTTTAAGTCAGACTGAAAAGTTGTGGTAATAATATCCTCCGAATATCCATGTTATATCCTTCAATTTCGTGTCTCAGTGGAAGACACACAACTTTAAGTCATGAATATTTTCTGACTTGGGCAAAAACCAAAAGCCCTTCCCCCGACCTGGGGGGGGGGAGGGTTGGGGGTTTGCCCATGTTAAATGAAATCACACAACTTTGACAAGTCATTAATATTTTCGGACTTGGGCACGCACACCGCACACCAATAGCACTTCCCCGGACCTGGGGGGGGGGGGGAGTTGGGGGTTATTATTTGCCCATGTAAAATTGGGAAAATACTGAAAACAAAGTTAAAAAATACATTGCCTATATACCCCCCACCCCCGAAAACCCCCAAATTTTTTCTATCATATCGCATTTAATTTAACATTAAGTGTACTTTTTTTAATATATCCCATAGATCTACATGGTATATTCCATCGGGCGGGACATTTGGATTTTCTGTGGACCTTCAGCGGAGATAAATGGGATATATTTTGGGATATACGTAGGATATCTAAAGGTCATTCAGTGCTGTGTGGGTTGTTATATTCTGTATTCATTTTGCATCAAAATTTTGATTTAAGAATTTAAAAAATGCATAGCAATGGATATATAATCAAAATGCACCAATTTGGCTTTAAATACTAAACAGGATGAAGTAATAAGTGTTTACTTAATAATTGTCTCTATTAAATATGTTGAAGATGAAACATAATTATTAGAGAGCGCAGAAATAGCTTTTCAACTATTTGCGTTATGGGTGCTATTTTAATTATTATACCAGATCTCCATCGATCCATTGAATTGTAAACTTTTGACCCCATCTAAAAATCACCTACTATTTTCACCTATTTCATAAAAAACAACTATTTCAACATTTTTCACCTATTTGTCAACTATTTTCATCTTTTGTTTACGATTCATTGGAAACGTGTACATTTCCAAGGAAATTAAAAAAAAATTAAATCTCGATCCATAAATAACAATTACGCGTGTAATTATAAGAAGTTATAGCCCTTCATATACTGACCACTTATGTGAATCAGATATACTTTCTGTACTTTAATTAAAAAAATGTTTAATTATAAAAATTATTAAAAAAATCAACGGCATTAAAATATTAACGATTCCTGGGAACTGCGTAATAAAAAATTAATAAAAAAAAAATCCTACTAAATACTCAAAGGAAGGTGACTAAATAATTTTACACCAACAGGTTTTAGGGTGCCCTGGCTTCCCAAACCCCCCGATGCACTGTCCATCTTTCGGAAAGAAACCCTGTGTTACTTGTTAGTTAGCATAATACAAAGACAAAAAATTGTATATTATTTAACAAAATAATTTTTATGTAGTTTAGTGAAACTGACATTATACCTATTTTTTTCTTAAAATTACGTGTTGTTACATATTTAATTTCTATAATTAATCAATATAAATAAAATTAATTAAAAGGGCGAAAAAATAATATTAAGCACAGAAACAGACACTGTCAGATTTATAGACTAGTTTTTTTTTTATTTTTTTTTTCTTTCTTATTTCTCTTTTTTCTCTCTTTTTTTTTTAAACAACAAGGGCCCCTGACCAGGAGGGCTTCATCAGGATTTCTTGGCTAATTTTAAAGGCTAGTCCGACACTGCTCAGATTAACTCCTGTGATGTTGAGAGATAATTTTCTATTTACAAAAATAAATTAAAAGCGATCGACGTATGTACGTAATTTCACTAATGAAAATTTGGAAATGTACTTGGTGTGCCACTACTTTGAAAATCAAGGCTGCCATGGTGACAGTGCTCTTGGCTGATTTTCGTGCTTAGCCTCTTGATTTGTAAGGGCAAAAAAGTAATATAAAATAAAAAATACGCAAAAAAAGTTTTTTTTTAAATGTAATAAAATTAAAATCAACTATTAAATCACCTATTTCTTGAAAATCAACTATTTTATCAACTATTTTGTCCAAAAAAACAACTATATTTTGCCGAAAAAAAAAACTATTTCTCCGCTCTCTATATAATTATATGCAGGTAGAAGAAGCATAAGGGCCCAGTTGGGTTAAAATCAGAATAATATAATCATATTAATCAATATGAATTTATCTTATGGGATATTTTGAGGACCTATTTTCGGACACCCTCTAAAAATTCTTAAAATTGCATAATTCGCGAAATTAAACCAACGACCTGTCCGGAAAATTGGTTCTTGTCCAGGTATCCAGTAATTGGTGCACCATTGGTATAAAAGTGTGACAAAATATTGTCTCAGAAGTAATATGTAAGATTTTGGGGGTTATTTTAGTAATATTAGTAGGCAAGTTCAACATCAAGGCGTCAGGAGTTTGTCGGGAAGCCGAGTGTCGGCATGGCAGTGGCGCTGGCGCGGGGTGTAGAGCGGAGCCAATCAAATCAAAGCATGGGAGGCCGAGTGCGAGCAAAGTTAGTCGTGGATGCGCCATAGCCGAGACCAGGTCGCTAGCTCTGCCCGCCGGCACACGCAGCCCATCTCAATTGGAAAAACATTTGCAGGAGCAAATGTACGTATACGCGCTCCGGGTTTAAAGAACAATACAAGCTCGTAACGCCCTGATGTTGATGAACCTTGCCGTGATAATTGGACATTCGGGGAAATTGATAAGTATAGACGTGCCGAGGTGGTGAGGGAGCATTGTGTGATTACTGGCTGATGCATACCGCCATTATTATCTCACCCCCTCGTGTTTAGGAAGTAATAGGGAAGGGGAGCCTTAAAATTAAGTGAATTGAGTGTTAAATCTAATTAATAAAATAAACAATTATTAAAATACCAGTAATAATTAAAGTGCCTTTGGATAATAAGATGAAAAATGTATTTAACCATGTCTACCTCATAATAACTAAATAAAAATCATAATCTTTTATGTCTAATTAAATATCTCATTGTTGGAATGATCTGATTACCCTACCCTCAGAATAATAAGAAATATTATTAACATAAAAATAGTGTGTTTTTCAGAAGTCGAAAATATTCTGTAACCTTGGAAATTGGAGGACACGTGTCAAGGTCATGGGCAAGCGGAGACGACAACTAGAGCAGTGTTGCCAAGCGTCCTAGACGCTCGGTTGCCACATTGCTCTGAGTTAAGATTGCCTTGACCGTGTCTCGCGTATTCAAGGTTATAAAAATATACGCTGGTGGTAACCTGTTCTGATCAAAGCAGGCCATTGTTTTAATTGCAATTACGTAAAGAAATACAGCTAAGTAACAAAAAACTAAAGAAGTAATTGTACATTCCTCCAAGTTTTGGATAACTTCAGTATTATATTTATGTGAGATAAACATAATATTGGTGCATGACACCTGAGTCAAGGTAAATAATAAACGATCAGAATAGGCGCTCACAAAGTAACGTGAGTCACCATTGGCGGCAAAAGGAAGCTTCTTTCATTTCTTTGTAATCAAATTAATTGGGAATTTTTTAAATTTTTCTGGATCATGCGATCAATAAGGTTAAGCTCTATATAACAATATTAAAATGACTCAAACTTAGACAACTGATAGTGTAAAGACTACTATATAAAAAGAAAAAGTAATGAGTAAAGATGTATCATCTTTGTAAAGAGCAAGTACTTTTCCTTCTTCTTCTTCTTTTTTTTTTTTTTTTCCTTTTTCTTCTTTTTTTTCTTTTATTTTTTCTTTGCCTGCCCGCGGGCCCCCCCAGGCTGAGGGCCCGGGGGAACCTCCTACTCATCCCCCTCGGTAGATACGCCACTGGATCATAGGTATATATAGCCTAATTTATTTTCAACTGTAACTGAAATTTAGGAAAAATCTAGGAACATTTAGGTCCCACATGTTAGTAATAGAAATAATTGCTTGACTCCCCGCATATTGACTCCCCGCATTGCTGCAGCATATTCTCCTACAAATATTTTGCTATTATATATTTAAACCCCCCCCCTTTTTTAAAAAAAGCTTTAAAACATGAAGAAAAATAAAATTATCAGTATTTCGGGAGGAAAGAAAAATCTCTCTCTCTCTCTCTCTGAGTCTCTCTCTCTCTCTGAGTCTCTCTCTCTCTCTGAGTCTCTCTCTCTCTCTGAGTCTCTCTCTCTCTCTCTGAGTCTCTCTCTCTCTCTCTGAGTCTCTCTCTCTCTCTGAGCATCCTTATTCTGAGTAATCATAAAGTCTAAAGAAATATAAAACAATGCAACATACTATAATATTAAAAATTAAAGTAATATAATATACAAGTTGAAATTTTGATTTATCATAATATACACAAAATTGTAAAATACATTAATGACAAAAACAATGTGAGACTGTTGCACTGCGGTAGGTTGCAGGTTGCAGGGGAACCTGCAAATTGGTATGTTCTGTTCTGTCTTGGGGGGAGGGGGAATTATCATTGACAAAAAGCAGCACAAGACAGACTGGTGGATGAATACACATAACGTAAAAGTAGGTATAGAGCAGAAAAAGAGTAATAAGCGCGAGGCTGTAAATAGTTTATTCTCAGCTCGTTTACATTTAGATACTGAAAGTTATAGTTAGTTGTTCTGATACACAGCACGCAAAGGTAAGTATCAATTAATGTTTTTATTTATATTATTAATGGAGAATTAACCTTTGTTGTAATTATAATTTATGTGTGTCCAAAAAAAAGGGAGATATTTTAAGATACAAATATTGTTCAAATAAATGATCAATAATAGAATTAATCAATTAGATACACAATCTGCTATTACTATTGAACGTAATGTAGTTAGTTTTTTTTTAATGTCATGGATATGTGATACTGAGAAAAAAATCCAGTTGTAATTTTGGTCAAAATTATAAACTAAAAAAAAAAAAAAAAAAAAAAAAAAGTGAAGCTTAAGTCAAGATTTGTTATTCTTTCTTTGTTGTAGGCCTATCTGTAGGAGACAAAGATAATTTTGCATTATAATTATATTTATAATATGTATTTTTAATGAAGGGGAATGAGTCGCTTGTGCTTGACCAATAATTGTGTTACAAACATCGATTTAATTAAGCTCTGAAACAATGCTATTATATTATTACTTTTAATTGCACTCATAAAGAACTAAAAAAAAAAAATAAACATTAAAAATGTGGGAAGCTTTTGAAATACTGTATTTTTCTCGAGACTTATTATTGATTTAATTTTTAAAGCTTCAGATTTTATTCATGGACACAAAATATATTCTCATAAACAAAATACTCGCGTACTGTATATATATAAATATTTATTCATATATATATATATATATATATATATATATATATATATATATATATATATATATATATATATATATATATATATATATTGTAATTTATATTAAAGTGCCATTTATAATTGTTTACGATGATAAAAATTAATTGCATGTACCTAATAAAAATCATTAATGTTGTTTCTAATGATTATAGTTACAGATTGATTCGTTACTTGATCTGATTGTTTTATGGTTAAAAATTGACGTGGTGCCTAATGTATAGCAGGATGGCTGGAGGCTTGTGCGCGGTATGTCATAAAGACGCGGGACAGCAGTGTGCAGGTTGCAAGGTGGTGTATTACTGCGGTCGTGAGCACCAGAGAGCTCACTGGACACAGCATCGTCTTGAGTGCAGACCAGTACACTTAGCTGAGGACCCAATCCTCGGCAGGCACCTTGTGGCCGCGCGCAATATCTCAGCTGGAGAAGTCGTCTTTAGAGAAGCACCGACGGTACTTGGTATGCCCGTTATCAGTCCTTGCACGTATGTTACGCACTCTTAAAAAATATATATACATCGAATGAATTTTTAAATAGCATATACATATTTTTTTGCACAACAATTTTTGGATTCTTTTTGTGCATCATTTGACATCTTTAGCGCATTTTTTTTATTTTGCAGACAAAATGTGCTTAAGCATACACGCATGTGCGATCCTTTTAAATTTTTTTATGTATTTTATATGTATAACGATAGAAAATGAATTCGCATCGCCAAAGATATGCATAAAAAGTTCATTAAGAGGATATTTTTAATAATACTAAAAATTTAATTAATTGTCACAAAGAAAACCATTTGCTAATTATCCTAATGCACATTTAATATTTTTTATCCTTAAACGTAAAACAAATTTTATTTTAATACTTTCAATCACTGAATACATTACCTATATGAAATTAAAAATATTTTACCATTATGTGCAATAGAAACTGAGATATTGATAGTAGCCTTTTAGCTCCAGGGCTAGGCGCCACCCATTGTTCACTAAAGTACATTTGATAACATTACATAAAAAATGTGTACAAAAAAAAAAAAAAAAAAAAAAAAAAAAAAAAAAGCTATAGGAAATTATGAAATTACTAGACGCTCTTAGCTCCATAGGGCAAAGCGCCACCTCGTCGTAGGTAAAAATACTTTTGGTTTGATGTTTTATTATAGAATATCAAATTATAGTTAATTGCAGTTAAAGTAATTAGCGTCCACTGTATAAGAATATGTCGTTGTCAGTTGTATCTTTATAAAAATGAAAAATATAATATACTCCAGTCATACCAAGTTATATCATCCAGCCTATATAGCTAGTACAGTTGGTCGACCGTAGAGTCACTGATAGGCAGACTTGGGCAGTAATCTCGTTACAAGTAACGAAATTACGTAATTTCGTTACTTTTGCCCCAAAAGTAACGTAACGTCATTACTTTTTAGAAGCTGTAACGCGTTACTGTAACGCGTTACATTTTCAAGTAATTTTTGCTGGGTAACGACATTACTTTCAATTTTTCGAGCATCATATCGGTATTCGATACTTTCTGAAAAAAAATCAAGGTAATTTATTTAAAATTTCAAATATCAAGCCAGTTTTCGCGCGCTCTGTTCTACCAACGAATCAGCGCGAGCAGCTGGGAGGGCACTGTGTATAAAAGCACGCTGCCACTTGCTTCCCCAGCTCAGTCAGCTAGTAGATGTTGTGTATGATTCATCTCTAGCTGTACAGAGCTCTCTGCCGTGCTTTGCCTGATGAGTCCTAGGTAAATTTGATACTACTTTGTAATGAATGATGCTCATGTCCCATACCCTCTTTTTTTTTTTTTTTTTTTTTTTTTCATTGTTTTCATTGTTTTATCGTGTTTTTGGAAGTCATCGATATTTTTCCGATATATCGATACTTTTCTTCGATATTATTTGATAAGTATTTAGTACTTTTGAAAAACTATACCCGATATAAAAAGTATCGATACTTTTCTATATATCACCGATTTCTACTGAAAAAAACATATTTGAAACCAAAAATGTATTTTTTTTTCTTATGAATTTTATTTTTAAATAATAATGTATTTAATTTTTCAAATAATGGGAATAATAATAAAATAAAACATTTATTTATACCGTTTTGTTTTACAAACTTATAAATTATTATGAATAAAATATTTATTCCTTGCTAAGAAAAAGAAAGATATATTTTGCCAATATATTACAATATGTATTTTTTTTAAATAGAACCGTTTTCTTTGGAAAATTACTCTTCCCCCCCCCCCCCCTCCTTACTATCTCCTAAAGATTATGCCTGAAATATATTACACGTGTAACTAATATTTGTAAGCCAATATGAAATAAAGTAACGACAAAAGTAATTTCGTTACTTTTTGTAGTAATGAGTAACGTAACGTCATTACTTTTCAAAAAATGTAACTAGTAACGATAACGCGTTACTTTTTACCAAAGTAACGAGTAACGTAACGAGATTACAAAAAGTCAGTAACGAGGCCAAGTCTGCTGATAGACATATTATAACAACGTCATGGGTGTCATGGGTTCGATTCTCGGTGCTTATTTTTTCTTTTTTAAATTTATTTTGCATGATAATAGTTGTTAATTATTGTTAGAATGAAGAAATAAATAACTTAAACATGTTATTTAGCTATAATAAATAAAATATGCTCTAAAATAAGAAATGCTGAAAAAATGTATATTTCACAAAAAATGCATTTCATGCTCCTTATTTTTTGGAGTATACTCAAGTATTATGAAGGGCTTTATATAATGGCGTTTTGAATTTGTAGAATAATTAGTTGTAATTAGTAAGCTTTTCTTTTGTTCTGTGTATAAATTTTATCAGCCTTCTTTGAAGCTATACATAAATAAAATGTAGAATAGAATAGAGTTTAAGTGAAATAATAATAAATGATAATCGTCATAATATTGTGTTGTACGCACGTAAACCCTGTTTTCTTGCACTAAAAAATGCGTGTATTAAATTTGAAAAACCATAGTTGATCGTCATTTTAGTAGCAGAAAACAGGGTCTATCAACACTATCAACAGTATTGATTTAAAACAACAACAGTTCAAAACAAACAAAATAACAAACGTAAAAAAGGATGATGATGTATTTAAAAAACTAAAAGTAATAATAAAAGTGAATAATTTATATTGTTTATTGAAACGCTATACATTATATTTATATATTACATATTCTTTATTTTTTTGTTATACTTGAAAACTTCATTATTATATAAGTACTTATTTTTCAGAATGTGCATGTAATATGTACTTGTAATGTAATAATTATGTAATATGTATATGTATGTATGTATGTATGTATGTATGTATGTATGTATGTATGTATGTATGTATGTATAATAAAAATAATTTAGTAATGATAATATTATATTCATATACAATAATTTAAAAACAAAACCAACAACAGTTCAAAACAAACAGGATAAACGTAAAAAAGGATAATAATTTTAAGGAAAAAAATCCAAGAAAGTAAACGTACTTATATCTTTTTATTGCCAGGTTGTAAGCTAAAAAAATATATCTATCATTTTGAGTGACAATACCCCAAAAGAGAATAGCTTAGACCAAATATAATTATATATACTTATATACATATCATCTCACTCAAGCAGCTATAGTACTCCTTTTGCTTGAGAGCCAAAGGTTGTTAACAATAAATTTAACTAATTGATACCGCACATGTAAAATTCAAAAACTTGGTTTCGCGTGGTGTTACTATAGCCATCCATGCATAAAAATAAGATAAAGAGGTATAATAATTACTAAAATATGAAATTAAAGACTAAATTCTTGCAGAAACTTATTATTATTATTAAAAGTTAAAAAGATGCCATTCTTAAATTTTATTATAAAATTATAATTTACCTGCACTTTAGTTCGTTGGTCAGATTTTACAGTATTTATTCTTTATTTCTTGTTATACTTGAAAACTTAACTTTGCGGACTCATTTTTCAGAATCTTCCTTTTTTTTCTAGATTAGGGAAAATGTATAATATATCGCATGTTTGTCTTTGGGCTTGGCAATACAAATTATTTTTGGTCCTTATCATATTTATATGCTGTCATTACAATACATGTCTATATTTTCTTTACTTTTATTACTTTATTTATGAACAGTTTGAATGCTGCAAGTAATTTTTATATACTAAAGGGTAAAAATATAATAAACATTATACAGTAGAATAAAATAGTACATAGCATGATAAATGCGACTACTTTAAAAATAATTGCTTTTGAGCATCAATAAACGAATGAATAATATGTTAGACATTTTTGCTTCTTTTACTCCTATGTAGATATAGATTATAACTTATTGTTTATTCTTGTATACACATTTATGTACTTAATATTAATAATTATAAAAAGAAATCTAAATGCAACCATCATTATAGTTGTAAATTTTGTGCAAAATATGTTTTAGTAACTGTTTTGCAAGTAATATTTTTATTTCTAATTAAAAGCTTCAATTACATCTAGCGAATTATTTCAACTTAGAAGAAGACGAAACCCCCAGGTATTTAAAATAATTTAAAACAGTAGTTAGGAAAACCAATGAAATACTAAAATTACACAAATATTGTATGGTATATATGTTATAATATTTTTATTTTGCAGGTCCGAAGATGGCATCGTTTCCTCAATGTCTCAGCTGCTACCGCCCCGCTGACGTGGATTGTCCGTGCTCAGGATGCGGATGGCCTTTGTGCAGCTCTAAATGTGAGAGCTCGCCAGTTCACCGCGCTGAATGCGCAGTCATGAGGGCTAAGAATTATAGAGCGAATATCAACGATTCATCTCGCAAATTTGCTGACTATGTCTGCATAACACCACTTCGTATCTTACTATTGCCTGAGGAAAAACGTAACAAAATTCTTGAACTTCAATCACATTTGGAAAAAAGAAAAAATACGCTTTTATATAAATTGCTTAAAAATAATGTTGCTGGATTTATAAGAGATGGATTAGGACTTGCAGATCAGTTTTCAGAAGATGATATTTTAAATATTTGTGATATTTTAGATACAAATTCATTTGAAGTTATATCTCAAGACGGATGTTTGAAAGTAAGAGGTTTATACACTTTAGCTGCTATGATGGCACATAATTGCCGTCCTAACACTCGTCATGTATTTGATGCCACTTCTGCAATGCTGGTTTACGCTACTGTTGACATTGCGAGGGGTGAGAGCGTGACTACCACTTATACTCATACATTGTGGGGTACGTTAGCGAGGCGCATTCACCTGCGAGAAGCAAAATGTTTCGACTGTATTTGTGAGAGATGCAGTGACCCTACAGAGCTGGGGACTTTCCTAGGTGCAATCCTGTGCTCCCGCTGCAAGGAGGGAAAAATTCTATCCACAGCCCCACTTGAAGATTCAGCACCCTGGAAATGTGACAAATGTAGTCATGAAATGTCAGCAAAGCAAATTGAATGGGGAAACCAAGCTTTGAAAACAGAGGTTGAATCTTTAGATAAAAAAGGACCTAAAGCTTTTGAAGAATTTTTAGAGAAATACAAAGGCGTCTTACATCCAACTAATGGACATGCATTGCAAGTTAAATATGCACTTTCCCAGATTTATGGTGGTGTTGAAGGTTATCGATTGCCAGGTAAGATTTTAGTTTGACTGCGGTAAGCATAATAGCATTTAAGTACGAACAGTTAAAAGTGTTGAAAATCCTTCTATTCAAAATACATGATTGAAAATTATTTTTAAAAATTTGACTTAAACTATAGTTCTATTCCAAAATTACATTAAAAGTAGGTAAATTTAACAAACAGTAGATTTTTGTGTGTGGATTGATCTAACTTTGACGCTTTGATATTAAGTGATAAAAGCAAAACAGTATAAATATAAATACAGTTAAGCTAAAAGTTTACTTACCAATAATATATGGGAACCCAAATAACTTTTTCCCCTCTTTTCTTCTTCTGCCTGGTAGTTTAAAGAGATGATATATTATCTTTTTAAGTACCTGGAAAAATTCCATGTTTAAAGTACTGTACATGTTTTTATAATATTAGTTTACAAGCAACAGTATTTTGTGACTATACGTCATCATCTTATGGTAACTGTGCAGAGTTGAACGAGACGCAGCTCGAGCGCAAGCTGGAGATCACGCACGAGTTGATTGACGCGATGGATGTGCTGGAGCCAGGACGCTCTCGCATGCGTGGCATGTGTCTCTTTGACCTGCAAGCAGCCATGGCCATGCAGGCCAAGCTGGACTTCAAGGCGGAAAGAATCACCAAGGAACTAGACCAGGTATATGATAGCAACCAGCATAAAAATGAAATATTTCCCAAATTCGAAAATCTTCCTGACATAGGTAAATTTTATAGATTTTTTTTCCCCCGCTGCTTTCTGATCACATCGTTTTTATTACGCAAAAAATCGTTTTTATCATGCGCTGATCTCTTAGCTTAAATGTATAGCAAAATTAAAACTTATAATTGCGAAAGTTGCATAATATACTATGTACGATTTTTAACAATAAAAACTCCCCCCCCCCCCCCCAAGATTACTAAAAAGGATAGGAAATAATATTTTTTTCTTTATTTATATATTTCACAAATATGCATCAAAAATCAAATTCTTCAAAAACATTCATTGTTCTTATTTGTGGTTATTCAAAATGCAGCTATAAACAATTTTTAACCTTTATGAAGGACGTTTGAAAATATCTCTATCTCTATAATAATATCAATATCTCCCTGTATAGCATCATACGTGTTGTGAAAACTTATTATAAAAGATTATATTATAAGATAAAACAGTACTATTCAGTACTATTTATATTTAAATTAATCAGAAGTAAATTATACACATAATTTTACATAAAGTGATTATTTTTATTCTCATGCATTTTTTTCGCATAACATTCAAGGCATCAATTTTTTTTAAGTAACAAAATAATATAGCCATTAAAATGAAAGAATTGTCAAAATGTTAATTGAATAATTAATGAATTTTTAATTTCTAAATTCACTACTATTTTTAATTATATTTGAAAAGTCTCGAAATGACGTCAAAGGTTGCAACTTTTTCCTATGCCCACAGTCGTAAGTTGCAGCCTGTGACGTCATTTCGTGACATTAAAAAATTAATTAAAAATACTTAAAAAACTCAAAAATTAGAAATTCACATATGTAATCGGACAGTGTACTCTTTCAAAATACGAAATATATATTTTTTCCGATTTCAACATTATTACAATTTAGTTTAGAGTAAAGTAAATAGTATCATGATCAATGACTACAATTTTTATTTTTATTAGAATTGATTTCATATGCTTATTTGCAGGAGATTCTTACAGACTCGATGCGAACTCTGCAAGAAGCTTCTGAAATTTTAAAGACAGAGCCCAGTATGGATGCTGTCATTCAAGAACGCCTTCCTTCCCTTGCAGAGGAACTCGAGATTGCTTACCAAACTGAAACTGAACCTCAAGTTGTGCAACCTAAATCAAAGAGAACCATGCTTGCATAGACAATTTTGATTCCTCCCTCTCTATTTTCTCTCTCATTTTCTGATTATCCATGAAGAAAAATTAAAATAAATAATTTATTATGTAACTAATTAAAAATTAAAGTAGTATATTATGCAAATTGGAATTTTGATTTATCATACACAAAACTGTAAACTGATACATTAATGACAAAAGCAATGCGAGATTGTTGCACTGCGGTAAGTTGCAGGCGAACCTGCAAACTGGTCTGGTCTGGTCTATATTGAAGGGGAAAAAAAAAAAAAAAATACTCATTGACGAAAAGCAGCACAAGACAGACAGACCGGTGGATGAATATAAACGTACACATAACGTAAAAGTAGGTATATAGAGAAGAAGAGAAATAAGCGCGGGTTGAAAATAGTTTATTCTCAGCTCGTGAACATTTGGACCACGCTGCTCTATACATAAAGTAGTTAGTTGTTCTTATACACAGCAAGCAAAGGTAAGAATCAATTAATGTTTCTAATTACATTTGTAATATAGTTAAATGATGGAGAAATAACTTTTCATTAAATTATATTTTATGTACGTAAAAAAAGCAGAAGATATTTTGAAATTCAAATTCTAAGTCCATTCTAAATTTAAACATTGTTCAAATATAAATGGATAATAATAGAATTACTAAATTATATACAATAAAATGCTGCTATTATCATTGAACGTGATTTGATTTGTTTTCTTTCAATGTCATAAAGATGTGGCCCTGAGAAAATATCCAGTTGTAATTCGATCACGATACTAAAAAAAAGTAGAATAACAACGATGTGAAACTGGCGTCAAGATTTATATTGTTCTTTAATTCTTTATTGTAGGGCTACATAGTACATAATATAGGAGGCTCGGAGATTTTTATATTACAACTTTTATTTTAATGAAGGAGACTGACTTGTTTGTGCTTTGACTAATAATTGCGTTATAAGCTTTGAGGTAATGCTACTATGAAATGAAGTAGGATTATTTTAAAATTTTATGTGCACTTTCATACACAGTAAATTTGAAAAGCAGAATCTACTTCATTATACCGAGTCATTTTGACTTGGCGTAAAAACTGCTCATGTCTTTTTTCCAAAAAAGCTACTCTTGCTATTATTTCTAAAGGTCATTTTAGTTTTTATTTTGGAGTAAAACTACTTGGTTTCTCCGAGTTATTTCTGCTGCGATAATAGCAGGGTGACTCGCTCGCGCGTCAAAACAGCTCGAGCTACCTGAGCAGAATCTGCTTTGCCGTTGCAGTTTTGGGAGGTGCAGCTCGCGTGACGTCACACTACTTCTACTCTAGGCGAAGCAGTTTTAGGGCTGCGAACCACAGCTGATATAGCTTTGTTTTGAGTAGAATTTGCTTTAATTTTTTCTTTCATAAATGTGATGCCATTATTTTTTATTTTTAATATAGATTAAAAATTATAATTTAAATATGTTGTTTAAAATATTATTTATATGTTTATATTATAAAATTCTTTCGCAGAAAAACATACAGATTCTGAAGTTTATAGATTAAAAATTAAACATAGAGCAAACAAAATATTAGAACGCACTCACATCAAATACTTATAAAAAAAAAAAAGAAAAGGAAAGGAGTTGTAAATATTTATTTGTTCATTTCATATAGTAATAATATTACATTGCAAATGAGCATATAAAAATATGAATAATAATACATACATATTTTTATTTTTAAAAATGAAATAATAATAAAATTTATATAATATTATAATAAATTTGCAAACTTAATAATATTGCAGCGCGGCTTACAAACAAAAAAGTTCGTATTCAAAACTTACGTTTATGAAGACATAAATGAAACTCGAGTAAAAATTATAACTTTTTTCGTGCGTCTAGTACTTTATGGTACTCATTTGCAATGTAACAATATATACTTATCTTTTATTAGAAAGATATTAATCCATAACACAGGAGAAATGATTTAGCACACCACGTTCTATAAAATATAAAACATATGATTCACCGGAAAGGGGTTCACAAGTTAAAATCAGGGTTTCCGGTCCTCGAGATGACGCACCCTGAAACTACCCTGTGCTGTAGTAGTATCTACTCGGGAGAGAGCAGTTTCTGCTCAAGCGGTGAGCAGTTTTACTCGCGCTCTCACCACTCAAAACAGCTCACATACCGCGAGTCAAAATAACCGGGAAATATTAAGGTAGAATCAGCTCACTGAGAAGTCACTTGTATGCAATAGTAGCTTTGTTCAAGTAGATTTGATTACAAAAGTGAAGCAAAATGAATTATGGTTAGCAAAGTTGATATTCTTTCTGCATATGCGTAGCTATTTGCTTATATGAAAGTCAATATGGAACCAAATATGACATCAAAACCACTTTACGTGTCAAAACTACTCTATTTTCAAAATAGCTCAAAGAGCAAAACTGCTTCAAAATTTTTCTGTGTATAAAGAAATACAGGAAATTAAGAATTTAGGTAATTTCTTAAACATTTAATTCATAGTTTATTTTTTATTTTTTATTTTTTTATTTTTTTTTTTGGAAGCTTTAGATTTTTTACAATTGATTATTACTTTGTGCATTTTTGATATTTTTTTAAAATAGGTATTAGAATAAACGAAATATTTAAGTTGCACATATACTTTTTTTTCTCGTTCTGTTTATTAAAGGGACATTTAATTAATATAATTGTTTACGATACTAAAAATTAATTGCATGTACCTAATAAAAATCATTAATGTTGTTTCTAATGATTATAGTTATAGATTGATTCGTTACTTGATCTGATGGTTTTATGGTAAAAAATTGACGTGGTGCCCAATGTATAGCAGGATGACTGGAGGCTCGTGCGCGGTATGTCAGAAAGACGCGGGACAGCAGTGTGCGGGCTGCAAGGTGGTGTATTACTGCGGTCGTGAGCACCAGAGAGCTCACTGGTCACAGCATCGTCTTGAGTGCAGACCAGTACACTTAGCTGAGGACCCAATCCTCGGCAGGCACCTTGTGGCCGCGCGCAATATCTCAGCTGGGGAAGTCGTCCTTAGAGAAGCACCGACGGTACTTGGTATGTCCGTTATTGGCCTTTGCACGTATGCTTCTCAAGTATCATGAAGCGATTTATATAATGGCTTTTTAATTTGTTGTATATATTCAGTTGTAATTAGCTGCAATTATTAAGCTTTTTTTTTGGTCTGTATATAAATTTTATTAGCCTTCTTTGGAGTTATATATAAATATGTAGAATAGCATACAGTTAGTATGTAATAAAAAGAATGATAATGGTCATAATTAGAGACCGGATTTAATGGTACTTTTAAAAAAAAATGGTAACAAAAATGGTAACATTTGAGGCCTAAAAATGGTACTAAAATGGTAAAAAATGATATAAAAATCGAAAAAATGGTAAAAATGGTAAAACGTTTAAAATAGCGTAAAAACTGTTAATTAGCAGTTTCTGCAAGGTGGTGTATTACTGCGGTCGTGAGCACCAGAGAGCTCACTGGTCACAGCATCGTCTTGAGTGCAGTAGCAAGAGTTTATCATTGGACAAATAGAAAAATAAAAAATTAAGTTTGATATTTTGAAACTTATTATTTCATTGCTTTTGCTTCTATTTTTTTAAGATCATTTTTGTTTTGAGCTAAAATAATTAAACCGATCACTTTAGCCAAAGTAAAAAACAAAGAACAATTTTTATAACTTACAATTTGCTCCACTAAAGCATATTAAAATAAGTTTTTTATAAGCTGTTTGAAAGAAAGACGCGCTACAATAATAAAAAAGTTACTTATAGATTAATACAACCCTAGAAAATTATCTCGCAGTGGAGAAAGAAACAATAAAAATAATATACTGCACGCCTGTAAAGTATGCACCTTTATGGAATAAAAATTAAAGAAATAAATGTGGACCTAAATATTTGATAGATACGTAAGTTTTGCGCGAAATAAAAGATTTTTTTTTGAAATACTATATAAATATGAGGAGTTGAATACGTTTTTTTTTTTAATTGAATTGACTTTGCTAAATTTATTTGTATACGTAGAGAGCAATCTCGTATTCATAAACAAATGAGAACAAAAATGATTAAAAAATACTTTGCAGTTTGCACAGTGATAGAAACTTAAATTTTTGGCATTATTGAAACTTGTTATGACAACAAAACTACACGTAATTTTAGATATTCGATCGAAATAGCATTTACTTATTCAAAGTTATTAATTATTATTATTATTATTTTTTAATTTTATCGCACGCGTCTCTAGAAGAGTTTTCGTAAGAGAGGACGCAATGAATCGACGAAAATTTGGATTCATTGCCTATTTTTGGCTGAAAATTTATTATTTTTTGACTTCGCTTTAACGAAAGCTCGTTATATTGGTTTTTATTTATGCTTTTATACTTGTAAATTTCAGCGGGACTGGTGAAATTACTTCGCTATATGCTATAATGAAATTTCGCTATATCGAGGTTTTACTGTTGTAGCTTTTTTTTTCTTCTAAAAAATCAATAATAAGAAAATTAAACCCAAAAAATTAAAAACTATAGGCGGATTTTTTTTATTATTATTTTTCACTTGTATATTTTTTCATTCTTTGCAAATCCTTAATTGCTTGCCTTAATATGTATGTATAATGAAATATGTAGGAGATGTACTACAATAGAAGATATTAATAGTGAATTGGAGATTTTTTTCTTTTTTTTTTCCTTCTTTTTTTACAAATCATGCTTAGATTATTCAGTACTATATCTTTACCAATTTATTATTTATAAATTAAAAAAAAATGCTATAAAGTATAAACGAAATAAAAATCAAAGCAATATTGCGTCTTCTAATACTTCGTTTTGTTTTTTCGTCGTTGAAAAAATAGTAAAAATGTCGAAAATTGGTAACGCTTAAACAACTTCAAATTGTCCAATTCGTACTCATTTTTGGTTAAAAGTTACCTAAAACTAACATTAAAAAAGTCGAGAGTACCAGCAAATCCGGTCTCTAGTCATAATAAATTTTAAATACAAAAACAATTAAAAACGAGCGGGATAACAAACGTAAAAAGGACAATGTTCTTAAACAACAATAATAAAAACTTTCCAATTAAGTGAACACTATCAAATATCCTTTTTATTAGTAGGCTGTACATACAAAATATTATTCTTAATTTTATGTCATACTTGAAAACTGAATTTTGTACTCTTTTTTCAGCATCTTACTTTTTTCAATCTCTCTCTCTCTCTCTCTCTCTCTCTCTCTCTCTCTCTCTCTCTCTCTCTCTTTTCTTGATTAAAGGTTGAAGGTTTATCTATATTTATGTCTCATGGGTGTTTTTGAACTTGACAATACAAATTATTTTTGGTCTTCATACTCTCATCAAATGACTAGATTTTTTTTTTTTTTTTTTTTTTTTACTTTTCATTGATGAACAGTTTGAACACTGCAAATAATTTTTATGGTAAAAGGTAAAAATATAATGCACATACTGTAGAACATAGCATGAAAAATTTGGCTACTTTAAAAATAATTGCTCTTGGGCATCAATAAATGAATGAATATAGTTATAAATTTTTGCTTCCTATATACTCTAGATAATAATTATATAGATTATGTAACTTATTGTTGTACTTAAATAATAATATAAAAAAATAAATATAAATGCAACCCTCATTATAGTTTAATATGCTGTGCAGTAGATTTAGTTAGTACCTGTTATGTAAATAATATTGTAATTTATGATTAAAAGCTTCAATTTTCATCTAGAGAATTACTTCAACTTAGAAGAAGACGAAACCCCAGGTATTGTAAATAACTTAAAAAGTAGTTAGAAAAACTAATGAAATACTAAAATTACACATATTATTTATTTTGCAGGTCCGAAGATGGCATCGTTTCCTCAATGTCTTGGCTGCTACCGTCCCGCTGACGTGGATTGTCCATGCTCAGGATGCGGATGGCCTTTATGCAGCTCTAAATGTGAGAGCTCGCCAGTTCACCGCGCTGAATGCGCAGTCATGAGGGCTAAGAATTATAGAGCAAATATCAACGATTCATCTCGCAAATTTGCTGACTATGTCTGCATCACACCACTTCGTATCTTACTATTACCTGAGGAAAAACGTAACAAAATTCTTGAACTTCAATCACATTGGATAAAAGAAAAAATTCACCTTTATATAAATTACTTAAAAATAATGTTGTTGGATTTATAAGAGATAGATTAGGACTTGCAGATCAATTTTCAGAAGACGATATTTTAAATATTTGTGGTATTTTAGATACAAATTCGTTTGAAGTTATACCTCAAGACGGATGTTTGAAAGTAAGAGATTTATACACTTTAGCTGCTATGATGGCACATAATTGCCGTCCTAACACTCGTCATGTATTTGATGCCACTTCTGCAATGTTGGTTTACGCTACTGTTGACATTGCGAGGGGTGAGAGCGTGACTACCACTTATACTCATACATTGTGGGGTACGTTAGCGAGGCGCATTCACCTACGAGGGGCGAAATTTTTTGACTGTATTTGTGAGAGATGCAGTGACCCTACAGAGCTGGGGACTTTCCTAGGTGCAATCCTGTGCTCCCGCTGCAAGGAGGGAAAAATTCTATCCACAGCCCCACTTGAAGATTCAGCACCCTGGAAATGTGACAAATGTAGTCATGAAATGTCAGCAAAACAAATTGAATGGGGAAACCAAGCTTTGAAAAAAGAGGTTGAATCGTTAGATAAAAAAGGACCTAAAGCTTTTGAAGAATTTTTAGAGAAATACAAAGGCGTCTTACATCCAACTAATGGACATGCATTGCAAGTTAAATATGCACTTTCCCAGATTTATGGTTGGCTTGAAGGATTTCGATTGTCAGGTAAGTTTTTTTTTGTTTTTCTGTTTGAAAGTAAGATGAATTTAATAGTTAAACTAGTTTAAAATTCTCCTTCTCACAATGATGTTTATCACCTTAAGCTATATATTGAACAAATATTTTCATAATGTTAAATCAATTTTAATTATATTTTCTTTGTCTCCCCCCCCCCCCCCCCCCCCCAAAAAAAAGAAGAAAAAAAAGTAGTTGTAATTAGTTATTTAAGTTTTTGTTTAAATTGATCTACCTTTGACGCTATAATATCAGAGCTAAGCAATTTTACATTTAAGATAAAAAGATCACATTCCAAGAATATTATGGGCATCATTCCCGTCCATAACTTTTTTTTCTTTAAAATTTCCGTCCATTTGCATATTTTATATTATTCTTTTTATATTATAGTACATAATATTATATTATTAAAAAAATCTCATGTTTGAAGTAATCATTTTTATAATATTAGTATATAATTAAAAGTATTTCAAGACTATACGATATCTTGGTAAATGTGCAGAGTTGAACAAGACGCAGCTCGAGCGCAAGCTGGAGATCACGCACGAGTTGATCGACGCGATGGATGTGCTGGAGCCAGGACGCTCTCGCATGCGTGGCATGTGTCTCTTTGACCTGCAAGCAGCCATGGCCATGCAGGCCAAGCTGGACTTCGAGGCGGAGAGAATCACCAAGGAACGAGCCCAGGTATGAGATAGCAACTGAAGGAAATATTTCCAAATTTAGTTTTAAAAATCTTCCAGGCGCATTATAGATTATAGGTAAATTTTGCATAACAGTATAATATTTCTTTTCTTTCTTTCACTGCTTTCTGATCACATCGTTTTTATTACAGAAATCCGTTTTAATCATGCACCGATCTCTTGCTTGAATAGCAAAATGAAACTTATAATTAGTAAAGTTTGCATAATATATAAGATTACATAAGATATTATTATAAGATCATTAGCTTTTCAACAATAAAATCACTATTTTCCCACCAGTAGATTATCTATAATTTGGGAAATAATATTCTTTGGTTATTTTTTTTTTTATTGTTATTATTATTTTTTTTACAAAAATACATCAAAAATCAAATTCTTCAAAAATCTTCATTATGCCTATTATCATTTACGGCTAATAAAAAATGCAGCTATAAACAATTTTTAACCTATATGAAGGTCGTTTGAAGATAATCTATATTTCTATCTATATAATAATATCTGCTGATTAGTATCATAGTGCAGTGGAAACATTATATATATTAAAAGATAAAGATTTTTCATGCATGTTGATATAGTGGTATGAAATAATACTTTTTATTTATTTAGAAAAGTATTATACACATTTAATTTCTTATTTGTAGGTTATTTGTATCCTATAATAAAATGCATTTTTTTTTCTTATCAAATTTAAGGCGTGTTATTTTTTTTTCAAACAACCATTAAAATGAAATTTGTCAAAGTGTTTTAATACTTATAATTTTTAATTGATATGCGCTATAATCTAAATCACACAAAAAAAGAAAGTGTACTTAAAAAATAATAATAATAAAAAAATAATAATAATAACAAGATTATTAAATCCATAGAATCCAGTTTTAAAATCCAAGTTGTATCATGATCAATGACTGTACAATTTTAATTGTTCATATCTGCTTTTTTGCAGGAGATTCTGACAGACTCAATGCGAACTCTGCAAGAAGCTACTGAAATTTTAAAGACAGAGCCCAGTATGGATGCTGTCATTCAGGAACGCCTTCGTTCCCTTGCAGAGGAACTCGAGATCGCTGATGAACCTGAAACTGAACCCCAAGTTGTGCAACCTAAATCAAAGAGAACCATGCTTGCATAGACAATTTTGATTCCTCCCTCTTTTTGCAGAGTTTTTAATTGTAAGCAGTGTAAAAATGTATATTCTATTGACTAATAAAGGAACAACTGTTTTGAGGCTGACTATAAGCGATTTCGCTCAAATCCGCTTCCGTTTCGACGTACTGCGCATGCGTAGTAAGAAGAAACGGAAGCGGATGTGACCGAAATCGCTTAAAGTCAGCCTCAAAACAGTTGTCCCTTTATTAGTCAATATTAGATCTTGATATGCATGCAACGAAAATATTTTTGTCGTTACAAGTCACACAGCCACAATTAAGTCTGCAGTCAAGGCGACACAGTGTGTTAGTAAAACAATTATATTGACATTTGATCATGTTATTATACTTTTTGAAACATTTCTTTTGTATTAAATTGATTATAATTAGAAAAAATTAGCGATTTCTTTTTATATCATATCTACAAGATATTTTAGTTTAAAAGATATTTCAGTTTAAAATGCAATATTTTTTAATGTAGCTTTTATATAGATTGTTGTTTTGTCTCATTATATTTATAACTTTTATTTCTTAAATAAATAGTACAAAAATAATATAGAAAACTTATTACTATATATTTCAGAAAATTAACTTAGAATGTCAAGGTCAAGGTTAAGATCAAAGAATTATGTTTGATGATTAATAAAAAGTTAAAAGTTAAAAAAAAGTAAATTTTTTGTGCGTTTGAAAGTGATGAACGCATAAGAAAAGGAAATAATCGCGGTAATAAAGTATAACCTCAAAAGCCACTCGCTGTTTACTTACAAAACGTCATAGATTATTCAAACGTCATAAAAAACACGCAAACTATGATAATGATAGTCATACAAATACTAAAGCAAATATATAATATGGATGCCAGAACATTTAATCGACATATAACTACTAGCTGATGCAGTAAGTATACTGTAACCCGCGCGTCCTAAATATCAATATTAATAATAAAATAATGTAATGTTTTATTATTGATATTTAGTCCTCTTTACATATTCGCGTTCATATAGTACAAGATGTACTTCTTTGTAATTTAACTGCATAAAAAGTGCATTATAACATAATTGCGTGTGTTGCGTGCGAGGCGACGGGAAGAAAGAGAGTCTGAGTGTGGAGCTTGAGGTGTCGCGCTGGCGCCTTAAGCTATAACGCCGCTCTATGCATTGTTCGGCATATAGCGCTAATTTTATCACTTATAATCCACATTCATAATTTTATAATAAAATATAGTATTACTTATGTGAGTTTTTTAATTTGAAAAGTTCTCCAATATCATATAAGAAACGTAGAAGAGTTAATAACATTATATTGCTAATAAACATTATCAATAACAGTTATAATTGATAATCTTTTAGTATAGATTATCAATAAGTTATCACAGAATTATTCATTAATACATCCATCAAAGCTGTACGCTTTGCGTGAATATTCAGCGACGGCCGAGAGCGACGAGGACGAGTCCGGCGGCAGAGCAGGTTACAGCGGCGGAGCGCCGGAGAGCGAGAAGAAGGTAACTCAGTAGCGGGGTTCGGGGTTCGGAAACAACATTCACTATGGCGCAGGCTACAAATGGTGTCAGAAGCTGGTGAATCGTATCTATGTGACTTTAAGTGAATAATTTCGAACCTCCAACGAACATTTTCAATGAACTTTGAGTTTGTGCTACCTACTTTTCCACACTACCTTGGGCAAAGAGAGAGAAGGAACGGACGGAACGCTATGCAGTTTTTCCTCATCATGGAGATTTCTCTATACAGTGGACATACACGGTAAGCTCATTTCTTTTTACAATTTTAACATAAAATTGCACGACTAATAATAAATTTGGTAGCAATATATCTGGGTAAAAATGGCTTTCTTTACACATAATGGTAAAGAATATTCTCTCATTGATTTAGTATTAAAAATTGAAGAATTAGAAAATAAAAATAAATCACATGAAGATGAAATTTCTGAATTAAAATCTTTGAATAAAAATCAAAAAGAAAAAATAGATGAAATAGAAACTACAACTATTGCCGAATTAAAAACAAGACTAACAGTTATGCAAGAAAATTTTCAAATAGCTAAAACTTCAGATAGTTCAAGTACACTTATTCTTATGAATACTATACCTAAATTTTCAGGAAAAGTTCAGGAAAATATTCATAATTTCTTCCAAAAAGTGGAACAAGCTCAAGAATTAGGGGGATGGGATGTAAATAAAACTCTCTTAATTGCAAAGCAAATTCTTGATGGAGAAGCGCTGACTTTCGTGAGCAGCGACGTGAAAGCCAAAGAAGTAAAATGTTATAATGAATTCAAAAACATTATGATTAATCGCTTCAAATGTAAGAATACAACACGTTATTATAGAGAATTATTATCTGTTATTACTATTCAATCGGAGGAATCAATTGAACAATTTGCCGATAGAATTAAATCAGTAAATGTAAATACTTATGAATTGACTGATAATAATGATAGAAATGAGGCAGTGAAGTTCGAAGCTGATCAGCGTGCGCTAGATAGTTTCCTGAATGGTCTAGGAGGAACAGTTCTAGGCGACCGCGTGCGTGGAGCATGTCCTGAGTCATTTGATAAGGCAGTATCGACTGCAATTGCATTCAATGAAGCAACAAGACGCGCAAAAATTGAAAATCATCAATCTACAAATAATCAATATTTGCCAAATTCAAATTTACCCCCACCACTCAATCAATTTGAAACTACTCTACGTTCAAATACTTCATTCAATCGTAATTTCTCACCTTACTACAATGATAATCAGTATCAAAAATTTATTGAAAATCAATATCGATCAGATTTTGCTGAAATTAAAAATCCTGAAATAATTAATCATCAATATTATACTCAAACTTCTAATCGCAAGAAACGTCGATATCATCAAAATTCAGATAATAATCAATATAACTTCAACTCTCAAAATTCATTCAATAATATCGATAATAATCAATCAGCTGGTTATTATGACTTCGATCAGCATCAGTTTAATAGCTTTGATCAGTATAGGGAAAATGCGCAAGATTTCACCCCTTGCAAGAAACCACGTGATTTACAACCCCCTGAATATTATTGTGGAAATTCACAACAAGAATATTATTGCGAAAATTCGCAACAAGAAATTTCTCATGAATTAAATCCGAGCGATTCGCAACAAGAAATCTCTCGCTTGCAAGATGTGGAGCCAAATTTTCTCCAGGGCGCCCCACACGGCCATGGGTTGCGCCCACCCCTAAATTAGAACAAAAATTTGTTCCAATTAGTAATAAAAACGTATATAATGTAAATAGTCAATACAATTTAATTTTAGAATGTAAAATAAATAATAATAATATGCGATTTTTAATCGATACAGCAGCTGAAACTTCTGTAATATGGAATACTGTAGATACTAGTAACTTAATGAAAAATAAATTTCAAATATTTGGTTTGGGGAACCAAAAAGTAAATTCATATGGCTGCAAGAACGTGAAGATGAACATTGACCATAATAATTATAAAATTGAGATGCACGTTGTTAAGCATGAGTGTTACAATTATGATGGTTTGTTAGGAATTGATTTTTTGCGTAAATACAGGGGCGTGATTAACATCGGTAAAAATGAGATTACACTACATGGACACACATTTCCATTAGTATCAAGTTACACCGATGATTCAAATTATGCTGAGGTTAAGCATTTGGGACGCCAATTGCCTACTCCACCTCGGTATACTCCACTTAAAACTACAGCACCCCTTAAAATTTCTCCAGGGAACGCAAAAATAAATTTCTTTCAAGTTTCTCATAAACAAGCATTAGAATTTAGAAATAATTTCTTTGTCGTAGAGCCACTTGAAGTAAATCAGCCTCTCGATGAAAAAAGAATTTATATTGCACGTACTATATCACAATTAATTAAACAAGAATGTAATTCACATCATTGTACAAAAAATTGCATACAATGCAAATATTTTGTGCCCGTGCAAATTTCTAATTTCAATACTTCTAATATAACATTAATCAAAGGTACGCTTATTGCTCGTATAATCGCAGTAACTCAAGATGATATTATGAGTGCGGATTGTCTCACGGCCGAGAGCAATACGGAGAATGCAACTCGACACGTTCATAACATACACTCAGAAAATGTAGACTACGAAGAAGAGTTAGAAATTAATGAAGAAATATTAAATGAAAAATTACAACATTTACCACCTGAATTTAGAGAAGAATTTAAAGCTATGATATTAGAAGATTTTCGTGACATATTCATAGAAAAGAAAATTAGAGAAGGTACTCATCTAGTAGAACATAATATTCGTTTAACTGAAGATAAAGTAGTTAGAACAAAACCATATAAAATAAGTATGGCCCTGCAAGATTATGCCGATATTTCTCTAGGCGCTCAACTAGATTCAAGAACTATAAGAAAATCAACTAGTCCATATAATAGTGGCATAGTTTTAGTCAGGAAGAAAACACCTGATGGTACTATTCAATATAGAGTAACTTTGGACCTGAGAAAAATCAATACTTTAACTGAAGCTGAGCCCTATGCATTTTTAAATATTCAAGACTCATTATCTAATCTATCTAAATGTAAATATTTTACAACTCTTGATCTAAAAGATTCGTTTTACAATATACCACTTGCTGAAAATAGTAAAAAATACACTGCTTTTACTGTACCTTCAGGTAAATATGCAGGTACATACGAGTATAATTTTATGCCGCAAGGTTTAAAAAATGCTTCAGCTAGTATGCAGCGATTTTTAGATGGATTACTTCATAATCTATCGCCTCTAATAGTACTATGTTACATAGATGATCTATGTGTATTTTCTAATACAATAGAAGAAAATATTGCTAGAACTCGTCAAGTTTTAGAACGACTACAATATGGCAACGTCACAGTAAACTTGAAAAAATGTCAATTTGCAGTGCAAAAAATTATTTTCCTAGGCTACACAATAGAAAATAACACAATATCAGCAGATCCTAGACTTGTACAAAAAATTCAAGATTTCCAAATACCACACGATATTCGTGATGTAATGGCTTGGAATGGACTTTCAGGTTATTATAGAATATTAATTAAAAATTATGCTGAAATAAATAGACCAATATCAGATTTATTAAAAAATCATAAAAATAATTTGAAGAAAAAAGTAAATTTCACTCAAGAATGCATAGATGCATTTTTAAAAATTAAAAAGATTATGACGTCATCACCTGTACTAGCGATACCAGATCCTAGAAAAGAATTTCGACTTTGTGTTGATACGAGTGGCTGGGCCAGCGGCGCAGTCCTAGAACAGCTAGGTGAAGATGGAATTTATCATACATTTATAAATAACAAACTTTCATTCTCGAGCGCAGCACCGCACACTCTCTCACCTCACTTCAGTGTGTTTTGTTGAGAAAGATTAACGTATGCTTCGATCATTCTTTCAGAAATGGCTCAAGATATCAAAAGCATTCACTCAGCTCTTATCAAAGATGTATATGAGGTTCCATTAACAGAAATTATTAGACCTTTTCAACCAGAACTTGATGAAATTAAAGTAAGAAGTATCATGAAAATCTTAAAGGTAAGATCCATTTTTTTTATTACATTTATGTTTGTTTACCTTTTTATTATACTATAATATCGCGTGTATTTGATTATATTGCAACAACGATATAACTTTTTTTTAGAGTATAGAAATGTGCAAATTGATAGATTTTTTATCAGATTAAAGCAGGAAAAAAAAAAACTAATAAAAATTAGACTCGATCAAATATTCTACACAGCAAATTATTTTGAAATTGCGCTGCAAATTTTATAAAAAAAATATTGCCCATAGAATATTTACACAGACGATGAATTATATGTTTATATTTTTCATAATAAGAATAGAGGCGACAGACTTGTATAAGTTTGCTTGATTAATTATTTAGGTACTTGTTCATTCATTCATTATTCAATTTTTAGGATCCCCAGAGAGAACACGAAATTCCTCCGATTGATATACTATGGCTGCAAGGTTCAGAAGGTGGTAATTATTACTTTTCATTTGGTGGATGTCACAGGTTTGCTGCCCATCAGTTACTTCACCTCAACACGGTGCGTGCCAAGTTGGTGCGCTCCACTCTCGAGGACCTAAGGTTTTACTTAGGGGCTTCCACCCCCGAAAACCTTAAATAAAAATCACTTAAATCTGTTATTAACACCGTTATCTTTATGTGCGATGTTTGATTAATTTAATAATTATAAATTTAGTACAATAATCTGAATATATAATTTAAGAAATTCCTTGACCTCTTTATTAAATGTGTATTGACTGACTGATAAAGCTTTATTTTTTATTTTTAATGTTCTGTAATAAAATGCATGATTGTTGCTTTCTACAAAACATACACCTCGCACCTACAAAATATTATACGATTCACATAAATAGCTCTGTATAACGTAATTGATATCTATATAATATATTGTAAAATGTAAATAATAAATATTAAACATTAAAATTGTCTGCAAAATTTGTATGACGCTTGATTTGATAAAAAATGAAATGTAAATAACATAATGTGTAAATACATCAAATTCATTCAAACTCAACTTTTGTTTTCTTATTTATGCTAAGTAATTTGTATTATTATTACAAATAATAGTAGCAGAATCTTGTGTACATCAAGCTTGATTTGCTTGGGATTAACTTTAAAGAAATAAACAACTTAAAAGCTCATTTTACTATTTAAATTTTCTGAAAGTATTTCTGTATATATTATAATACTTATAGAGAAATCAAGATTAAAATTGAATTGAAAATTTCAATGTACGGTTTAAATATACAATAAAAATAAATGTGCTTGTCATAAAGGAGAAAGTTGACGCCTCCTATAGAAGAGGCTCAATATTATATCCTTTTGATATTCATGACACACTAATTATATATGTTAATGAAATTGAAGCTATACTGTATATATATATATATATATATATATATATATATATATATATATATATATATATATATATATATATATATATATATATATTATAATATGTTAAGTAAATTAAGAACCTTTTCAAAAGATTTTTATTTTTATTATTATGTTAAAAAAAGTGCATAATAGAAATTTGTATAAACTAAATTAGTTTTGTAAATTTTTAAAAGTAATTCAAAGTAAAAATGAGATAGTTTTAAAAGTTAAGTAAACTTTTTTTTTTTAAATTTCATAACTATAATGTATGCTACGAACCAACTTTGAGTTACATTTTTATATTTTTACGGAGCCCTGAAGTTCTATCTCAAGTTAATTGTCCATACTAAAATCTCAAACATATATTGGACGTAATAAGATCTTAGAACTGTATTTTTGACAAAACCATAAGATGCTGTTTATAAGCCTTAAAATTATATAGTGGCAAATAAATAAATAACAACATTTCATTGAATACTGTATTTTTGTAACAATAATATATTCAAGCAAGAATAATTTTATAGCTCATCCAGTATGAACTTGCACAACGCCGTTTTACTAAATGCCAATAATTTTTGATAGAATATATGACATTTTAAGAACTGAATTTTTTTTTCTTTAAGAACTTTCTATCTTTGAATTGAATTGTGTAATCATTTACTCTTTTATTATAGTTGTAATCAATACAGTAATATATACTTATATAGTCATGTATTTATTTTAATTTATATACTCCACCAATAAAGGATACAATATACCTTAAGTAGTCTATTCATTAATATTTTTTGTAAATTTTATTAATTTAATTTGCTATAGAATAATTTAATATACAATATATTAAAGGTACATCAATTATACCGCTTTATATTGAAATATAATAAAATGGATCGTCTATTTTTACATTATAAATTTACCTATATAGTCTTTGTATAAGAAGAGGTTATAATAGTGAGATTGTATTTTAGAGTGTGTCTCATATAACAACATGCAATCTATTAAATTAGTTTGCGTTGCGTCACAGAGACCACACAAACAAACAATTACCCTCTGTTTTCAACGCTGCTTCAAAATATAATAGCATTTCGTTTTTCGCCGCCTTACTGACTGGATATACTCTTATATCAATTTCTTTTTTAATTGATTTTATTGAAATGAATAAAATTTCAAGTAATGATTACTTACATGCACGACCGAGTGATGCATTTGTGAAATCTTTGCAACCGTTTTTCTTAATTTCTCGTGCTGTCGGAGCAATGCCTTTACATTGGGACTCGGAGACGAGGAAATTAAAAGTATGTCCATTATTGCTTTGGACGAGTAGTACAGTATTAGGAATTTTTCTTTTAGCGGCATGGTATTTCTTCGTAACCTATTCTATTCCTTTAATTCAGTATGGACACCAATGGTCAAGTAAAGTGTTTTGCGATACTGTTGTTATTTTAATTTTTATTCTTTTGAATAATATTTCTTACACTGTTACAATTTGTTTAATAAATCGAAACTCATGTAATTTGACAGGAATATTAAATTCTTTTGCAAAAGTTGATAGTTTATTAATGAATTCTAATATTGATCATGATCGTGTTTATTGGAGAAGCTGGGCGTAAGTATGTTTTGCTTTTATTCCGTGGGCAATGACAGTATCCACTGCAATATTCGCGTATGCAGATCAACCTTCAGCAATCTACAATGTCCCTCTTTACGTATTAAGATTGGTGGTTTCATTTTATGAGAAACAACTTGTGGTTTGGTGTCTTCTTGCGGCAGAGCAATTTCTGATGATAAACCGCAATCTGGCTGCACTGGCCAGCACAGCACGACAAAATTGTGGTCTCTTTGTCAATCAAGGGGATGACAAGGTACGTATTACATTAAAATATTCGTAAAAGTAGGCCGACAAAAAAAAAAAAAAAAAAAGCTTGGAAATTACGTTCTTTATGAAGCAAATGAAAACAATTGTTATATAATCCTGAGTTTTTCAGATAAATAATTATTGATTGTTTTAATGAAGGATAGAGTAAAAAATATACCATTATGTTTATTTATTTTAAGGCTCTTATATATATATATATATATATACAGTATATAAAATTATATATATATATATATATATATATATATATATATAATATATATATATATATATATATATATATATATATTATATATATATATCAGATTTACCAAATCATTTCGGGAAGCTCGCGGCACAGAAGTCTACGGGGTCTCATAAAACCTAATAACCTAAATGAAATTTTCAGTTTCAGTCTATTCCCTATACGCTGCTAAAGATAATGAGTTTTTATTTGCAGCAATCATTTGTGTTTTTTAAAGAAATATCGAAATTTTGTCCAATTTTGATATTTTATATAATTAAAAATAGGACACGTATGTCCTATTCAAAAAGTATGTCCTCAAAAAGTTCAATGACTATATAATTGCACTTTTTGAGGTACATATTATGTACCAGGGCCGGATTATTCAAGCCTCAAATAATATGCTATATATGTGTGAATAACAAATTTACTAGATAATTATTTATTGCCATTTAAACTTCTTCCCTGTATAACTTATATTTAATTATTATATAATACTAAAGCAGCACGGAATACTGACACGACATTGCCACACCGTGGAGATGAGCACCGTACAACGGCTGCGCTCGGCGCATACCCTTATGAGTCAAACCTTGGGTCAAATTAACTCCACGTACCAAGCATCCCTCCTCGCCAACCTGGCATGCCTGTTCTTCACTCTCGTCACGTTCTCGTACTTTTTCACCGCCTGGGGATTCAGGCACACTAAGGAAAATACCGCGGAAACAAAACAGGTGAAAATTTACAATACAATATATAAATAATTTGTTTGGAGTAAAAGTAAAAACAATTATTTGGAAATTATATTTACAGGTATTGTTGTCAATATCAGCCGTGCTAGAAAGTGTTGCGCGAACTCTTTTACTTGCCTGGGTTGGTGGTGCCGTTGCTTACCAGGTATAGGTTTTAAATTTTCATATCACATCTATATATTTGTCAATTAATAGGCACACAATTCCTAAACCTAATATTTAACCCACCACCAAAACCATTAATAAGAGAGAAATAGAGAGTATAGGGAGCTGCTTTTTAATGATTCTGCTAATTAAAGAGTTGTTTATTTAATTTACCAATATTATACCATATGGAAGGTTATATATTTTAAAATTGAATATTATTATTATTATTTTAATGTATACTTTTGTTACAGGGTCAGAGTGCAGGGAGATTTGTTCATCGAGTGCCTTGGTCTCTCCTGAAACCTGACGTCTCTTTAGAAGTGAGGCCGCTACATTGTCCTATTCAGAGAATTAATTACTGAACTGAACAAAAATTTAATAAATATATAAATGCACTAGATTTCAGCATTACTTTTTATTTTTATATTCATTAATCATTAACATTATTTTTGCTGATTTTATTCCTCAGATGCAGCAATTTTCTTTGCAAGTTTTGCATGAAAAGCCAGCGATCTCAGTTTGTGGTCTATTTTATCTAGATCAGACCCTCATTTTTACGGTGAGCAAATTTATTGCAAATAATTTATATTATAATATCATACCATCACACACACGTACATTATATATATTATTTCATTTGTAACCAATTAATTTAAATAATGAAATGGGATTAAATTCAAATGATAATTTCTTTTATTTGTTTCAGATGTGTGGATCTGTGTGCACGTATTTAATCATCCTGATTCAGCTGTAAGAATTTATAATCCAGGAACACATAATTATTATTATTATATAAAATAATAATAATTCATATCTGTAAAAAAAAGTTTAATTTTTATGGTTTTAATTTTTATGTTCAGTTTAAAATAATCAAACAATTTTTTAAAATGTTTCAAAAATAAGATTAAAATTATACAGTGAAGTTATTCTTCTTCTTTTAATACAATATTACCAATATAAGATGATACTGACCACCTTAATTTTAGCTGTTTTGTGATAATTTATGTACGATTTTGTATCTGGAAAAATATTTTACTTCCATAATTAAATGCACTCAGCATCATCATGCATGCATTAGTACGTACACTCCCCACGAATAAAACTGACCGCAGCGTTCATGATCTCCAAATGTTAAATATATGAGGAAACTTTAACGCGACTGGTCAAATTTATTTTGTGGGAGTGTACTACATACATTTATTTGCTTATAGATGAAATTATTATTGTTTGTAGATTGAATAACCAGCATGAGCAAGGCTTTTTTAGTCGCATATATTCTCCAGGCCTTCAGAATGTACCAAATTATTTGTTATTCAATAAATATTTAAATAAAATGATAATTAAAAAGTGCAGCTTTTTTATATTTTTAACCCTACAATAATAATGAAATATAATAAATACAAAGAAAAAAAAATAGCACATAACAAACGAGCTATTTAAAAATTTGCGCAAAAACTTGATTGCGATAGTAAATTTATCATTCAAAAACTCGTCAAGTGTGCAATATGTTATTCTCATAAGAAAAATACACGCCAAATTTAAATGGTAAAATACGTCAACAGTCAATTAAACAATTGGTCAATTCTTAAATTAAATGCAAACATTAATATTTTTTTATGTAATAATAAATTTTTTGAAAAAATTATTTAAATTAAAAATATTTTAGCAAGCTTTCCTATCTCCATTTTTCATAAAAATATAAAATAATGAGAATGCGTCAATTCTACTGCCTAATATGAAATATTACATATTAATTAATAATAATACTAAATAATTATCTAGAGTAACGTAGCAGTTTCTTAGTTGATGTAAATAAATACTTAAAATAATAAAACAAATTTTTATACTAGATATTTTTGCTTTATTTTTAGAGAACAGGCACTACATATCTGGCATTACTAAATGAATTCTAGTTTATTTATTTGCAATGTATAAAGCTGACAAATAGTACAGGTTTAAATAATTAAAGCACAATTTTATTATATTGACATTTAAAAATTAGTTATAAATTATTAGAACCAGGAAACAGCAACATAGTGTATTTTAAAGTTTCAATTGTGTTGTTTCAAATTTAAAATAATGAAACCTGACATTTTCTATATACTGTAGTAAGATATGACAGAAAATAAAATATCACGGTTAGTAAAACTTAAAGGATAGAGAAAACCAGCACAGGCCTTACCATTATCTTCGTTTAGCACAAAAAAAAAATAATAATAATAATAAAAAAAAAAAAATAAATAAAAATCTTACTATCACAGAGATAATAAATATATTGGATCATTTTAGCACTAAAAACTCTAAAGTAAAACAGAGTATGAGTGCTTGTGCCTTCGTTTATCCTTACAGACTTTGAGAGAAAAAGTATAAATGTTTCTATTTTTTCTCCAAGTATGCAAATACTGACGAAGATTTTCACACACATGCATTCTCCATTTCTCTTGAAGTTTAGTGCTGAATATGTATTTATTATCTCTGATCTAGCATAAACTATAGGACTGTCTTCAGTATGGTAAAGCCCTTGCTGGTGTCCTCTATCTTTTCCTTTTATATGGATCATTTTCTACATTTTGTTGCATTTTGTTGTTAATTAAAATTAATCAGTGCATGTATCAAAATCTAAGCATAATAATTTTGTAAAATTGATCCAGAGAGTCATTTGATTTAAGGAAAAGCCTTTACTGAAATTCACAGCTGCCATCAACAAAGACATTTTAAAATTTCATCCCTTGAAAATGTGATATTGACGTTTTCTGTGCTTGTTAATTACAATTTCACAAAAATGCAAGTGCGTTTACAGTATAATATAATAGTATTTTAAAATTACTTCATATTATTAGTTAAGACGTGATAAATATTACATTTGGTATTTACAACTAATAAAATGTTTTAACATCTTGTCTTGATTTTTTTTTCTTCTTCAAGTTTTTAAAGCCTTTCCGGTATAAAGTACATACAAGAACTACAATTAAGTTTCCCGGTTTGTTAATACAGTAATAAAAAATGTACTAAATTTTCTAGATGAACTATTATTTTATACTTTACATTATACTCTACTTATAGTAAAAGCCACGATATAACAAGAATTCACATATTTCAATTACAATAGGCAAAAAGCATTATTTAGGCCTATATTATACATAGCAAATATTAATATTAAATTGGATATACATATTGTGGCAGTCATATTAAATTGGACTCTATTGCTTCGAGTCAAGGTGAATTCTTTTATGAAATGTATTATTTTGTTGCAACTCTGCATACCATTTCTTTAGAAATTTGACCCATTTTCGTTAAGGAAAAGTCAACAAATTTTGCGCAGCATTTCTTATATTTGTTAAAAAAAATAATAATAAATAAATAAAAAAAAAAACAAAAAAAAAGTGACTGCTTACTTAGAGTAAAGGTATAGAATCCAACTTTACTGTATATCACATTACAAGTACAAACCAAAAACTGGTCACGGTAGTACAAATTTATATTTTGACTTTCCACCAATATCAACATTTTGAGAAATTTTATTAATAAATGGGTCATTTTTTCCCCATTCATGCAAATGTAAAATACTTAACGAGTTACTGCAAGAGCAAATAAAAATTGTTAACTTACATTCTTAATATGCAGGCTGTGCTCCAGTCACATGCACTTCATTAGTGTGTTGACGCACGTCTCTTAACCTATTGCTCCCAAAGTCACATTTATTGCAGTAAAACAAGTAGCCACCGGTATGAATCAGCCTGTGCTTTTGCATGTCAGATTTCATCAAGAATCTACGTCCACAAATGTCACAAGCAAATCGTTTCTCACCTCCATGAATTTCTAAATGTTTCTTTAGATATCTAAGTTTACTAAATAATTTATTACAGATATTACATTTATACTGTGAACCACAGCCAACAAAATTAGTATATTCATTATAAGTAACAAAACCTTCAGAGAAATGTTCTAATTTTAAATGATTTGTTAGATCTTTAACTGTAAAATATTCTTGAGAACAAATTTGACATACAATGCTTTTACTATCTAAATGATGAGCCTCGTGAACATTTTTAGAATAAAGATTCTCAAACAATCTCTCGCAATATTGACACTTATAGAATTTTGAATCTCTTTCTTTGTTTTCTTCTTCGTGTACTAACATATGGTTAGCCAAGTATGGGAATGAAGAATATGATTTATTGCACAGTTCACACTTGAATTTCTTCTCCTCTGGACCAAGATTTAAATGAGTTCTAATGTGATTTTTCATTTTATTTTTATTCTCAAGATATTTACTGCAGAAATCACACTGATAGTTTGTCTTCCTTCTTCTATTTCTGTAGAGTTGAGCTTTGAGAAGTTCTTCACGAGAATGGTACTGACAATGCTGAACTATTTGCTCAATAGAAGGGAATGCTTCAAAGCATACAGCACAATGATAATTCTTGGTTTCAGGATCATAATGTTTCCTAAGATGATTAAGATAACTTTTTTTATTTCTCAATGTAATACTGCATACTTCACAATCTACTGTATCAGAACTATGAATTCGTTTATGTGCAATTAAACTATTTTTAGCAAAGAATTCTTTTCTGCATACAAGACATTGATATGGCCTAACTCCATTATGATAATTCATATGAAATTCTAATCGACGTTTCAAGATATTTTTAGAGCATACTGTACATTTAACGTAAGTAGGTTTTGGTTTACGATTAGAATGTACACTCATGTCTCCTTAAATAACCTTTAAATTTAAATGATTTTCCACAGATATCACAGAGACAATTGTCGTTGATGTGAATTAGCATGTGGGAGTATTTTTGATCTTGACGTAGAGTTTTACCACATACTTCACAAATATATGGTGTATACTCACGATGTTCTTTTCTCATATGACGCTCTTTAAGTCTATCAGTTGTGAAGTGTTCTTCACAATAATTACATTTAATATTCTTATGTTTCTCTTTTTCATGTTGTTGAAGAGCTGGCATACCTTGGAAGCTTTCCTCACAAAACTTGCACTTAATTTTAGCTTCATGTTCTTCTTGACGATGTCTTTGTAATCTATGATTAACTTTTAAATTCTATATTACAAATTTTACAAAAAGTAGGAAGTGAGTAGTTTTTATGTTTGTATCTATATACTTTCTTGTAAAGTGGATTTGCTATAACTTCATATCCTGGAGGTTTATCAATAGTTCCAACTGTAGCTGATGATCCTTCAATGATAACTTGTTGACAAGTTGATGCTTGTTGTCCACTAGTACTAGGACCTTCATCTTCTTTATTTACATCTAAATCTTCATCATTGCTACCAGCATCATCAAAGTTAAATTCATCCTCCTCTTCTTCTTCCTCCTCCTCTTCACTCTCTACATTTCTCTTTGTCAGTCTGGTTTTACGCTTGCTCGTAGGTGTAGTTGCCTTCTTAGATGTTGATGCTACAGGTACTTTCTTCTTTGTAGCTTGCAGTGATGTACTCTCCCAAGAGTGCACTTCTGACTGATGTGCTTGCATCTGCGCCTTGGAGCTGAAGAACACACGGCAAGGTAAACACCCGTGAATCAGATTGTTGTGTGCTGTTGCCTGGTGGTGCATAAAACTTGGCACTGAACCAGCCACGGAGTTACACTGCCAACATTGAAGCTCAAGCAGCTTCTCAGCATTGGCACGTGCAGTTGCAGAGCTGTAATGTTAAGGTACTTTTAGACACAGTTTATAGGGTAGGTACAGTATTTATATATTGTTATTTGCAAAGGGTACAGTTTTTGGATTTCGATTAAAGATACCATTATATAAAATTTGGAAAAATCAACTATGTGACTATCAAACTCATTACGTTCTCCCATTTCCTAATTTTTCCTTTTCTATCTGTGATTTTTCTATCAAATCTTTAATTATCATTATGAAAATTTTCAAATAAAATAAAATTAAACACAACAGTTATTTTATGTTTCATACTTATGAAACTTATTTGTCATGCAAATATCACCTCATGACCAGACATCAAATAAGTCAATAGAAAATACTGAGTGAGACTAAATAAGACCCTTTATGTAAATAGGTCAACTTTTAAATACTTTAGCTTTATCAATTACGTTTAAAAAAAAAAAAAAAAAATAGAAAATAGTTGGTAGAGATTAGAGCACGTTGAATTGAAAATTAATAAAACGCGAAAATTCTCTAATTTAAATAGTAAATTGGGACTAGGGATGCAAATCATTCTAGCTTGCGCTAGATAAAAATAGACATTAAAAGGGATGAGGGGTATAGTGTCAATGTAAAATACGATATACCTAACATCTCACGTTCTCACATTACATCAAAGGCACAACATTATAAAACAGCATCAGACTTACTCTTGGCCTTAGACCGGTTTCGTCCTTTACCTAGGACTCATCAGTAAGGCTCGGCAGAGAGCTCTGTACAGCTAGAGATGGCTCACACCACATCTGCTAACTGACTCCCTGGCAAAAGTGTATCCACGGATAATAAATTATCCATGGGGATTTCAACATTTTCCCCATGGATAGTTTCTATCCATGGGAAATTATTGTCCATGGACAAATTGCCCGTGGATAGTTTTTTCCCATGGATAGAAACTATCCATGGGGAAAATGTTGAAATCCCCATGGATAATTTTTCTGTCAGTGGATATTCACACTTTATCATGCATTTTTTAAAAACTATCTAACTAAAGTGGTTATTTGTAAACATATGCTCTAAATCAATATTTTATAATGACTTTTTGGGGTTATAAAAATCGAGTTACATCGAAAAATGCAATAAAATTTTTTACGGGTTGGTAAGTTTTTGAAATAAACCCACTATTTGGGAGGGAAATTAAAAAAACGAAAATTTTTTTTTCATTGATTCTAGGTAAAGATTGAAAAATAAACACTTTTTATTCTTATACATTTTTTAATTTTCGGCACTCGGACTGAGTAAATGAGCTAGGATCGTCATATTCGTCATGCCGCCAGTTCCCATGGACACAAAACTACCCTAGCCAAAAAATATTATAATTTATTTGTAATTATTATACTTTTTTTCAGTATAATTTATTTGTAATAATCATACTTATGTTGGACTAGGCAGTATACTCGAATGATAATTATTATACTAAAAGTATAGTTTAATTAGTCATTTTTCTATCATTTTGTAATTATTGAACTACAATAAAATTATACTCTTTACTATAATAAATTACTCATTAAATTATACTATAATTAAACTTTTACTATAATTAAATAATTACAAAAGTATGGTTTTTCTAAAAAATTATTATAGCTGGATTCCATGCACAATTAATTAAATATTACATAAATTTTGTATATATTGTTGTATTTATTGTTGCACACAGTATATTAAATACAATAAACATTCGTTTAACAGAATTGCAGCAATACAATCAGTAATTAGATTGTGATACATGAAAAATGCATCATTAAAGACATCACAAACAATATAATAATACATAAATTACATTGACGGTAAACAATACATGTTACGCATACAAACCAAAATCATTTTGCAATAAGAATATGAAATAGTTCTTAATTCAATATTGAACTAAATGATTAAAAAAGTCCTCAACAGACAAAAAGAAAGGCTTTTATATATATTTTTTAATAAATTTGATACATACTATAAAAAAAGAAATTATTATATGATAAAATAAAACGTTTTCATTAAATTAACTCAGAAAAAAAAGTGCAATAATTTTGCTAGCTCAAAGTATTACTATTAAATTATACAATTTTTCTTTGAACTGACTAAATAATACAAATAATGTATACTACTTGATTCAACAAATTATATAATGAATTCTTATTAACCATAAAACAAGATAACCCAACAACTGTCCCGAGATACCTTCTGACTTGACGTGGTACCACTACCACCTTGCACGGACAGGTCTGACTGCATGCATAGCCTCTTACAGACATGAATGCACTTTAACTGTCAGCACTTCACAGCTCTACCTAAAGCAGTGAGATGAGGTGAACCTCTGACTTGACGTGGACCACTACCATATTGCACTGCCATGACTGCATGGCCTCGTACAGACAGCAATTTACTTAGGTGTTAAGTCACTATCAAACATCGCTCCTGCAATACTGTTCAATGTATTTAACAAAATTCTACAATACTCCACGTTACATGCTGTGAGTCTACAACATAAGAATTACATACATTATTATTCAATGCAGTCTTATAATAATGTATGTAATTCTTATGTTTAGACTCACAGCGGGTAACGTGGATTATTCTACAATTTTGTTAAAGGCGTAGAACACCTTGATCAAAAAACGTGTCCAATATCCTAACATACCTAAACATCAATGTTGATTAGGCCAAAGTCATTGATTTCTAATTTATTTTCCATTCACAAAATGGTGTGAGCGGTCACTGACGTCACAGCTCGCCTGTTTTGCCTGGACCACGTTTTTTGATCAAGGTGTTCTACGCCTTTAACAAAATTGTAGAATAATCCACGTTACCCGCTGTGAGTCTAAACATAAGAATTACATACATTATTATAAGACTGCATTGAATAATAATGTATATAATTCTTATGTTGTAGACTCACAGCATGTAACGTGGAGTATTGTAGAATTTTGTTAAATACATTGAACAGTATTGCAGGAGAGATGTTTGATAGTGACTTAACACCTAAGTAAATTGCTGTCTGTACGAGGCCATGCAGTCATGGCAGTGCAATATGGTAGTGGTCCACGTCAAGTCAGAGGTTCACCTCATCTCACTGCTTTAGGTAGAGCTGTGAAGTGTTTACAGCTAAGTTTTATATGTGATCTGCACAAGGCCATGCAAGGTTTTAGTGGGACACGTCAATTCAGACGTATCTTGCTCGGTACAGATTATGAATAAACCACATTAATTAATATTATTTAAATCACAAATTGTTGAATTTACCTTGTTGTGTGGTTCAGACTTTTATTTAATTGGGTAAATGTTTTGTTGAATTTCATTCAGCTAAAATAATATTTAATAAAAAATAATAATGAACACATACTGTTTACTACATTGAACACTTGCTATATAGGGTCTATTCATTCATGTTAAAGTCGACGCCATGTTGGATAACTCAATAACATGGGTGGCATAGGGGAAAAAAATCATTTTGCCAGTTTTAAACCACTATGCAATATTTTTGAGAGCATTGATGTTGTAAATATGTTGAATTAGTATCTCAAGTATGTGAGAAAAATAACAAATAACAAAAAATTAACCGATTTCCCGTAGAAAATTGGCTTAAATGAAGTTTGTCCTATGCTGAGCAATGTTATGCACTACTCCAGTATGGCCTCCAAGCGCAATAAATATGACGTCACCCGCATACACCCTATTGTAGTGCACAAAACATTGGTATAATTACATAAAAGTAATTATGCCGAATTTATTGACTACTCTCTGCTATTTAGTATAATCGCACTATGCAATAAATAATAATTACAAGGACCTAAAATGCTATAGCATTACAAAAAGAAAAAATAATAAATTAGCAGCATAAAACAACCACAAACATTTTTTCGTACAACTCATTGATCAGTTATATTGAGAAACAACGACAAAAATTATTAATATCACATTATAAATTAATAAACCCCAGTTATGTTGCAGTATAGTATAGGGTTTGTCAGTTTTTTTTATAAAAAAAATACAAGTGTAAACGAAAACTAAACACATTGACAACTTTAAAAACCCATGCAATTTGCCAATTTTAAATACTTAGAAATTTTTAAAGTACTTGGTACTTTTTACATGTTGAATTATATTTTTAAGTACAAATAAGACAAAAATAATAATAATAAATTATCAGAGGAAAAAAAAAAAAAAAAAGATTGTGTCGATCCTATCCTGCTGGAGCAATTGTTATCATCGTTGCTCCAGCATTACATCATACAGATATATAGGCGTATACCCTATATTAGATGCATACTTGCTTGCATCATAATGACATACACTATAACTTCATCAACATACCATACTTTTTCCATTATGGCACTCAGTAAACACACCACGACAGTGCATACGACATACGAGCAATGATCTGTAATTAAAAAACAAAACAAAAAACATATCAATTTAGAAAATACTGCATTGTAACAAAATAAAATTTCAGACCACTAATTGAATAATGCTTACCTAATCCTCACAATCAATCATATAAAAAGGCCGAGGCTTCATGTTTTAGAAATAATCGAAGACTTTTGGCCCAAATGTTAGACGAGCCCTCACCAGTGTTGTCTTCATTGAATTTTAGACTGGAAAAAAAATGATTTCACATAAATACATAAATTATCTATTGTTACTTAAGATAATTATGTATTAAACTCTTTTGTGTCATGTTAATTATAAGTTTTATTAAACACAAATGAAAGAAATTTAAACTATGTCCAAACAACTTGAAAGTACAAAAAGGGACGCTTACTTTAACTTTCAATTTAACGGTTGGAATATTTGAGAAATATCATAATTATATGTTAATATCTTAGCTAATTATCTTATAACAGTGAATATTTATGCAACTTACCTTTCCTAGCTCATTTAAATAGCTTGTTTCAACAAAAGCAGCGGAGATTGTGACAAAAATTTCATATCAACTGTCATCCATAATAACGATGCTCACTTTTTATTTAGCGCGAAATCGGCAAAATTTTCAAAACTTTTTTTGACGCATCACTTACACAACAGTGAATGCATCGATTTAAATTGTAAACTGTTGTAATCTTGTGTTAAAATCATCAAGATATTTTATAACTTGCTGTAAAATATAATTTTATAACATAAAATGTACCATTAACATCATGACAATTTATTGTTTTATTTATTTCTACTCATTGCTCGGTGTTTCCGCGCTGGGGACAAAAACACAGAAAAAAAAATAATATAACGCACACACGGTATGTGTGCATTTACATATAATACAGTCATATACCCCCAAGTATTGCAGGAAAATAATTTTTTTTTTCTGATGATTCTGAAATTGTAAAAAAAAAAATAATAAAAAATAAAACGCAAAAATTATAACTTTTTCTCAATAATATTCATTTTTTAATTTTTCGTCATAAAACTTTTAAAAAATTGACAAATAAATTGACTATCCGATTTTTTTCGCATTGAAAAAGAATATTACGTGGTGATAAAAAAAAAAAAATAAATAAATATCACTTTAAAGAAACGAAAAAAAATTCTATATTCTATAATTTTTCGTAAAAAATTTGAAATCAGATGTATATTATATTTGCTTATATTATAGAATTAAACGGCATAAAAAAAAATTACATGTAGTTTAAATCTATCCTATATACACTAAAATATCAGTATGTAACTATAAAATACCATGATTATAGTTTTCATATAATTAAAGGTCCTTCTTAGTGTAATTTAATTACAAAAAAAAGTATAATTATAAAATTATAATTAAAGTATAATTAAAGTATGAAAAAAATTACAGTTCAAGTATAATTTTTGATTATACTTTAATTATAATTATTATCATTTAAGTATACTTTTGTATTTAAGTATAATTAATTACAAAATAAATTATACTTCAAGTATAATAGTTTTTGACTAGGGTTTCCATGGGAAATATTTTTAAACTATCCATGGGAATTATAAACTACGTGGGAAAAATTAAAATCTGTCCATGGATATTCAATTTCCCATGGATAGAAATAAAGTCCACGTGGGAAACAATAATATCCATGGGAAACATGTAAATATCCATGGGAAACCACATATTATCCATGGGAATATTGAATATCCATGGACAATTTTTGCCAGGGCTGAGCTGAGGAAGCAAGTGGCAGCCGCGTTTTTATACGCGGTGCCCCCGCAGCTGCTCGCGCTGATTGGTTGAACAATCGCGCGCGCAAACACCCGGCTTGCTATTTAAAACCTCTCATCCTCACACCGTAATATAATATTGTGCACTAAGAGGGATGCACGACTGGCTGCCAGCAAGCCACATGTGCCCTCCCTCACTTCCTAGAGTTCCCCAACTCCAGAAAGTTCGCGAGAGCAATGCGCCTGCCGGCCGCCTGTATCGTGATTAAGCTAGTTACATCGTTTAATATATTGACACCGGGGTAGGAAAAGTAAAAAAGATGATAGCTTTATCAATAAAAACTTAGCCTTCTAATTCTTACCGAGTGTGTCTGACATTTTGCTCAGGTGTGTCGGAACGACTAGGCTCGATGTGACTGGTTTTAGTAATTGGTTTCTGCAACAAACAAGCACACATTTTCTTTATGATTTTTGTGTGTGTGTTTAATGTGAAATAAATACAGCATGACTTCTTTTTGAAATTGCTAACCATTCCAATTAAATAACAGAAAGAATCAATATGCAAATTAAAGAGTATAATTTGAAATACAGTACAGTATATGATATCATATTGTTGGGTTAGAGCACAAACCATTTATTTACAAAAGCAGCAATAATGCAAAAATCTTATCTTTTTCCTGAGACACTTCCATCTTTTTTGGATAATGTTTTAAACTTTGTTGCTTTTGTAGATACATGGTTTGTGCTCTAACCCAATGATATATGATGCTATACTGTACAGCATTATACTTATACAGTTAAATCTTCTTGCTCTAATATTTGACGCAAAGTTCTATCAGCTCTAGAAGCACAAAGAAATAATTCATGGGTCCACTTCAGCCACGTAATGCACTACTTGAGGAAGACGATCACCTGGATTTACCTGTAAAACACAAACATACAAAATAAGAATAACATTTAAAAAAATTAATTACTGCTATGTAAATCATACTGATGTATTGGCAATATGCTTTTTAAGAGACATTATTTCAAAACGCAGAGCAACATTATTACAATATGTTGATTGTAATTAAGTGTATGTATATCGATGCTGTTGCGGCTAAACCACGCTTCTACATTTAGCGTGTTTCATTACTTTCACGCATCTACGTTTATCGCGATAGCCATAAAAACGCGTATCTACATTTATCGCGACAACAGGTAAACACATTTCTACATAGGAAAACAGGTGTAGAAATGTGTTTACCTGTTGTCGCGATAAATGTAGATACGCGTTTTCATGACTATCGCGATAAACGTAGATGCGTGAAAGTAAGGAAACACGCTAAAAGTAGAAGCGTGGTTTAGCCGCAACAGCATCGATATACTGATTGTAAGTCATATTTATTTAGAGCTAGTTTCTGCACCCTTCGTGACACAAACAAATCTAACTTTGACTGTAAGTGAACTTCATTTTCAAACTAAAGTAAAACTTGCATTCATGTATGTATATATGCACAGTAGATACAGTCATGTACGTATGTATGTAATGTACAGCTCTGGCCAAAAGTTCCCGTACGATTTGCATAGGCAACCCGCAACTACACTATGTTATCTTTATCCCACACAGCACTGAATGACCTATAGATATCTTACGTATATCCCAAAATATATCCCATTTATCTCCGCTGAAGGTCCACAGAAAATCCAAATGTCCCGCCCGCTGGAATATACTATGTAGATCTATGGGATATATTAAAAAAAGTACATTTAATGTTAAATTAAATGCGATATGATAGAAAAAAATTGGGGGTTTCGGGGGGTGGGGGGTATATAGGCAATGTATTTTTTAACTTTGTTTTCAGTATTTTCCCAATTTTACATGGGCAAATAATAACCCCCCAACTCCCCCCCCCCCCCAGGTCCGGGGAAGTGCTATTGGTGTGCGGTGTGCGTGCCCAAGTCCGAAAATATTAATGACTTTTTGTCAAAGTTGTGTGATTTCATTTAACATGGGCAACCACCCCAACCCTCCCCCCCACCCCAGGTCGGGGGAAGGGCTTTTGGGTTTTGCCCAAGTCAGAAAATATTCATGACTTAAAGTTGTGTGTCTTCCACTGAGACACGAAATTGAAGGATATAACATGGATATTCGGAGGATATTATTATCACAACTTTTCAGTCTGACTTAAAAAGTTAGAGATGGATTTTCAAAATTAAATTAAGTTAATTAATTATTAAAATTGTTGTTGTTTTATGATTTGAATTGTTTGCTTATAATTAAATGCACAAAACCCATACTTTATACTATTTTAAAATTAATTATTTAGCACGATATAAAAAAATTAGCATCATTTAAAATTCACAAATAAACGCTGCCCCCTGGTGGATATACCTATGGATATTTGGATATTTTTGGGATATCTAATGGATATAAAGAATTTAAAATATTAAAGTGACTAAAAAAATCAATTAGCATGAAATATAACTTTTAGGTAAATAAATTCATAACATATATCATAAAATCTCTCAATAAAACTTATTTTGTGTGTGACATTTTATATATCCACTCTTGCATATTCTATGGATATACCAGTGGATATAAAAAAATTGCCCCAAAATATATTTATTGATTAAAATTATAAATAAAACTTAATATAATTGTCGGCTCATGACCAAAACGGGTTGAAAATAATTAGATAATTAATTTTGGATTTGTTTTTTTATATCCAAGCTAAATATCCCATAGACATTCAAGGTTCATTTAAAACGGACGGGATATATTTTGGATATTGGGATATCCAATGAATATCTATTGGATAAACCGTGCTGTGTGGGTATGAGAAAACGCAGCGGCCGCCGTTCGGGAACTTTTGGCTAGAGCTGTACATACATATGCACATATTGTGCATATCATGTATGTATATGTTAATAATTTGTATATATATGTACCGACATGAATTGAATAACCTGCAATTTTAGTAATGCTTTTCAGTCTATAGTTGTGCAGGTTTTTCATTTCCTTGCGGTACATACATACTGTATCGATTCCATAATTGTCGTAACCTCTAATTTTAATAATAAAATATATAAGATAAATTTATGTTGAAATAACGAGGAGGAAGATTCATTGTATAGAACTTGATTTTATTAATTATGAAGAAGACTGATTATAATATAAAACGCATAAGAGAGAGTGGAGAGTAGCCGGGCAGAGTCTCCCTCTTACTATGTATATGAAGAACAATATTAAGTTTAAGTGACCATTCTCTGGTGATGAATATAGTAGATAATGGTATTGAATGGTAATGAATGATATCAGCGAGCACCTTATATATTACATACATACACTCGGTACTCGACAAACAGTTATAATTGCTGAGGGCTAAGTAACAAGGATATACAAAAATAAATGACACTATCTAGGCTGACCATAATTAAAAGTGTGCAATCCGGGACACTGCAGAGCAATGTGATACATTACTGTATCACGAACCTTTAGATATGATATATGTATCTTTGATTTATTTTATATTTAAATTCTTGTAACTTTTGGTGTTGTGAACTTGAATTTGTACATGTCACGCCATCTGTTATTAATTCATTCTAGTTAATATGTTAACCTTGGAAATCAGCCTAACCAGTGGTTACTGGTTAGACTCGTTTCCTCACATTTCCTCATTCAGAATCCGGAACCACCGGAACTCTCTTGTTCTCTGGATTCTGGAGGTTTTGGTACTGACTCCGTTCCTCTTTTGAGAGTGTTACGCCATTACAAGCAAGATGTAGACGTAGGTAAGATAAGGCCTCGGAACTCTTGCTTTTCTTCAGGTAAAACTCAGTTGTTATGTATTATTAATGTAATCATTATGATCTAAGAATACCAGCCTTCATTATCGGATGTAATTCACTGTGTTGGTTTATTTATTTCTTTAATTAATCTCAATTTATATATTGTGGAACACGTGTGCACGTTTCACCATATTATATGTATAAATAATATTCTTTGTACTCGCACACGTGTTATTTAAAATCATACATATTATCAAATATTGAATCTTCATATTGTATTAACCAAACATTATATAAATTTGTCTATAATTTATCACGATTGCTTAAATAAACCTAGATATTAAATCGCACTCGGGTCTCCTATACAAACTATTATTATTTCAGTAGATTTTTGCTTTACCCCCTCCACTTATAGTTTCATAAGTTTAGGCAGGTAATAAATATTTAATTTCTAAATGATTATTTAGTTAGCTTTTGTAATATAAAGCAGTCCCGCACACCGCACGGACGTCCGCGGCCGTCGGCCTTTCAGACGGCCGAAGGCCGATGGGCGTCCTCGGACGCCCTAGGGGAGTCCAAGAAAAATTAAATGTTAAAATAATTACTTATATTGTATTTAAATTTATTTAAATTTGAATCCGAAGCAAATTAATTTAAAAATTGGGATTTTTAAGCATCAAAATTTACGACAAATAGGCAAGAAACTTTGGACGTCCATCGGACTCCTGTTGGACGTCCGCTGGGGACATATTGATTTAATTGATTTAAAATATCTGTCACAAAATATTTCACTGTAATTCTTTCGCTTAACTAGTTGCAAGTATATTTACATTGAAAGTTTGACGAATTTCTTTAAACTTGTATAAAATCTTAACGAGTCACCACGGACGTCCGTTGGACGACCCATGGACGTCCGAAAAAAAGTTGCTAAAAAGTTAAAAAAAATAAATACATACAAAATTTTTATAATTTTGATTAAATTTTGAAAATATTTAGTGTTTGTGCGTAAATGTTATTCTAATAGCATAACAAAAAAGGAAAAAAAATTAATAATTTCGTACACATATCGGACGTCCAAGGGGTTTCCGCTGGACTTCCATGGGACGTCGATATGAATAGAATTTTTTATTGTTACATTTTTTCATTATGCATGTTTTTTTCCAATATACTTTATAAAATATATATTTTTAATGCAATGACAATAGTAAATCGAGTGATTATTTTAAAAATAGTAATTAATACAAAAAAAAATCTTTGGACGTCCATTGGGCGTTCTTCGGACGTCCAAATATTTTTTTATCAAAAAAATTTTTTTTAATAATTTATTTTAATTTAAAAGTTTGATTTACGTTTTTTGCACTATAAAGTGCAATTATTTTTAAAATTAAATCAAAGGAAATCTAATTTCTGCCGTAAACTCGCATAGCACGGGAAAAAATCTCGCGCATGCGTAGTTTGTAGCTTCTCAGACTTCTGTGAAAAAATAGACGCGGAGCATCTTTTTAGATTCCTCCACATAATAATGGAAACTAATCCGTAAATATTGAGCATTGACTGCAATATATTAGAAATTCAAGTGTCTAAATTACGTAAGTACTAACATGTAGTATAATCTGTATGCTCTGTGTATCTGTTAGGCTAATATCTTCATTTTTTGTTTGAGAAATTCGTTTTTTGGGCGTAACCTCTACTGGATGGCTTGAGATGGGTGAAAAAACGTAAGTGAAGCAGTTTCAGCATTTAAAGTAAGTTATTTGCACCTTTTTTATTATTAATTATAAGATGTAGTTGTAATTATTTGCTAATGAATTTATACAGGTGTATATATTGTTATTTTACTGATGTGTGGTTCTATATATGTGCATGGTAAAATTTACAAGTCCTATTTTTACAACACCTTCAAAAAATGTGCATGACTTTTACTTTTTGATGTTTTTGTAATCAATATTTTTTTTTACCTTTTCTTGTTCTTTTTTACTTTTTTTACTTTTTTTACTTTTTTTACTTTTTTTACTTTTTTTTTTTTTTTTTTTTTTTTTTTTTTTTTTTTTTAGTTTATACGAGGTCGTCCATTGAGCGTCCAAAGGGAGGCTACCATTCGTATCGGCTTTTTAAATGGTTTTGTTATAGGTAAAACAGAGATGTGGGTTAACAGCACACACGTGAACAGCTAGTACATCGCAGCAATGTATATGGACCATTTATCGAAATATAGAACGTCCGCTGGACGTCCAGAGAGGGTCCGTTGGACGTCCAAGGGCGTCCGTCATCCGTATTCGGCTTTTATAGCGCTATTTAAATTATTTTGTCACAGGTGAAACAGATGTGTTGTAATGGCAGGAAAAAAGTAATTATGCAGCAACGTATATGGGCCATTCATCGAAATATGGAACGTCCGCTGGACGTCCAGCGGACGTCCGTAAGCATCCGCCTACAAATTCAAGATTAAATTTTTATTTACGAGTTATTTATAGTGCATATGTGTTAGATATTAAATAGTTATAGTTTAAATACAAAGGGGTCAAAAAAGCATTCAGGGGACGCTTATGGGCATTCAACGGGCGTCCGTCGGATGTTCAAAAAGAGCGCCCATCGGACGTCCCTGCGGACGTCCAACACGGACGTCCGATGGCTCTTGAGCGGACGTCCGACGTACTCCCGTCGGGCGTCCATGTGGTGTGTGGGGTATTTATTTAATTAAACTAGCTAGATATAAACTAGTTATTTTTGATACACCCTGGGAGCTCGAACCCTCCCAAGTCATTCTCTCATTAACCGAATGTCAGAGCAAACCACCAAAAGACACCAAATGGTCATCCGACCAGAGGTTGATGCAGAAAGGACCAACATCATTGCTGATCTAGAGAATGATGCCCCAAGGGACAGTGTCAAATGGCGATCCTACCAGTCTGACCAGTTAGATGGACCTCATCAGTAAACATTAAGTATTAATAACGTGGTTGTAAGTATATGTTATTATTATTTTTGTGCTCCATGTCTGTACGTACCAGTAATGTATTATAATTTTTCATGTTTGTGTACATGTGAGTACCAGTAGTTTTTTGCATTTAATTTTTGTTAATAACTTGACACAAAGCCATTTTGCATGATTTAATTGATGTCTTAAGTATGGCCAAACTTTTGATTGCAACTTCATCATGTGAAACGTCATGGCACGTACAGAGCATGGAACGTCCAATTTGTATAATAACCCGCAAACCGCATGGACGTCCGTTGGACGTACGACGGACGACCGCTAAAGAGCCGTCGGACGCCCCGTCGAACGTCCCCAGGGACGTCCCTGGGGACGTCCGGTGGACGCTCATTTGGAACAGCCGACGGGGACGTCCGTTGGGCGGCCAGTGGACGTCCCACCCACAGGGCAAATTAAAGTTAATAATAATAATAATTATAAAAAAAGAAAGTTTAATTTGTTGCGATCTTAATTTAAGTTACTTAGTTATGTTACGATTCACAAATTTGAATATTAATTTTTTTTACCCATCCAAGTACTGACTACGCTCGACGTTGCTTGACTTCCGTGATCACCTGCGCAGCGGCCTAAACAATTCTGACAAAGCATTAGTATGTTAATGCTTTGACTTTATGATCTACTTATACCACGATATTATTTCTACATGTTTATGTTGACGCTTTTAGTTTCTTTTACTTGAAATAGATATTATTTCAATGTTTAAAGCATATTCAATACAAATAACATACAAAACAGAGTTTCATGGGTATTTCTGACGCGGGATTTATACGGACGCCCGTCGGACGTCCCATGATTCCATGGATTACCCATGCGTTTCTACTCCTGCACTGTTTTTGTTCCTTTAGCTATAAAACATTATTATTGAAATATAAATAAATATAAAAAAAAAATCGTAAAAATTATATGGACGTCCGAAGGACGCCCAAGGGGCGTCCAAAGAATATTTTATCTTGTATATTTACTTCTTACTAAAAATTCGCAATTTGCATTATTGTCACATATTGCATCAAACATATTTTATGAAGTACAGGGGATAAAAACTTTCATATATGCAAAAATTTAACAAAAAAATCCTAATCATAAGGACGTCCCATGGAAGTCCGGCGGACACCCCTTGGCCGTCCGATATGTTTTTACGAAATGATCAATTTTTATTTCTATTTGTTAAGTTTTAAGAATAAAATTTACGCAAAAGCAACAAATATCAATATAAAATTAACAAAAATCATGTAATATTTATTTATATTTGATTTCTCTATTTATTTATAATAATTTTTTGGGACGTCCAAGGGGCGCTCAACGGACGTCCGTGGCGACTTGTAGTAATTTTACACAAGTTTAAAGAAAATCCTTGCATTTTCGATGTAAACATACTTAAAGTTAGTTGAAAGTAAGGATTTCGGTGAAAAATTTTGTTCAATATATTTTAAATCAATTATTTGACTTATACCAAACGGACGTCCAACGGGCGACCGACGGACGTCCAATGTTCGTTGCCTGTTTTTCATATATATTGCTGCTTAAAAACGTTTAATTTTAAATTAACTTACTTTTAATGCAAATTTAAATAAATTTAAATACCAATTGTGTATTTATTTTAACTTTTAATATTCCTTGGACCCCCCTGGAGCGTCCTCGGACGCCCATCGGCCTTCGGCCGTCCGAAAGGCCGACGACCGCGGACGTCCGTGCGGTCTGCGGGAATAAGCTTTGTTTCAGATTCTATCCCTCCCGCACCCACCCCTATCTAATTAAATTTTAGCAATTACATTTCAAAATAAAAATTATTTAGTATGAATCACATTGAATTAAACTTTCGTCTGAATTTCATATGATTTCTGTTCATCGAGTAGTATTTTGTGAGTTTAACAAATTAAAGAAGCAAGCAATGGCACATACCTAATTGCATTTTATCATCATGGGAACCTTGACCATGATTTCACTTATTTATTAAGCTTACGTATGTGATCCAGTTCTTAAAAAGTTGGCAATATGACTCGTTGAACCTTGACATATGATTAATTGTCTCATTCAGATGTGGTGACGTTGATTATTAATTTCTCCTATTGCACAATTGGTGCTTGTTTATAATTATTTCTTATTCTTAAAATTTAAATTATTCAATGTATATCAAAGATTTTATTGTCATCCACATTTTCCTATCTTATCTCATAATAATTTTTCACCTTTTGCAGCAGCGTCATGAACTGTTTGTGTGGGGTTGATTAAATTATCATATTAAATTTCAATACTTAATTCTTGGGTTTCAATCCTTGTTTTTTTTTCTCTTAAATATTAACATTTATTTGATTCATAAGGGTGAAGCATAATTTGTATACATTATTCAAATTTTACCTTTAGGGAGGTTACTTTTCATTCAATTTGACATTGCTATTTTTACATCAGTTAAAGTAATTTCATTCTTTAACATAAATAATGCTAAAGTAAATTATCAACATGCTTGTATGCCTTACAACCATATGCTTCTTTCGTCTTCTATTATCAATTGTAAATATTGTAATAAATTATAATAATAATTTTATACGTAAAATTTGTTTTCATTCTGAAAATATTAGTACATAAATATTAATTTTATGGTTAGTCAGTTTCATTACATTATTGACTATGCATTAAAGATTTTGTTAGAGTATTCTCTAATTTGCTTGGTGTGTGTGCGTTGCCTATCAGCTGTAATGGCACACATACACACATATCCTGGCATAAATTATGTTATTAATTCTATTCTTTTCAGCATTTTAGTAAGTTAATATTGCACTTTGCAATACAAAATAATAATAATATAAAAAACTAATTAACAACTATTTTGCTTCAAAAAAAAAAAAAAAAGAAAAAAAAAACAAAATCTTTGTTTATAAAATTCCATTAAACAAGAAAAAAAAATCAATTTCATTCTCTTTTGTTTATTAATTGCTAATAACAATTTTATATTTGCAAAGCGTTCATTAAAAAAAAAAAAAAAAAAAAAAAAGCTATTTATTAATTTAAAAATCAAGCAAATAACACTATAGTGGAATGTCATTTGAGTAGGTTTGTTTCATGGAGAAGTTTGGTGTGTATCAGGTTAAAGAAGTTGGTATGCATATACGTATTTGCTTTTTCATCATAGGGGCATTGTTTTGACCATGATTTTTTTAATATTCAGCATACTTATATGACTTTGGTAAAGTAGCATAAACAAGCTGGCAATTGCTCATGAACGGACGGTATTTGAATAGTTCTCTTCACTCGTGTTAATGTTCATTCATTTTTACTTAAATTTTCTTATTGCAGACATGTCGTGTACCTTACATAACTTTTCTGTAGTTACTTGCTTTCATACAAGTTTTTTTACATTACCTTATTTAATTTTAAAAGCAATTAAAATTATTCATTAAAAATTTGTGCAAAAAAAAAATAATAATAATAATAATAATAATAAAAAAAAAAATCTTTTCAAGTTTTATTCTATTTTTGCATTACTAAATGTCAATAAATTTTCAGATTGACAAAGCATTAGTTTATACAATTCATTGTTTAATTATACTTTAAATTAAAGTCAACAACACAGTAAGAAGTGTCATTCAAGTAAGTTCAGTTCCGGGAAAAAAAATTTAATGTGTGATGGGTTAAAGAAGTTGGCATATACGTATTCGCTTTCAGCATACGTATATGAATTAGTAAAGTAGTGTGCACAAGCTGGCTTTGACTCCTGAACTTGAAAGTATTTGAATGCCTCTTTTTGCTGTCGTTAATGTTCATAATTTATTTCCATTATTGTGTATAATGTGTAACTCCTCTGTGGGAGAAAATTACTTCATTTTTCCACATTATCACTTCATTTAATTCAATATTCATGGTATATTCAATTAATTTGTTAAAAAAAAAATAAATTAATTTTTAAAAGTAAAATAAAATAATAAATGTAAAAAAAAAAAAAAAAAAAATCTGTTATTTTTTTAAAATAATGCTTTTGTTGTTTCAAATCAATTTAATTTTTAATACAGTACATTCTGCTTTCAATCAATAATAATAAAAGTATCAAGTAAAATCCCAATTTTTTAAAATCTTTATTTCAATTAACTTTCAAAAAAAATAAAAATAAGAAATAATAGTAAAAGAAAAAAACAAAAGAATGTATATTAAAATTGCTCAATGTTTGCAGATTTATTTTGTTTCAACAAATCCTTTGTGATCTGCATTCCTGTCCTGCCTATTTGTTACGTCATCTGTCTACCTTTTTCCATGGACATGGTGACGTCTTCCCTTTGAATGTTACTCCATGGGACACAACTCCGTACACAATTATGGAGTTTGTATTTGCATCAAAACCCACACGCTTCTATAAGTATACCACAATGAACAGTGTCTTCATTTGAACAACACCACATATTCAAATGTGGAGGTACATTTCCTCAACAGTTAGAAAAAACAAAAAACAAAACATTCAAACTGATTTGTAGTGTGAGCGTGAAAGAAAAAAAAAAAAAAAAAAAAATTGGATGTATTTCTGTGTCACATACAAAATTGTTTAATTTTATTTCATAATATATAATCATACATGGAGTTATGGTATAATTTTAATATTGCTTTACTGAAATTTAAGTTTTGTATTTTTCTTTTGCATTATTGTTATGTAAATAATAATAATATGCCTATATATATTTAAGCTTATCGTTATTATAGGTATACTATGTAAAATCAATAACGTGTAAAACCTTTTATGTTTAAAGAATATTTTGTCATAATTTCATTTACACTTCAAGTGCCTTGTATAACTATTATTGCGTAATGTATTCTATACTTTTTGTGGGGTTAAACGAGTACTCGTGCTTATCGTGATTATTGTAACTTGTGTAATGTTTTAGCTACTTTGTTATTTTAACTCGGTTTATTCTATCAATTTTGCTAAACAGTGCCCTCAGCATACAACTTTGCTTTCTTCCTTTTGCATAGGAGGAAATTTTAACTAACACAGCCGGTATTTAATTACATAATATTCTCTTTAGTTTTTTTATTAATATCTTAACTTGTCCTATTTCTGCAGTTTTGAGGATTTATTGGTGGTAGGAAAGTTTCTCGACTTTCTTGAAATATTTTATGCAACAACAATTTATCCAAGCCGGAGTAGCTCCCCGACTTTTCATCATTGTTGTTTTTATCATCTCTCACATTAAGATTGAGAGACATATTTCAAGCTAGTTAAGTTGAGAACCCTATCATTAGTTATTATGACAGATATTATTTTCTAATCAAAAACTTAAGTCAGGAGATATTTTATTTGTCAATTCATTAAATACATGCGCTTCAAATATTCAAATACCATTAAAAAAAATAAAAATAAAAAAAATAAAATAACTAAAAGTATTTTGTAACCAAAATATGTTTGTGGTACATGGTGTCTGACTTATAGTGAGGTCAGTTAATTTTATTTTATATACAATCATGCAATTATAATTACACATGCTGTTGTACGCAGTATTTTTACATGACTAATTTTGTTTCGTCATTTTTTTGGTATCAGTTCTTTCATACCATTATGTAACATGTAAATCAATGACATTTAAATATCATTAAGATATTGATTATATTGTATTATAAATAATTATAATTTTATGGGTCGTATTGAAAGCAAACACCTAATTCCTGATATTAAAATGTGCACCACAAACTTTAATCCAATAAATTCATTAATTAAAAAAAAAAAAAAAAAAAAAAAAAAAAAATGCTGTTTTTAAAGCATGCCTGTAATATTTCTTAATAACCAATTTTGGTAATAAAAAAAATAATAATAATAAAAAAAAAATAGTGCTTTTCTACTAATAATTTAATAGTGTTTCCAAGCAATCGAAATTGACTTCCTATTATAATTTTATGTTTCATGCTCCACTCTTATATCCACCTTTTGGTATTTGGTTCTGTCCCTTTAGCAACCTTCTGTGTGCAAAGGCAATAGCAGGGGGTTACAATACACCAATGTTTTGGTTATCGTGGGAAAGAGGCGGTGCTCCCCGTACGCGGGAAGGTTTGGGATTGTCATGTTTAAAAACTAAACTGCACCCATACCAGAGACCCTTAGTTAACTTGTTTAGACCCATGTTTATGCTGGGGTTCAATCATTTACCAATGGAGGAATAAGGTGGGCTTGATAAGGTAGATATTATTTAGGGAGTTGCGCACTGGCGGTTCAAGAAATACTCTTAAATTTGTAATCCACTCATCAAATTCTCAACTTTTTTTTTAATAAGAAATAATACAGGAACTTGTATTAATAAAATAATAATAATAATAACAACAATAATTAAAGTTTGTACATTGTGTACGTATCATATTGTTCATGTACCCTCTTTCCATACCTTTTATCTCGATCCTAACTCACCTGCTTTTTAAAAAAGGGGGATCTTGATACATTACTGTATCACGAACCTTTAGATATGATGTATCTTTGATTTATTTTATATTTAAATTCTTGTAACTTTTGGTGTTGTGAACTTGAATTTGTACATGTCACGCCATCTGTTATTAATTCATTCTAGTTAATATGTTAACCTTGGAAATCAGCCTAACCAGTGGTTACTGGTTAGACTCGTTTCCTCACATTTCCTCATTCAGAATCCGGAACTCTCTTGTTCTCTGGATTCTGGAGGTTTTGGTACTCCGTTCCTCTTTTGAGAGTGTTACGCCATTACAAGCAAGATGTAGACGTAGGTAAGATAAGGCCTCGGAACTCTTGCTTTTCTTCAGGTAAAACTCAGTTGTTATGTATTATTAATGTAATCATTATGATCTAAGAATACCAGCCTTCATTATCGGATGTAATTCACTGTGTTGGTTTATTTATTTCTTTAATTAATCTCAATTTATATATTGTGGAACACGTGTGCACGTTTCACCATATTATATGTATAAATAATATTCTTTGTACTCGCACACGTGTTATTTAAAATCATACATATTATCAAATATTGAATCTTCATATTGTATTAACCAAACATTATATAAATTTGTCTATAATTTATCACGATTGCTTAAATAAACCTAGATATTAAATCGCACTCGGGTCTCCTATACAAACTATTATTATTTCAGTAGATTTTTGCTTTACCCCCTCCACTTATAGTTTCATAAGTTTAGGCAGGTAATAAATATTTAATTTCTAAATGATTATTTAGTTAGCTTTTGTAATATAAAGCAGTATTTATTTAATTAAACTAGCTAGATATAAACTAGTTATTTTTGATACACCCTGGGAGCTCGAACCCTCCCAAGTCATTCTCTCATTAACCGAATGTCAGAGCAAACCACCAAAAGACACCAAATGGTCATCCGACCAGAGGTTGATGCAGAAAGGACCAACATCATTGCTGATCTAGAGAATGATGCCCCAAGGGACAGTGTCAAATGCACTGAAGAAACTGAGGCCCGCGCAAAGCGCGGCCGGGGGTCCCCGCCGGAGGCGAAAATTTTTCAGAAAAGGGGGCGTGGCCTCCGAATTGTCATCATTTTTGTGTCTTTTTGTAAGAGTTTATTTAAAAGTACATGGATTTCTTTCATTGCTTTCTGCCGTCTATTTTTAACTTTTTCATTGCAAAAAAAAAAAAAAAAAAAAAAAAAAAAAAAAAAAAACTATGAAACAATTTTTCAATAAATAACAATAGTTTTATCACAAAATTTAATTTTTAGCAAACTGAGGGCAACATTCATAACGTACGGTACATGTACGTCCTTTTTGAGCCGAAACACCCACTCTCCCAAAAAAAAAAAAAAACTAAAAATTTTGCGTATGGTGTACAATTTAATATACTACGAAAAATATTACGAAAATGCATCGACTATCTTTTGATTTTTTTTTTTTTATTATTATTTTTTATTGCGAGCTTTCAATTGTATACTTTTTATTGATTTTCCTGCAAAATATAAAACCGGGACATTGACGATTTTTGCAAAATCTTGCCGGGACTTTAGTGTTGAAACCGGGACTGTCCCGGCTAATCCGGGACGGATGGTCAGCCTAACACTATCTCTAATTTACAAATTATTGATGACAAAGACATTATAGGTTATTTACGATGTTACATAATCATGACAAAAGCCCTAAAGCTGAAACTTCCAGTGCATAAAAACCTACGATAGACTTACACATATGCCTAGATGATGTCTTATTTTATCTGCAACATTCTCCGTAGTGCTAGAATCTCCAAAAATTTCAATCATAAAATTGCTTGGTTCAGCACATAAACGGCATAGACTAGACATTTTGCTGGGTTGAATGCCGATTTCTTCCTCGCAAACCTCCATAGTTACAGAAGATTTTACAAATGTTTATAAAAGTATAGTTATGCAGTGAGTCAATTTATTGTTAAAGAATTTTTTAGCTGTAATAGTTTAAGTCCCATGTAAAAATAGCAGAAATACTTTTTTTTTTATAGTGAAGAAATAAGTAATATCATTTTATTTATAAATATTTAGAAAACCGGTGGTGAGTTCCTTGAAAAGTTGCAGTGTGAGCTCGTTCATACCTCTAGCACACCAATGTTAACCAAGCCTGGTCCTTCTCGTCTGGTAGGTAACGTCTCTTTTTGCCAGTCGCAAGGACGGTGAGCTGCACATTCACAATTCTGAAGGACAGCAAGTGAGTATTGCACACCAAGCTACATACTGATATGTAATTTGAAAAGAGCGTTAAAATTTTGTGAGGTGGTATTTTTTCTTAGAAAGATTGGAGCACGGGAAGTATTTTTAAATTCTTTTTTGAAAATTGACCTAAAAGCCTGTGGCGTCATCAATCGTGCATTTATTTCGGAAAGTATTGATCGTAGAAGGTTCAGTAGCCAGTTTTTGAAATCCTGAGGATGAGCTGATTTCATTTTTAACTGGTTACTGAACCTCATACAAACGAATTAATATATTTGCCGAGAAAAAAGTGGACTTTATGACGTCACAGGCCGATTTTCACAACTTTTTTAAAAAAATACTTTGCATGCTCCAATCGTTCATAAGACAAAATAACGCCTCAAAATTTGTTAAACCTATAGCTCTTTACAAAAATATCATAAACTCAAAAAAAGAAAAAAAATCAATTTACCTTTCCTTTTTTTTTTTTTTTTTTTAATTTATTGTATTATAATTTTTTAGGAGATTGAAAGTGAAGAGAGGAGTAAATTTTGCAGTTATGCTCGCCAGAAAACTGGTAGCAGTTTTAGAAAAAATTGAGAAATTCCCTGTGTATTTGTATGATTAAACACGCCTTGCTCGCATATATGATATGGTCTTCAAATCTTAACTAGATGCTGAGATTTAGATTATAGAGAAAGGAAGTGGAGAAAGTTCACTCATTTATAGATCTGGTTGTACACTCTGAATGGAACCTTTATATAAGCACTGTACAACAGTTGGAAAGATATATCTACTTAAAATGGTTGCTAAACAGTGGTATGATTTTGAAAGATCAGCATTTGCATTTCTTCATACGCTCAAAGAAGGAAATAAAATTACATTTGGACATCAACATGATTTTGATGAGAAATATATAATGGTATAATATATTGGATTAATTGGCACCAATGAAAAGTAAGTACACTTATTTATTGTAGAATAATGTTATACACTTTACTAAACATATATTTTAAAAAATCTATTATATTTATGTCATATGTCTAGCATGGGCCTACCCTCGCTACACATTAAGGCACGTAAGGAACAAAGCTATGCAAACTAGCAATTAAAGTTAAATGTTAAAGTTAATTTTGCATGTGTCAATATAAATGGTCTTGTAGCTAAAATAAATGATGTTAAAATGTTTGTTGAAAAATTTAAACCTCACATTCTAGGGTTAACGGAAACTCATGTAACGAAAGATGTTTACGATTCAGAACTTGAAATACATGGGTACTCATATGTTAACTTAGAATCAAGTAGTAAACATACTGGAGGTGTCATTATCTACTATAGAAATGACATATCCATAAAAAATGTAAATAAGATTAATCATGTGAAAGATTTTTGGATTGCCTCTATTGAAGTTAAAGTTTTAAAAACAAATTATCATGTAAATGTACTTTACAAATCTCCTCAGGCTAATGTTAATGACTTCCTCAATTTCTTTGACAATTGGTTAGTTAACGTAAGTTCTAAATCTAATGTGGTATTAATGGGAGATTTCAACATTGATATGCTTAAATCAAATACTAATTCAAATACTTTTCAAAGTATAGTAAATAACAATGATATGATCATATTGAACAATAAACCCACAAGAATAACTACTCAAACTAGTACATGTATTGATTTAATAATTACAAATTGTAAAGAAAATGAGATTGTTGACACTCAATTTAAGATGTCTGATCATGAAGTCATATCATTTGCAAATAATATTACTATAACAAATACACAGAATAAAGAGATAAAGTCAAATACTACTGATAATGGCAAATGTACTAACTTCTACAAAGATATTGATTATGAAATTCTGAATGTAAATATAAAAAATACAATTGGCAAATCAAATAAAAATTTAAATTTAAATGAACAAGCAAATAATCTAACTAGTACTATTTTAAAAAATCTTGAGAAATTTAAAACTACTAAGCAAACAAAAAAAAGCAAATTAATTTGTCATAACTGGTTAAAAAATCCTGATTATATCATAGCCACAAGAAATTACAATAATGAATGGAATAAATTTTTATGGTATAAAATTTGTAATTTTAGTGAAAACAAATGTAAAACTCAATATAGAATAGTAAAAAAATGCAGAAATAAAAAAACATACCTTCTGAGGAAATTAAAAGCAGAATACTTTAAACAACAAATTGATTCTAGTAAGCATGATTCTAAAACCATGTGGAAAACACTTAAATACCTAATAAATGTAAATAGCACTACCAAAACAAATGTCTTGGAAGACATTAAATTTGAAAATAATGACTCAAATACTATACATTATGTCGACAAATATAATGAATTCCTAATTAAAAGTATTAAAGATATTGAATCATCTATACAAACTGATGGTAACTATGACCCTAAAAATAATATCAAAGTACCTAAGGATTTACCAGGATTAAACAAATTCAAATCTCTTCAAATTGATGACTTAAATAAAATAGTAAATGAACTTGAAAATAAGCATTCAATGTGTGAAGGTATGAGCACAATAATATTTAAAAAAATATATCCATCCTTGGCTGTAAATTTACTTCAAGTTATAAATTTGTCTTTAGAAACTGGTATTGTTCCAAAAAACTGGAAAAAGTCAACAATTATCCCCATACCTAAAATAACGTCTCCTAAGCTACCTCAAGACTTACGTCCTATTAATATGTTACCAATCTATGAAAAAATTCTTGAAATTGCAGTACATAGGCAGTTGATGAATTTCTTTGAGATAAATGGACTTCTTTATGAAAACCAATTTGGCTTTCGTAAGAAACGTTCAACGGAATCAGCAATTCAACTACTGCTTACTAAATGGAGAGCTTCTATAAATAACAACAAGTTTATTATAACTGTCATGCTGGATTTGAAAAGAGCATTTGAAACAATAAATAGAGAAATGTTATTAAATAAACTTCAATGCTATAGGGTAAACGGGACCGTATTAAACTGGATAAACGATTATTTATCTGGTAGAACCCAAATAGTCCAAGTAAATGGAAATAAATCAAAGGAGATTCCTTGTGAAATTGGGGTCCCTCAGGGGTCTGTATTAGGGCCCCTGCTTTTTATCATTTACATGAATGACCTAGCTTCAAATGTAATACATGTGGATGTGAATCTTTTTGCAGACGACACGCTAGTATGTATTGAGGGAGATGACTTTACGGAAACTCTCACTAAACTTAATAATGATCTATCTATCATATCTAAATGGTTCTGTAATAATAAACTTAAACTTAATGCATCAAAGTCAATGGCAATGCTTATTGTAAATTCAAAAACAAAAAGAGATAATATCTTGGCAAATAATAATCGCAAGGTGATTTTGGATTACACTGAATTGGAATTCAGTGAATCTGTAAAATATCTTGGAATCATAATTGATTACCTATTAACCTTTACTGAACATATATTGTATACAGCAAATAAAATTTCTAAAAAAACAAACTACTTAGGAAGAATTAGCAAATACTTAACAAAATGGACAAAAGAAATAATTTTTAACACAATAATAGCTCCTCACTATGAATATTGTTCATCGATATTTCTGGATGCAAATGTCAGAGATATTGATAAACTAGAGAAATTACAAAATAAAGCTATGAGAATTATTCTGAAATGTGATTGGTATACTAAGAAAAATGATATGCTTAAGAAATTAAACTGGTTAAGTGTCAAACAAAAAATTGAATTTAAAGTACTGTGTTTCATTCATAAAATCACTTCAATGAAAGACGACATCTTTAGTAACTACTATAAAAAAAATAATGAAATTCATAAACATGATACTAGACAAGCAAAAGAATTCCACATGTTTTCTCAATCCAACAAATCAAGCCAAAAGTCTTTATTTGTTAATGGCATAAAATTATATAACAAACTCAATCAAGTTGACAAAGAATTAAACGTTAAAAATTTCAAAAAACAAGTATTCAATAAACTTAAATGCAGTGATATTTAAAATTAAAATAAGATAATAAACCTACATTATTATAAACTATATACCCTATGATTGAAAGTGAAGTGTAACATCCAAATAAATCAGTGTTAATGAAGTGTTAATAAAATAGCATTAAATTGCTAAAATTAACTAACAAACAAACAAACAAACAATGGCTTAGTTCTGGTTACTTCATCAGAAGGACATAACTTGCCATATGTTATGATATATGGTAGACTTGAGTACATTCTTAGTAGAGATTCCTCAGCTCTCAATTGTTACACAATTAAGTGTCACAATTGTCTCAATTGTCACACCAAATGATGATAAGCGAGCATGGTATGCAATGGATCTATAGGTCTCTGGGTTATTCCAAATTGTTACACTTTGAGACATGCTCGAGGATATGGACGTTCTGCTCCAAGAAATTGGCTCTTCTAGGATATATTCTCTTACATTTTTTTTTTTTTTTTTAATGAGTATTTTGCTTGTATGTTGTTGTAATAAAATGTTACTCAATTTTTGTCAATAGTTTTCTAAAGATGATGTGACTTGGGTTACATTATATAAACACATGTGGATGATTGCCTTCTGAATAAACCTAGCAGTATGTATCTTCTTGGCCAGTTGAATCCCCAGCAGAGGAGACTCGAGGCTGACGTCACATTCCACTGCAACAGACTGGCAAGATGAATGCTTCAGGACAAACACATTATCTCGGTCTGTCTGGATTTGAGATTTACGGCACAGTAACTGCGGTGTCCGTGAAGAGCTAGGTTAGAACTAGATCTTTAAAGAAGTATATATCTGTGTTGTTTTATTATTCATAGTAACGTAGTAGTATTTTATTTCTTGAAGATGCCACTTTTCAATTGGCCTTTTGTTAATTGTGTTTAAGCTTAAGGCAACGCCTAGGCAACGCAGTTAAGGAAGCTGAAGCCAATTTGAGACGCGCAGAGACGTTTACTACCTACTCAAGTCCTGAAACACTTGGTAGTTGGTACTGTGGTGAGAGGACTGGATTGGAAGTGGAGAGATCAGGATTGGGAACCCTGCCGGTGAGGGAATTAATTGTCACTGGAGAACTACACAATGGCTGGATTGACGTAAATGGGATCATGGAGGCTCCAGGTCATTGTATGGGAGCTGAAGGCAAATATGATCTGGAAGCTTGCTCCTGGGTATGACACAGAGTCCATGGCTGCTTCTCTATAGCTCTTAGTTTAGCCATCAATACACCTTCAGGTAAGTCATTGCATGGTCACAATTAGTGGGAATTGTCTCTAAAATGTTGTATTAATATTTATAGGGAAGAGCAGTAAGAATCTCAATGAAGGATGCAAAGGAAATTAGTGTTTTGACCAGAGCAGAAAGTCAAGCTTAACTCCTAGTTTACCTGATGCAACAGCGACAATCATACTAAGAGATCAGTGGCAAGCACAGACCAAGCAGCATCTGCTGAAAATCTTGCAGCCAAGGTAAGAATTATCTTGTTGCAAAATCTTTCAAATTGATAGATAATGTAATGTTAAAATTACAGCAAGCTTCCGAGGCCATTGCAGAGGGTGTTTTGGTGCGGCGTGTGCTAAAACTATTGTATTTAGTTACTGGAGAGAGCCAGTCAACTTCTACCACTGCTGGAGAATAATCTGTGGTATAGTTCATGCCCTGCGTGACCAGAATAACTGGGAGCTATACTGCCAGTGCAGGTAGTTCCTCGTACTTCCCTCGATGTCCTAGCTCATCAAGCCTTGTCGCATCTGGCGCTCTCCTCCAATTTCACAGGTCAATTACTCGAGGCTTATAATATCATAATATTGAGGCCTATAATATACAGCTTTTATATTATGTATGCAACCTCTTTTCACAAAAATTGATACGTAATTGCATACATAGCATAGAAGAACAAATCAGTTTATGTTGGAGGAGCTGCCAGCCACCTATTCTACTCTATTTTATGAAACATATAGACAAAAGTTTAAAAAACATTATTGTGTTTATATTGAAATTTGAATGGATAAATATTGGAAAGAAATTCTATATATATACAGTAAAAAAAAAAAAAAAAAAAAAAAAAAAAAACATCCTGACCTTTTTTTTTTTTTTTTTTGTAATTAATATGAAAATTGGAATGTTTTTCAAAAAAATAAATACGTGTGTGTATGTGGACATGCACTTCATTATTATAGTATTTTATACTTGTTATTATAGTACTACAGGTTATTAAACATTATAATTATTTATGTTCTAAGTTAACATTTATTGTTTATATAGCCTCTAATATATAAAAATATTATATAATTTATATATATATATATATATATATTCATAAAGTTATATATTATATGTTGTATTTATTACGTGTGTATATTTTGCAGTTACCTGCTATAGTTGGTGCTGTAATTTTTTTTTTTTTTTATTATTATTATTTTTTTTTTAACAACTTATAAAGCAAAACTTCCCATGCCTATATCATAAACCTTTCCTAGACCTTTATTGTAAATATGTGCAGTTTCCACTAACAAAATTTCATTCCAAAGGTTGCGACAGCTTGAATATCTCCCAGTCAGTAGTAAACCTGTGAGTACCCCTAGTATACAGAGGTAATTTTTTTTAGGCTTTCTAAGGGTTTGCCCGAAGCATCTGAAAATCCTTCCCAAAACTGCAGCGATACTAGTCAATCATTCAGAAATTATTTTTAGAATGCTCCGGGAAAGGTTTAGGCTTGTCTTATAAGGTGCATTACATGATAATTCTTATATTTGTTGTCATTTTGTGCAGCAAATTGTGTAATTTTTTTTTTTAAAGTGAAAAAGTATAAAGTTAAATTTAAGAATATGTTAATGCACCTTTAGGTTTTCTGAACGAAAGCCAGCTGATACCTGGGATTGCTCTTAAAGCCCTTATGCACATATTTTTTTAAAATTTAGAATACTAGATTGATAAAATTAGCATGCTTTATATTATACAGATACTATCCATTAATTATTGACACCATCAACATGTTATGTTTGTATTTATTTTTATTTATTTTCATTTTGACAGTTGACATCACAATGTACCGGTGACTGAGATTGGCTGACTTTATAATGTGGCCAGACCCAGTGGCTGTGATTTGCTGATGCGTCAGCCAATCAGTCACCCGTGAAGTCAGATGATAAAGTCAGGCAATCACAGACACCGGTACATTGTGACGTCAGATAAATTTTATTTCAACTGTCAAAATGAAAATAAATACAAATAATTCAACATGTTAGTGTCTAATTCATGGATAATAAGGTATGGTAATTATCAATGTAGTATTATAAATGATAAAAAAAAAAAAATTAGTGCATTAAGGCTTTAAAAAAAAGCAAGCCATGAAAAGGAACACAGTAGATGGTACAGTAGTCCATCTCCTATGCTGGGAATGTCAGATCAAAAAATGCGCCATAATTCCGACTGGGTGAAGTGGACTGAACTAAAAGTAACTGAAGTAACGTTACGCGTGTAGTTCAGCCCGCTTCACCCAGTCGGAATTATGGCGCGCATTGATCTGACATTCTCAGTATAGGAGATGGACTACACTGTATCATCTACTGTGGAAAAGGAGGTTTTTAATTTCATTGGTTTAAAATTTTGAAGCACACCTTATCATTTTCAGCAACTCATCCGTAGTCCTGGACTGCTGAACAATCCTTAAATCCTTACCAATAATGAGGAAAGCCAAAAGTATGTATATATTTTATATAGCTTGCTTGGCTATATGGCATGTCCAAACAAACTGAGGCACCTGTCATATTTTGAGTGACATTACCCTGAGACTTGTATATATAGACTAGAGAAAAAAAGCCAAAAGTATGTATATTTTTTATATAGCTTGCTTGGCTATATGGCATGTCCAAACAAACTGAGGCACCTGTCATATTTTGAGTGACGTTACCCTGAGACTTGTATATATAGACTAGAGAAAACTGGCTAAAATATATTTTACAATTAAGTGTATATGTATCTCACTTCAAGCAGGTTTAACCCTTTGTTATTGCAAGCTATGTTTTTGTTTTTTTACTTTTGATACCTGTCAAATAGGAAAATCATATTTTTGCATTGTCACTATATGTAATGTTTAGAAATTAGCTAAAATAGTTGTGATCCTTTACACAAAATTTAAAATTTAAATTAACGACTAAATTATTCCAGCAACTTATATATATTATTATCATTAAAAGTTTAAAACATTTTACCATTCTTAAATGTTATCAAGAAATACAAAGTTGCAAAAAAAAAAAAAAAAAAAAAAATAGTAAATATATGTTTTGCCATCTTGTTTTTTGGCTTTTGCACCTTATTCCACTTAGTTTGTATAAAGTTCTAATTAACTTGCTGTTTTATGCTTTTATATTTTGTGTCCCCCTCGGTAAAAAATTATTTCACTACGGTGGTGTTCTTGTCAGTCAAAGCTCACTAAACTATTCCAAAATTGTCCATATCTATTGACTAGCGGGCTTCTAAAGCTTTTATTGTGTTGTATGGTAATTTTGTCTAAAGTTGTGATGTATTTTATATAAAATAAAAGAATCTATATTAAATTTATTGTTTATTATTACAGTGTTTTTAATAAAGATAAAAAAGTGGTTTGCAGGTTGCCTATACAAAATCATTTGGGAGCTTTTGTCTACAGCAGTATACTTCGAGCACTTCTAGAAAATAAATAATATATAAAGGCAATATAATCCTATACAATATAGGGAGAGAGCATCAAGCTTTAAAATGTAAAAGCTTTATATATTTATTAGTTTGCATTACATATAGCAATTTGAAATAATTTTTATATGACTGATTTTTTTTAAAGGGGTATATAGTCAACAATAGCTTCTAAGATAATGATCATTGATCACTTGTTTTTAAACCTCCGGAATACGCAATCACAATATTTTAATATTAACGCGCTGCGAGCAAAAACCATTACAGGAATCCCGAACTTGAGTCCCAGCTACAACTTGCTCTCACGGTATAGTTTGGTGTGTAAGTGTGTATGCGTTACTCTTATTTTTGTCCTGCTACTTGACGTAATATTTTACGTAAATAACATGTTTTTACAGCTACAGATATGTAGTAAAATTATGTAAAGATAAGAGTAACCCAAACTCATGACAAACTATAGTGCGAGAGCAAGTTTAGTTGTGATGTATGTTTGGGATTGTTGTATCTGCTTTTGCTGTCAGCGCATTAATAATTAAAATTTTGAGATTGCATTTTCGTGAGGTTTAATAACCTTGATGCTATTTAAAAAAGCCTTCGTTGACTATATACCTCTTCAAGGGAATATACATACAGACATACATATCATGACGCTATAATCCCTTTCGGGGTAAGCCAACAACACAGATGTTTTATACTGACCTAGCGATAGACCTCCACAACTTCATATCCTGACATACTTCACTTGCTTCCTCCAATCTCATACCTTGTTTCATACATTTCCTGTTGCATTTCATACTGCGTACATTCTTATTTTTCAAACATCTTCCAACCACCTCAGACCATGAAGTTTTAGGCCTGTCTCTATCTCTCCTTCCATCCACTGTACTATGAAATACCTGCTTTGCTATTCTTTCATCACCCATTCTCTCAACATGACCAAACCACCGTAATACACGGTTCTCAGACTTCTCAGTCACAGTTTCTTTTACTCCACATTTCTCCATCACCCAAGTATTCCTTACGTACCCTATCTAATCTTGTTTTACCACACACACTTCTAAGAAAACTCATACCAACAGCATTCACCCTACTCATATGCCTACTCTGACATACCCATGATTCAGAACCATACAAGATAGTTGGGAGTAAGACAGAATTGTACACTGTAAGTTTTGCTTTGTTTGATAAAGCATCACTCTTGGCCAGTGGCGGTCCTACGAATTTTGGGCCCGGGGACAGAAATCTGACAGGGCCCCCTCAATAGATGCGTGAAGCGCCAATAGCCCGCCGCAGGCGCTATTTTTATACCACGTGACTTTTTACAGGCAATTCCGTGCATAAATTCAGTATACTTTTCAGTGCAGATAGCTTTAAGAAAAAAAAAATCTTTTTATTTTGTTTTTTGTTTTTTTTACTTTTTTTTTTAAAACAATTAAACTTTAATTTAGAATGAAATATTTAAAAAAAAAAAAGTGTACAAAAATTCATAATGCAAATTAAATTATTTTTGATTACATTGCAGATTTAGGCGAGATTAAGCGCATGCAAAAAATGTTTCCTTCATATTCTCAAAAAGCTAAATTTTAGTTTTTTTTTTTTTTTTTTTTTTTTTTTTGTTAGAATTATTTTCAAATTTCCGAAACAAAAGTGATGTTTGTAAACCCTAGTCTCTTGCCAAAAAAAAAAAAAAAAAAAAAAAAAAGCACATATTCTATTTGAATAGCCAAAGTTGATCGTCATCATCATTTAAGGAGCAGAGGACAAGGTCAATTTGACGAATACAAATGTTAAAATTTAGGTAGATCGAGCTATAGTGTTTATTTATCATTGAACAATTTTTTACCTACGCCAGGCCAATGAGGAAGACTAAAAAAGTTTTCAGGGTAAAATTTTATTTCAAATTCTAAAAGAAGACATTGTCCTGAATCGATTTATTTGCAGAATTGTAAATTTTAAGTTCAATAAGCATTTCTATTAAAAAAAAAAAACTCAAAAAATAAAAAAATGTCAACACGCAATACCTCTATGCATGCGGGCATAGGAAAAGTTACCGTAACGTCAGTTTAAGAATTTTAAAAAGAATTAATACTCAATGAGCTCAAAGCTTAGAAATGTCCATATCTATCGACTTAGGACATTGCCCTCTTTTAGAATAAAAATGCAATAAAATAACACCCTGAAATTTTTTAAGTCTTCATTATAATTCTAGTTCTATAGTAAGTATAGTTTATTTTACCTTTTTAAACCAGGGAGGCCCTTGTTTAAAAATATAAGAAAATACTGAAGTATTATTACTAGTAAATTAAAGAAATATTGTATTTTATCTGTAGATTTATATAATTATGCTTAAGTTTTTTTTTTTTTTTTTTTTTTTTTTTTTTTACATTATAAATTTGTTTGGATAATTTGTTTGCTAGGAATAATTTTACTAATGAAAATCATTAAATTGGTTCTTAAACTTCTCTCTCTCTCTCTCTCTTCTTGCCATCCCTTAAGTTCCTTTTTTTTTTCTTTTTTTTTTAGCTTATTTGAATTTTTTATATGTAGGCCTCGTCCCGGGCCCCCCAAACCTAGTGGGCCCGGGGATATCCGCCCCTCAATCCCCCCTGTAGGACCGCCACTGCTCTTGGCCAATCCTGCCATGCTGCCAACTACTTTCCTACCTGCTGCCGCCACTCTCCTCTCAATCTCCCCATCTATACTTCTATTCTCTTGATATAATCTTCCCAAATATGCAAACTCATTCACTCTTTCCAGCTTTTCTCCATTAAGTGTGAACTCATTTCCATCATCATTATTTCTCCACCAAATACCATTACTTTAGTTTTCCCAACATTTATTCTCAGATCCATTTGTTCTGTACTTTCTTCCAACCTATCAATCATCTCTTCTCAGTTCTTCCTCACTCTCAGCCACCTTCAAAGCATCATCAGCGTACAACAGCATCCACACCATTAACAAACATACGTTTACTCCACATCCATACTTTTCAGCCAACTACATACATTTATCCATGAAAATATTGATTAACCACGGCAACATCAGTTACATCACACATCCTTGCCTAACGCTTCTACCCACTTTAAACCACTCACTCAACTTTCCGTTTACTCTCACACATGCCTTACTACCTGCATACATGGCTTTCACACCCTCAAGTAACTTCCCTCTCAACCCATATTCATCTAATACACTCCACATCAAACTTCTGTTCGATAATAAACTCCAATAGAAACGGAGTGTGTGTTATGCCATCATCAGTATATCCTTACAGACTGAGAGAGAAACTATGAATGACAAAACAAATCATAGTTTCTCTCCGAGTCTTAAAAAAATGATGAAGGCATAACACACTCCCTCTCTTTGAGTTTATATTGCAAGGTTAGCCTTGTGTCCCCCCCCCCCCCCTTCCCCCCTCCCACACACACAATCCTGCATACACAACTTTATTGCATTAAGAAATTACTATCATAATTAGCATTATTATCTTTTGTTTCAAGTCAACACTAATCATTGGCAGGTGCAAACTGCATTATTATTATTAACTAATGCAAACCTGCTTTAGAAATTCTTAATAAGCAAATGGAGGTGCATGTTTGACACATAAACAGCATCTATAGCTATGTACGTGTCCATTGGGCATATCTGTCAGGTGTACTGTACCTTATACATATAGCTAGATCTTAGTTTTAATGTGGCCCTGCAATGTGGGCAAAACTGACAACAAAATAGCTGCCCTCCATCATGAACTAAAAAGAGTGATGTTTCCAAATTGTAATGCCTTTAGTATCTTTTGCTTTGGTTTGTACATACACCTCCGACGAAATAGAATCTTAGTTTTAATTATCAGAGAAAAGAAAGCCCACATTATTTCCCTAAAAATCTTATTATCATATGCTATTTTTGTCATGCAGGTATAGTGCTTGCAGGATATCAGGTTTTTGTCGTTAGGCGGCATCTAAAAACAGAATGTTATAAAAGTATTAAGCTACGATTACATGTACGAGACTAAAAATCTGAATCGTTAATCCTGTACCTTTTTGTTTCCAGTACCCCTAACAAATATACAAGCAATTATAAAGTAATATAAAAGTTCATTGTTAATTCGGGGGTACAAAACAGGGTTTACGATCAGCATTAGTAAAGAGTAAAATATAATGGTTATAAAGCAATATATATATTATATATACCTTAATTGTTCATTTTAGTGTCTTCTCATCCAATTCATTTTAGCTACCAATTTTAGATTTATCAGGATTGAAGGACGCAATCTGTCTTATGTCGTGTTACAAAAACCTGGTTAAGTCCATGGACTCCCTCAAAATTGGTGGTGGGCACAGCTCTTTACTTTTGTCTTCTTTATCATATTGAATGGCCCTGTGTAAGATACAATGAAATGTGAATATTTGTATTAAAACATTGATTTTTTGTTATTTATAAAACATACATATCACTAAGCTTTAGTCCCTTTTGGGGCAAGCCAACAACACGTTTTTATCCTGACACAATGATAAACCTCAAAAAAAAATATAAAAACCTGTTTTTCCGGTATCATTTGGTTTGTTGTAAAATATGCAAATATGGCTTTATCGTACATATAAAGAAATAACTACAAATTTTAACCATTACAGTACATCACAAGGTTCTGTACCATAATGATACAACTTTTAAAATATATATCATAATAAATTACCCAATAAACTGCAGTATCATCATGTATGTCAGGCAAAAAGTTAAATGTACATATATTGATTATAATAATGAAGGAACAACAGTTTTGAGGATGACTATAATTGATTTCATACTCACATTGCCGCTTCCGTTATGATGTACTGCGCATGCATATAGTAAGTACAAACTAAAGTCCCGAGATTTTTACAATGTGGGTGATAGGTCAACTTTTGGAACATCACCCAAAATAGCATACATACCTGTTTGTATTATATGTACAAATGATCGATTGTTTTAGATTTTCAAATGACCTAGAAGCATTGAATCATTCTTAAATTCTACCAGACTTATAGAAACGGCAGCGGATGTGACCAAAATCACTTAAAGTCATTCTCAAAACTGTTGTTCCTTATTATGTACTGTATTAGTAATTACATAGTGTGTATGTAACTTTTATAATAGAAACATAAACAATTGGTCTAATTATATATACCCCGCCCATTCTTATGCCAATATTTATGTTAATGCCTATGTATGTATTTACATACATACATATATTATTATGTGTAGTGCGTTTTATTCTTTGTTGGTATGTATTATCTTTATTTATATATTTATGTACACACTACGAAATAAAATTTGCATATGATATAACCATGCAGGCTTAACATATGTATATGTATGTACATACTATGTATGATATCGTGTCCGCACGCATATATCCGCGGTTGATTTATGTACTGTACGTATCATATAATGACAAATGACATATATGACACTATATATTATGCATATATGGACAAACCCCATTATAAATACATATATACTATGATGCGTACATACGTATACCGGTATATACATATATGTACGTAATGGATAAACATCGATCATAATCTTATTAAAGCATGTATATATTTCATATACATACATATGCATGAATAATTAATATGTATGTACATACATATATGATATAGCAGTATCTTATAGACACAGATATCATACCTTTCATGCGACGTAGGAAAAGTGAAGAGGTGCAAACCATCTTCATACAACGAAGAGTTTTTCAATCGCGATCTTCCACAGTAGCAACAGGTAATACCACTTTTGCCTCGCATTCTGCTTTCTTTAAAACAATAGAAAACATAAAAATTCAACTTTTTTAATGATTAACATTGATACTATTATGGTACACAACACAAATCAAATTGTTAGAGGTTATAGAGTACACAATTGCGAAGTGCGACGGTCTCTCAATCGGGCTATCGGGCAGAGCAGCTTCAACCGACCGACTTCGTGCAGTCGCCCGAGTCGCACACAGCAGCAGGAGCCGCTGCATCCAGAGATAACCGAGATAGCCATCTACCGGCAAAAAGTTTGTTCCCAAATAGTGCTGCCGCCTAGCGGTATCGCGCTCAACTAATGCTCCCCTCCTTTATGTGACAGCCAATCAGAACGTAGCTACTTTTACCCCTCCTTCTGCCCCCTTCCCTCCCTTTAATTTGAAATAAAATGAAAATGGTAAATAAAATTAATAATTAAAGAGCTACGATTATACAATAAAAAGTTTATTATTTATTAACAGGTACATATACATATTATAATAATCACTAACAATACAATCATTTCATGAATTATTTATTATATTTAATATATGTAAATTTATCGGATTACTTATGTATATGGGACTTATGTATATATATAATGCATTTATTTATTATTAATATAATATATATGAATTAAAAAATACACATACATTATGTGTTACATAATACGTAACACATAAACACTGTTGCTATACATGGCACCTAATCCTTTAACAAATAATTGCATTAATGAACATTATTTAAGAAAAATATATATGTTAATTAAGTTAAGATTCAAACTTGAATTTACATCAAAGGTTCAAAATTTCATACAGAATTATTAATATAAAATGAATGTATATGTTTCATTTAATGTTAATTACGATAAGATCATCTCCAAATGAATTTCAACTTAGATAAAATTTATGATGAAGTTTATTATATTAATACTGATTCAGTTGAACTTACAATAAAATTACGAATCGTAAATGCCAACCGGACTCCAGGCTTTCAGAGTGCTTGGAAGTACATATATCCTCACTACAATAACAGTTCAATAACATACAAATGCATATTTACATTTAGTAATAACAATAATCATTACATAATACATACAAATACATCATTCATAACATACATAAATTGTAAATTGATATGTTATGTATTTTCTTGTATCTTTTAGAAAATGCATGATGCGACCTTGAACCAAAAGTATTCTCTTATTCATCACTTACAATTGAATCAAATTTTGTCACTGTAGGTAGAAATAAGCTATATTTATCGTTTTCATCGCAATCATTTGTTGATATATTTTACATAAATTTAATATTTGAACTATAATAATATAATCCATGTTGAGTAAGAATGAATTTATACAATCAATTCTGTAAAGAAGGTAAACCATTTCTGTCATTTAGAAACTTTAATATTTACATTTTCGGAATTATCAAATATTTTATTAGCCTATGTAATTGTTAAATCACAATAAACACACAATTTTAGGGAACATATTTTTAAATTTTATATATATATATATATATATATATATATATATATATATATATATAAAATAGGTACAAAAACAATGTACAGAACTGTTTTGTAAGTATGTGAGGACATTATTTATAGATTATTCTTATATTTTCATCAGATAAAGACAGATGCTCACTGTACTAGAAAAATTCCCAAAGAGAGTGTAGCCTCACTTGTGGTCTTGTTGACTGAGCACACAATAACATTGGTCCTATTCGTAAAACATACAAGTGTTTCAGTAATATCTTTGTAGTAGGGTGGGTTTCAAACATTATTTATACGATCCATTTTGTGGCAAATGATACAACTTAGGAAGCAACAGACCTGTGTTGTATAATTGCATAGTGGGAGATAGGGTTAAAAGTTTGTCATTCTGTTCATGAACTAATTATATGAGCATAAAACCACACTTGAACAATGGAAACACAGTATAATATCAGCACCGCAGGACATAAGGACTCGGCAGGCTTCAGGCTCTTCGCACAGAGAGCAGCGAGGACCAAACACGCTGCAGCATAGGCACCATCACATTCACCATGAATGTTTAAACCAGGACAAACATTGTTCAACATTGGAAGGTATACCACTGGAAACAAATATAACAAAGGCACATTACAAAATATATTCATTATTATTATTATTATTATTTTTTTTTTTTGGAAGCAATTCAAAAAACAAGGGTATGATGCAAACTACATCAACAATAATTTGCTCCAATAGAATTGATAAATATCTCACCTGCATAAGTGAAATTGAAAAAAAAAAAAAAAAAAGTGTCAATTGTGACATTTATTCCTCTTTAGTCTTTTTTTTTTTGTAACAATCACATAGGCCTATCATTTTTATTATTATTACCTGCCTATTCTTTGCTGTGACCAAAACAACAGAAATGAAAAGCAGAACTGGGCATAGACTTGAGGCACTCCTCGCATCCAGATTAGACCACATCTCAAACACCATGCAGTTTCTCTAGGTCATGTCGCTAATTACTCGACTGCTGGTGTAGACACGACTAGAAATATACATAAAACAAGGCACTTTAGGAAACTGTGTTTATATTTTATTGTAAGCAATTACAATAAGGGAGACGGGATAAAGTAAATCAATTATAATTAGCTTCAAGTGAGATTGATGAATAGCTCACATAAATAACACCAAATAATAAAAAAAAAAAAGGGGGGGGGGGAATATATGTTACATATACATCACTTTTTACCTTCTACATTGAATCATTCTTTTATTCTTTTCAATAAAAAGAAATAAATATCATATTATTACCTGCCTATGTCCTTTGCTCAGGGAACCAAACAGTAAAAGCGGGCACAGCACAAGACAAGCAGAACTCGGCATTGACTTGAGGCACTTCTCGCAGCCAGATTAGACCACACCTCAAACACCGCATGCAGTTTCTCTAGGTCATGTCGCTAATTACTCGACTGCTGGTGTAGACACGACTAGAAATATACATAAAACAAGGCACTTTAGCAAACTGTGTTTATATTTTATTGTAAGCAATTGCAATAAGGGAGACGGGATAAAGTAAATCAATTATAATTAGCTTCAAGTGAGATTGATGAATAGCTCACATAAATAACACCAAATAATAAAAAAAAAAAAAAAAAGGGGGGGGGGGAAATATATGTTATACATATACATCACTTTTTACCTTCTACATTGAATCATTCTTTTATTCTTTTCAATAAAAAGAAATAAATATCATATTATTACCTGCCTATGTCCTTTGCTCAGGGAACCAAACAGTAAAAGCGGGCACAGCACAAGACAAGCAGAACTCGGCATTGACTTGAGGCACTTCTTGCAGCCAGATTAGACCACACCTCAAACACCGCATGCAGTTTCTCTAGGTCATGTCGCTAATTACTCGACTGCTGGTGTAGACACGACTAGAAATATACATAAAACAAGGCACTTTAGCAAACTGTGTTTATATTTTATTGTAAGCAATTGCAGTAAGGGAGACGGGATAAAGTAAATCAATTATAATTAGCTTCAAGTGAGATTGATGAATAGCTCACATAAATAACACAAAAAAAAAAATAAATAAAAAGGGGGGGGGGAAATACATGTTACATATACATCACTTTTTACCTTCTACATTGAATCATTCTTTTATTCTTTTCAATAAAAAGAAATAAATATCATATTATTACCTGCCTATGTCCTTTGCTCAGGGAACCAAACAGTAAAAGCGGGCACAGCACAAGACAAGCAGAACTCGGCATTGACTTGAGGCACTTCTCGCAGCCAGATTAGACCACACCTCAAACACCGCATGCAGTTTCTCTAGGTCATGTCGCTAATTACTCGACTGCTGGTGTAGACACGACTAGAAATATACATAAAACAAGGCACTTTAGCAAACTGTGTTTATATTTTATTGTAAGCAATTGCAATAAGGGAAGTGGTTCTTTGTAAAAAAATATACATTTTTATGACAACAAAATGGGGTAAAATTTACCTCTGCAACAATGTATCCCTGTAATTTTACAGTAGCTTACTGAACCTACAAGCTTATTTTGTTTCCCTGGATTTCAAGTGACTTGGTTAAAAATTATTTTGTTACCCGCAATTGACTTCAAATCCAAGAAAACAAAGCTTTGAAGCTTAGTACTAAGCTACAGTAAACATTTCAGCTCTGAAAAATAATTCTAACTCAAGTTATAGCTGCTGCATTCCAACATAAGAAAGCATGTTAAATTGGGATAGGAACACCAAATCGTCTGCTAGCACTTTGTTAGTATTGTTGGGTTACTTTCTCACTAAACCTACTTTTGCAAGTCTTCTATTTTGTAACTTCAGAAAAAGAGTGCATCACTAATTATAATTTATGTATGTACACTACATTTGCTCTGCCTTTGCTGTATTTGCTAGGCATCTTACTAGTTATCGGCATGCTTGCCGCATGCTGTTGTTTATTGCTGCTTTTTTATAATAATACAATAATAAAGCATAATGACTAACAGATTTACCATTATTTTTAAAACCTTTCTATCCTTTCTCTTTTTGGATCATCCAAAACTTCAATTGCTGCAAAGTCCAATGCAAGTATAGATCAATGCTTTGAAACAGCACTCCTGAAAGACAAAATTTACAGTCATTAATAATCAATATGTATCATCTATACAAATAAATCTAAAATAGATTATCTCTAACAGATTGGCATTTAGATATGCCATCTAAAATTGGAACTGACGTAAAGCACATTGTGTATATAAAGTTCACTCATGGCTATACATACATTTAATATACTGTAGTAGATAATTGGGAATAAATTCATATAGCAGTATATGAATGTATATATAGATAGCATGCGATACACGTACATTAATATAAATTATTTATGAATGCTGTTCGTAAAACACTGTTCTCGGCTCCTACAATGACGAGATCGCCTTTGGTTATTCAAATGGAATGAGCATTTTTTGGTGCAAGAGCGAACAGGGTACAAACGAACAGCATTATTTTTATGTATGCATTTTAATTTCTCAATTCAAAATATGTATTACAGATTAGTATACACATTGTAGCTAAACGATAACTGTACAAAACATCACCGAGATATAGATGATTAATTATTATATTAAATAGCACAGAGGTGAATCAATCTTATATACCAAAATCAGAATGAAAAAGTTTATCATTACATGTTGAATTGAAGTAACAGCTAAGTACATACACACATTGCCCAGTAAACCACAATTTTGTCACATGTAGATGGCAAGTAATTGTCCAATACAAGAACGTCAGTGCCAGTGACATTCTTGCATCAGAAAAGTACTTGCAATGTACATGTAAAAAGTTGTGGTTTACTGGGTGTGTCATTTTAGCAGCTAAAATGACACAATGTGTGTATGTACATATATGCATATACTTGTAAATGTGGATTCACATATTATTATTCTTAATTTTGCATAACAAAATCAAACAATATGTATATTTTCATTACATTTTGCATAACAAAACTTAACAATACATTTTGTCATTATTGTTGACTTTTTTAAACAAAATCAAGAAAAATTGAATACGACCATGAAAATAGAGCAACAAGAAAACTGCCTTCATCTCCAATTTATGGAATAATTACGCTTTACAATAATTTTTAAACTACATTGACTACTTTGCAAACATACCTTAATTGTAAAATTACTTCTTAAATAATGCCTTAACTTCAAAAACAACTACTTTACAACATTTTTTAACGGTGAGTGTTTAACGGTCAAATATATTCAAAAGTTCACGGTAAATCAGATCAGAATCAGATAACTGTACCAACCTTACAAAAAATTAATCTTTAAAGAACATTCAAATATTTATTTTTTATAATAACAACGTGACAACCGAGTATAAATGATAAAAATTGACTAAATTCAACATCTATCTATCTTTTGTTATTATTATTAATCAAAATACAATTAAATTTGACTTTAATGTCAACTTTATTGTTTCAGTGAAATTTTGTTAACGTTGGTAAAAAAAAGGAAACAAAGCTATGCTGCTGCCCTCTAGCGATATCGCGCACGACTATTTTTAGCGCAAAAAGGGGAACACGGTCTCCCATAAAGCATTACAGTGGGTGGCTGCATCTGCGCAGCATTTTCAAATTTTTGGCGCATTAATTGAATTAGTTGAGATTCGCGTACTCAGGGGGCACCACTATCCAATGAAAATTTTTGAAGAGCTCGTCCTATATTGTTGCACTCCCCCGATTACATGTCTTCCAACTCTAGCCACAATTTTTAGACAAGAGTTTTAAGAATCGATGCTAGCGCACGGATGGCAGCAAAATGAACTACTAAGCCAAAGTAACGCAAAGCTACGTATTTCAGGTTAGCAATGCATCTTTTAGTGACGTCACACTCACATATGCGTAATATGCGTAATGTTTGTGTGTGAATCTTAAATCTTGGAAAGTAATTATATGAAGAGTTGTGCAAATTTTAAGGGAAATAAGTTAAAATAATAAATTAATTAATTTTCAAGGGAATAATTTAAGCCTTTAAAATATTTCTTTTTGTCATTTGTGCTCCTCTGCTCTTGTTATGAATAGAAAATCAACTTCCCAACACATTTTTGTGTCCGGAAAGGGTTGGGAAAGCTTTGGGAAAGGAGGCGCTAATTTGCATTCGTAATTTGCATGAAAAAAATTATTTTTTGTGTTAGTTTATTGCTTTATTGATTTCTATGTATACATAACAGAAAAATTATGTAAAAAGGGTTTAAAAAATTACCATGGTGGGATTCGAACCCAGGACCCTGCGAGTAGAAATACTCGCTTTAACCAATTCTGCCATCAAAGCTCTTAAAGTAGTTTGAACGAGGTTGTTAACAGCTGATTTTAAATTTATTTGAAGTTTGGCAAATCATATATATATTGCTTTTTGTAACTATTTTCTAATCAAACACTTTTCTCGCTTCTCAGTGCATATATTAATTAATTATAATGAAGTTAATACAAATTAAGTACACTTGCAAGAGTTTTATTAACATTTATGAGCTAAATTAACGTTTATATCTCGTTTCTCCCGCGATCGCCATGATTCGGCGCCTCTAGCGGCCGATTTCCGAACTATTTAAAAATTACTGGTTAACAAAAAAATTCTCATTTTCAGCTCTTTTAGTCTCAAAGTTCTCAGTGCGTTTCGAACCAAATTTAGTTTAATGCTTTTAAAAGTTTCTTTGTTTATCAAAGAGCTTATTTATCTGTTTTTGAGTCCATTTAATAACACTTTCGCAGAAATATGAATGATCTACTGTGGAGGGGGAATGGATTTTCAGCCATTAACCAATGCTATATGAGAAAAATGCTCGACTTTGCGGCTGGTTTTTAATATGTGTTTTCGAACTAAATGTAATTTTATAATACATCAATAGGAGCGTAGAGAGATAAGGAATCTATAGGTAACAAAAAAACGGCGTTTAATAACAATGAAAGCTCGTTCAAACTACTTTAAGAAATGGAGCTGTAAAACATTAATTTATCTTTTTATTTACAATTTATCCGTTTGCATCCATTTTAAGAAATAAACAATAAATACATATAAATAGGATATTTATATAATTAGCATTTATAATTAATAAATAAGGTAAAATTTTAATTAAAAAAATGAATAATTTTTACACAAAAATTGGAATATTTTTAATTTTTGTGCCAAATAAAATTTTGGGCAATGTCAAGGAAAGGTTTCGGCATTTCCCAATATTTGCCCAAAGATTGCCGAGTTCCCACGGAAAACTTTCTGGTACCTGGGGTATTTTGTTTTGTATACAAGTACTCCAAAGTGCCCTTTTTTCCTTTAAACCTGTTTAAAACTTCGCGGATATAATACGCTAATTCCTAGTAGCTAGTAGTTATTTTTGCTGCCAGTGGCGCGCTGCTATAGTAGTTTTGCGCATGCGCAGATAACGTTTTCTTGTCCAAAATTGTCGACAAATTTTATACAGGAGTCGGATGACATGTAGAATGACATGCAGAATGTTGTAATTTTGTTTTAAAAATTAACCACTTATTGCAAGAAATTTATTTGACTGCAAAGTACTCCCATCACCGCACCACTTCGATACTCAAGCTGATAACATTTTCTAAAGAACCATGCAGATTCAACAGATGTTTATTTGGATGCATTTCTTTATACAGTTTTTTTTTTCTCAAAACTTTTGAGTTTGAAGTTATTAACTATATTAATATTTCCACTTAAAAGCGTATATATATAATGAGCATAAGAACCAGCCATTTATTTTTTCCTTTTAATTTTTTCATTTAGGAGGATGGACATCAACAAGATAGAAATGCTTTTATACTCTGTAAATAGAAATTAAAAGGATAAAAAGCGCCTACAGGTTATGTTAATTTGCTTTCTCTAAAATCAGCAAAATACAATTTCGCTGGTCTCGGCTTTCTCTTTACATGAGGTGCAATATGATTTTATTATAATTAGGTAGCACGTACAATACCAAAGTATTTGTATAAAATATTTTTACAAATATTTAACAGTTTCAGTATTAGAAAAGAAATCACACATTTTCACTTATTTGCAGTTTCAATTTTGGAAATGAAAAAAAACTCTCTTCTTCTTTCTTACTTTTCAAGCAAGTTTTTTTTTGAATAAATTACTTTCTTTTTAATTTTATAGACAGATAATATATTTAATAATAACAATTAATATAACATAATAAAAATATTTACATTATAAGTTGCCAGCCATCATGTTCCTCACAGTTTCATCAAAAATCCTGGAACAAAAGAAAAAATTTTGAACTACATGTATCAGTCACTAAATAAGTTATTTATATCTGCATGACAGGACTTAAACCAAACGTTTAAATAACCGACATATAAGTGGATTATCTGCCTCATAAGGTTCCATGTCAATAACATTTCACCGATAAGACTTATCGACAGGATCAAGCCTCTCGTTTAGAAGGGAGACTGGCTTGCAATCCTGTTACCTTTTCCGCGATCAATAATATGTACATATATTTTTAAATGCAAAATTCTATTTAAAAAGCTATAGGCGATCATTATTTCTTGTGTTGTAGAGCTCAAATAAAGAGGGTTACAAAGAAGCTTATTACATTACTATCATTATAACAGTACTACTGCACAAAATGACAGTACACGTTTGTGTTTCTCAGCAGGGGCGGATCCAGGGGGGGGGCGGTGGGGGCGACCGCCCCCCCCAAACGGCCCACGTGGGTGGAAAAAAATGAGCAAAAGTTGAAAAAAATTTAGTCCAAAAAAATTTTTTTTTGCGCCTTCGGCGCAACTTTTATTGCTGGATAAGCGTTTGAATCATGACTACAGTAAATATACAGTATAACAAAAAATAATTTTTTTAACATCCCCTAGTTGTCATGTCATCAGGGTAATATATCAGAGATATAGTTCTGTTAATACTTAATACTTGGACCTCCACGAAATATTTTGCTCACGATAAGAACTAAAAAAAAAAAAAAAAAACTTTAATGTAAATTTTATAATTTTTATCTCAAAATATTTTTCCATCCAAATATAAGTTTTATGTTTTACAATATCGATAATAGTTTTAAAAATTGCAAAACAATTGTTAGTAAATTGGTGTATAAAAAAATAATAATAATAAATAAATTAATAATAATAAAATAATACACAATATTAATAATTTATTTAAATTTTGCTCTTTTTTTTTCAAGTTTTTCAAGTTTTTTTTTTTTTTTTTTTTCAGTGAAATAACATTAATAATTTTACAAAGAGATGAAAATAGAAAATATTTCAGAAATCATTTGTTCAACTTTTACTTTTTTTTTTTTTGCTTACATAAAAAAAAAAAAAAAAAAAAAAAAAAAAAAAAAAAAAAACTACCAATTCAAACATTTTGCAATTCAAGAATATTTTTTCAAAGGCATACTAATTTTGCAATATTTTCCAAAAAGGGCATGGCCAAATAAAATTTTTCGCCTGCGGCGCGCTACCCCCCCCCCCCCCCCCCGGTCCTACATGGTTAATTTTCTAAGAGATCGCCCCCCCCAAACACAATTCCTGGATCCGCCCCTGTTTCTCAGGAAATCAAACATCATATTCTATGAATAGATCAATATAATGATAATCATAAAAAAAAAAACATATTTATTGATCAAATTATTTATCGGAGTTTATAATACATCAGTATTGCGATTCATATAATGATGGAATTAATTTGCATTGCACATAGTATAAGAAAATTCTATTATAGTATACAGTATTTTAATACTTCAAAAAGAAATGAGTGCTAGGTGACGTAGAAAATATTTAAAACCTTTCCAGAAAATACACCAAATGTGTAAAGAACTATAATGCTTTGAATTACCTACCATTTCAGAATCTAATTAAAGACCTAGAGCACCTTGAACAAAAAACTTGTCTAATATCCTAACATACCTGAAAATCACATTGATTTGATCAGAGTCATTGATTTCTAATTTCAAAATCGTGCAAGCAGACTCTGACGTCACAGCTCACTTGGTCCACCTGCACATCAAAACAAGCGAGCTATGATGTCACTGTTTGCATGCACAATTTTGTGAATGGAAAATTAACTAGAATTACATACTTCAGCCAAATCAACGTTGATATTTAGGTATGTTAGGATATTATACAAGTTTTTTGTTTAAGGTGTTCGACACCTTTACACATGTAAAACAGTGTATTAATATCATCATTACTAACTGCATCTTTAAATTACACAAAATTACAATATTTCTTATGAGCAAGGAGTAACTGCAAAATAATCTAGCAACTATATTACCCAATACTGTAGTTATTTATTAAAATAATTTTATATCAATAAATATTATTGCTCCATACAGTGTACAAATATACACTTTTACAGCACGTTTGATTGGCAAATAATAATAATAATAATAATAATGTAATATTTATGTAAGCCCAGCATGTAGTGTTTATTTTTTCTAATCTAGAAAATGACTTTTTTAAAAGTGAAACAACATTCTTTAAAAGAAGCAGTGGGGAAATAATTAGCATCTTTTTCTTATTTTATTAATTCATTAGTCATTACTCATTACTATTTTTCACATTAAATGTCAATTTTAATGGTTTGATGAAGCAAGAAAATAAAAACTTCTTTCATTGTTTATCATAAATTTTGTGTACTTACTTTGAAGTAATTGTATCTCCTGGAATGTAGAATGGGTTGCACACAATATCAGCATACACACTATGCAGCTTTCGGAACATCTGGAATAATCAACGTGTGCCATGAGATAATATTTATTAGGAAAAAATCAATTATGCAATGATTAATTGTAAAAGGATTTGATAGAAAAACACATAGAGCTTTCTACAGAGCAATACAAGCGGCTAGTACATCCACTAATAATAATGTACTGTATTATTAATGCTGTTCGTAAACCCTGTTCTCTTGCACCAAAAAATGCGCATTCCATTTGAATAACCATAGGCGATTGTCATTTTTGGTGCAGAGAACAGGGTTTACGAACAGCATTAATATATTTTGCCCTGGGCTAGAAAATATTTTCTCTACCATGGCATTCCTGTCAGTTTATAAAGCTCACTACTATCTCCCAATCCCCAATATTTCCTAATCTATCTATGTGTACTCCTATCAAATCTTTTTACTATCAATGTGTGAAATATTAAATTATACCTATGAAAATTAATATGATAATTACTGTAAAAGATTTGATAGAAAAACCCATAAGATAGATTAGAAAAAATTGGGGAATGGGAGCTTGTATTATCTCCCATTCCCCAATTTTTTCTAATCTATGTATGTGTTTTTCTATCAAATCTTTTAATTATTGCATAATGTAGGCTATACAATTTTTCTTTATATTTATAAAATGACTGTGCATATAAAAAAAAGTGTATAAATAGTTCCTTATCTAATAATATTCAATATCACACTATATGCCAATTATGGATGTCACTTTTTTTTTATCATAAATCAAATTTGGGGTATGACAAAGCCCAGTAGGTTGTGGCAGTAGTTGTTACTTATTAGTATTAGTATTCCTTTTTAAAGATAACCTTGAATATTTGGTTCTTTCTTACTAAAATATTCCTTTTTATTGAGGTTAGAAACCGACCTGGCTTAACCCACGCAAAAAGCTTCTACAGTATTATATTTGCTAGCATCACTACTGACGTTACCCTTCTAGTCATACTGTCTTTTGGAAGTATAAAATATATAGGATTAGATTTGAACATTGGTAGAGAAACATTGATTTTCCAGATTATTATTGAGGATAGAATTATGAAATTTCAAATTGCCATATTGTGGTTTCGTGCTACACTTTTATCATAGTCCCATTACGATATGCCTAGTCTTGTTGACAGGTGGAATGGAGTTGCACACACTTGCTGGCTACTTTGAAAACTGAATGGTACATTTCCCCTCTAAAATATCTGAACAATTGTATTCAAGTTTCTACATAACGAGGGCTACACGGCATTTTGGTACTACAGCAACCAGAGCTGCTGCAATTTTGGCACATGTGAAATTTTTGCCACGGCTTTTAATTGCACACTTGTGCAGGTTAAGCGTATAATGATGTTTCAAAAGAGGGGAGCGAGGAGAATACAGATGTGCCAAAATTGCACCCGCGGAGATCGCAGTAGTACCAAAATGCCGCGTAGCCCTCAATATATATTATTATATGCCATTTGGAGACACAAATGCTGCATTCAGATTGGCGGGGGGGGGGGGGGGGGGGGGTACAAACTTTAACACATGTTTGATTAGGTAAATTTTACAATAGTTTTTTTTTTTTTTTTTTCTTAACTGATCTTTTGTGTTTAAACTTTAAGCCCCTGTCCCACCTCCTGGGTATGCCCTTATCTGTGAGTGCTTAATTTTTAACTTACCATGCGGACTTCATTGTCTCGAAGAGATGTGTTTGCAGACTCTGCTACAATGATAAATCTAATCTTGGTGTTGCTAACATAGCCAAAACTGCAACGGCAGTTAAGAAATCAATTCATAATTGTAATACATATACACGAGTACACGCCAATTAAAACTCTCTCTCCCAATCCAGTTGCATATACCGACAATTTGGATTAACTATCCATAATTTTAATATTTTTATTCCTCTTCTATGTAAATATAAAAAAAAACGTTCATAAAAAAGTTGTGTTTTACACGCTGGGATTAAATAATAATCAGACAAAGTCTAAAAAATAATAATATCATGTACCATATCAGTACCATAACAGATGTTATCTGCATTTATATATATATATATATATATATATATATATATATAAAGTTATAGTGTAGTGTAAAGGATACATTTTATGTTCCTCAGTGGAATACAGTTGTCCCAGGTAAAGTTCTCTGACGTCACCACTGGACTTGCCGACAGTCGACAGTTTCTCCTCTACGACATCTAGTGAGGTGTGAACTTTGTAGTGGAATTGTAACTCCAAGTTAGGGTTGATACAAGAAATGTACTTCGGAGAGTTCTGTAATGAAAATTTACTGTACAGGTTGCTGTCTCTTCAAGCATCATCATTTTCTAGCAAGCCTATTTGAGTTGTACAGTATAATACGTCATATACATACATATTAGGAGTTTTATTTAAATTAAATGTCAACAGGAATGTCATTTTATTTCTTTATATTGTCATTTCTATATGATTGAGTGTGTGAATCTGCCACAGTGCCACATGTGCATATTATATAAAATATATAATATTATGTACATACATAAATTTGTGTATATAGTCTGTATAGGGTGTGTACGCATGACGTCATTCTGAGTGCTCTTCGATGCTCTTCTTGAGCAATGAATAACATTGTTCAGCATAGGACAAACATAGTTTTTGGCTATTTTCTTTGGAAAATTAGATATTTTTTGGTCATGATTATTTTTCTTGCATACTTGAGGTACTAATTCAACCTGTTAACAGCATCAATTCTCTCAAAAAAATTGCGAAGTATTTTTAAACTGGCAAAATGTGCCATTTTCCTATACCGGCCAATGTTATTTAGTACTCACTTATGACGTCGACTTTAACATGAATGAAACCACCCTATAGTAACGAAATGAAATGAATAACTTGCAATTTTAGTGTTGTATTTTAGTCTATAGTTGTGTAAGTTTTTTTATTTCCTTGCGGTATGTATGTACGCACAGAAGAAACTGAACTATACATACATACATACACTATGTTTCATACATAATGTGTGTCAGTGTGTCCTATGTCCAATAAAGACTTAATTGTAGCCCCATTTTCATTTTTACATAGAATAAGTTAAATTGAGTGGTTTAAAGATTATTTCACATTTTATGGTGATACATTATAAATTTAAATGATAAAAATAAATTAAAAAGAGCAATCAAAACGAATCAAAATGACAATAAAAAAGTAGGCGTCAAATCACAAAGTCAAAATGAAATACACATTACGTATATTTTAAACTAAAAATTTATCACACTTTGAATGTCTCATATAAAATAGCTATACACCTTTAATATACATTACTTTTGGATATAATTTATTTACTTGAAACCCCTAAAAACTTACATCTTTGCCGATGACAGCAACACAAACCGCCATTGTTTATCCAGCTGTGTTTACTACCTCCCCCCTCTCCTCTCTCTTCTTGCTTTCGCCGCTTTCGCTCGTTGGTGGCGTGGCGCGCCAAACTACAAAATTTTATGACGTCATAGCCTCGTCTGCAGCTCGTCTGGCACTCGTCCGTGCATCGTTTTATAACTGCAAATAACACTAAATAACTCCCTAAACCTAAATCTTGATGCTATTTCATTAATTTGATAATAATATCTTATATTTATGGTTCTCTTTAGACTTTAGATCATCAGTTTAATTTTTCTTAATATTATTGAGTATAGCAAAATTAAATTGAAGTTTTACTGCATGAAACAAACTTTTTGCCTACAGCTCGTATGTTATAAGGCCAATGAATCATGGTTAAAATAAAATTATGAAAATGAATATGTTTAATAATATTTTTAAGAGGCCAAATCTAGCTAGTTTTGGGTAATTTTATAATGTTTTTTTATATATTAATAATGTAATAATAATAATAATATTATTACTATTATATATTATAATTATAATATTATTATATAATATTTAATATAGAACCAAAATTAACTTCTACAATAAAGAAAACAAAATAAGAGAATATAATAAAAATTCAAATATTTTAATTGAGAAATGTTTATTTTATTTCAATCATGTGTACTATAAAGGAACAATTTTTCAATCAGTTTACAAATTTTATTTTTCAAAACAGCTCTAACAATTTTTATTTTATTTTTTTATATAATAAATTTCTCAACTTTATTATTTTTATTTTATAAGGTATAATTATTCCGCATTATTATAATGCAAAAGACAAAAACAGAAAAAAAACTGTAACAAGCAAATGTGTGAAAGCTAGAAAAGAAACTTCTTCTGCAACTTTTGAGAAGTTCCTTTTTTTACAAGAAGAAAAAATTAGGTGCAAGAATTCAAAAAACGAGACAAAAAAAAAAGTCGTGAAATAAATTTTTTACATACAACAAACCTCAGAAAATACACACTATATTTACAAAATTGAAGCTTTAATTTTTTTAAAAATCTAATTAACATAAATTAGTAATTACACAATATAGCCCTATAAAAAAATTGTTTGTAAATTTTTGCACACCTTTAAAAAAAATTAATGATTGATATTTCATAAATTACAATCACATTGTTATATTCTATTTATCCCTGAACAATAATATTTAAATTAAAAAAAAATTGACAAGATTTTATACATTTATTAAACTTATTAACTAAAAAACAAAAACAAAAAATTTAACTTTGGAATGTTTTTCTTTGACAATTATTTATCACACAAAAATTACATTATTAAAAAAAATGAAGAAAGAAAGAATTAATTATACAATATGAGACAAATAATACAATATTTTGCAGATCACTTACAGTGTTACACTTTGTTAATAATACTATAAAAGAAATTCCACATTTATAAAACATTACTTGACTACAGCAAATTTTTTGTGGAATAATATTATTGTAAATTGAGATTACTTTATTATTATTATTATTATATTTGATTAATATTAGAAGTGCATATTTTGTGTGTAAAATACAAAAATTTCAAACCCTGTGCATGAATATTTTTATTTTGCAATTAAATCTACTATTTAAAAAACATTCACTGCAATAACACACCAAAAGGAAACTGATTTTTATTATTATTATTATATTATATCGTATTGGTATCAGATATTATTATAATTATGGTATTTATGATGTGGTAACTTTGAAATATATTTTGAAAAAAGGCACTAATGTTTTATTACAAGCATTCATACTGATCTCATTTAGACAAATTATTTTAAATAGTGATAACACTCGATACAAATATTTGTTTTCAAAAAAAATTTAAGTCATTTTATATTATTTTACATTTATTTACAATTATTGTTATGTATATATTATATTATATATATTTGTGATTATTAAATGACTTATCATTTTGTTTATTAATAAGGCATGTTAGGTGTAGGTGCCACAATAAGCTTATACAAAATAAGAAAAAAAAATTAAAAATTCTTTTTATATTTGCTTATATGCATAATATATAATAAGGTATTTTTTTAAAACTGGTGAACCACGTATTTTATTTTGATTCTAATAAAAAGGAACAACTTAGGTGGTTCATTTATCTAAACTTTTTATTATTATTATTTATAACTTTGCTAGAAAACTACGGTAATTATTATGTGAACACAAACTGCCTATATGTATATATAAATTTATATTTTAACGTCTTTTATACACAATATAATAAGACTGCTAATTTTTTTAGGTTTATATTTACAAGTATTTGAAAAAACTTTTTCAATAAATTAGATAGGTAACTTTATCGTGCTTTTTATCCAAATAGCAAAAAAGGAAAAAAAATTACTTGCAGTCTATATATATATAAAAATGCCCATATATTATAGAAAAAACTTTGGCATAATAGGTAATATAAACAATTAATAATAAACCTGGAATGTTACTATCGTTGACTTGAAACTCCAAGTAGTTTTGCTGCATCGTCTGCCGACTTGGACAACATGTGGTCAATCATTGCGCGATCTTTGATGCCTAGTAAGTTACCAATGAGGTCATGTTCCTCAGAGGGTTGGTCACTACGACCTTGCAACCCTGCTAGTCTGCTCTGTAGAGCAGTGGCTGTTCCACTGTACATTGCAAGACCGGCATGTTCTGCCCACCTGCGCAGACCCTCTCGTGCAGAGTCAGTGGAATGCGCATCGTCATCACTGCAGGCTTGTTCATTACTGGCAGCCATGGCGAATCCTCCATGTGTGGCATGTTTTTTACGATGACGTAACATGCTATGTTTGAGTGTGAACTTGCGCCAGCAAATGTCACATGTGAAGGGCCGTTCACCAGTGTGTGTACGCATGTGGCGACGCAGGTCTTCAGCCGACCAGAAGCGACGCATGCAGAAAGCACACATTACCTGTAACAAAATAAAAAAGTCAGGGTTAGTTATGAAGAAATAAGAACAAAATTGAATAAATCTTTAAATTTAAAATATACAGTACTATATTAAAAAATAATAATAATAAATAATAATAATAATAAATAATAATAATAATAATAAACAAAAAATAAACTACGAATTACGAAATGTTAAAACTTAATAAATATATGTATTTTTTAATAAAAGTAATCCATTCTTTTATTTTATGAAATTGATATTTGCTGTAGAGAAAAAAAGACAATTACCTTTCTGTTAGCGTAGTCCGGGAATTTTCCCCTGAGTGTCTCGAGTGTATCATCTCCGGTCTCGTTGTTGTTATTGTTGAGAGTAGCTGGAGGTGCATTGGCAGTGCAGTCCTCAGCATGAGGGTCGAGTGCTCCCTTGGACACTAGAAGTTCGTACTCAGCGGCATGAGAGGTGCGAATGTGCTCCAGCGCTTCTTGTCTCTCGGCGTAGCTGTTCTCACACAGATGACACTTGAATGGCAGGTCTGAGTGAGACTCGAGATGAGCTGTTAGTCGTGCCTCACTGGAGAAGGTTTGGTTGCATTTGTAGCAGGTGAGCGCCGAGGGTACGGGTGGTGAGGTGCTGTCACTACTCGCAGGCAGAGGGTCAGGGCTGGCACCACGTCCACTGTCTGCAGCACTCTGAGCATCTTTGCCGCCGCTAGGAGGGGTCGTTGTTGATGTAGACGTTGTGGGTGTTGGGGGAGAATTAGAGGGCATTCTCTTACCAGAGTGCTTGCTTGTTACGTGTTTACGTAAGTTACGCTCGGTGGAGAATGTTGAGCTGGGACAAAGGTTGCACTTGAAAGGACGTTCAGGCACGTTTCGCATTAGATAACTCTCCTCAGAAGGTGGGGGAGGAGGGGGTGGAGGAATAGGAGTGGTGGGAGCTGAGCTGGGTGGAGATGCTGATTTTTTAGAGTGTTTTCTCAGTAGATGACGGTCACAGTTGGACTTGGTGGTAAACAGAAGTGGACAGTGAGCACACTTGAAAGGCTTCTGCCCAGTATGAGTGAGAATATGACGTCTAAGTGAGCTAGACCATGGGAACTTGCGGTGACAGTAAGGGCAAGTCACACGATTTGGTGCGCTGGAGTAAGCGCTCTTCTTCTTTACTCTTCCAGGACTTAGTGGTGCGCCTGCTCGTGAGCCACGTCCTTCGTCTCCACTAGTTAGAGGACCACCTTCACTGCTGCTTCCGTCATCCAGCACCCCTTCATCTTCGTCATCTCCTTCCATGAAACCTTCTTCCTCTTCATCATCTTCCTCGTGACCGGGGAAGTAGTGCTGAAAGTTCTGCGCGGAGGCGTTCACCAGCAAGCGTGATACACTGGCGAGGTCCGCGTCTCCGTCACGTGGAGAGCGACGTGGTGGAGCCTCGTCAATAACAAGTTCGGGCTCGTCCTCCTCGTCTACGTCGCCCTCGACTGCTGCGTCCTCTGCTTCCTGGCGACGAGCAGCGGAACTGCCGTCATCGCTGGTCAATTTCTGCTTCAGTTGTTGTGTAAGCGCGTGCTTCACCTGAGAAATAAAAAATAGCTTATTAGTCATCATTCACTAAAGAAACATGTTTACAATTTTTAAGCAATGATTGCATAAAGCATTGTGAAAAAATCGTAAAAAATATAAGTAATTAGTAAATAAATAAATAAAATAAAATCGTAAACAGCTTTAAATTTAAGAAAATTTAATATTTGTTCAAATATAATATTAGTAAAGTTTAAAACACATACCTCATCTGAGATTCTGGATTCTCCGAGCAGCGTGATCTCAGGCTGCGGTGTTGGTAAAGGAGAAGGTGGAGGTCTCGCGGGTGCGGAGCGTCGTCCACCTCGAGGTCTCTGGCTCCAGAACTGCGGGTGCTGCTGCTTCACGTGACGCTCCATGTTACTACGCAGCGTGAACCGAGCAGAGCAATGTTCACAAGCAAAGGGACGCTCAGTACGATAACGGCGTTGTTTCTGCTTTGGCATCAGCACTCCATTCTTAATTACCATCTTGACTGGAGGATCAGGACGAGGTTCAGGGGTTGGTTTTGGTGGTGGAGATGCTCGAGGTGGCTCGGGAGCAGGTTTGCGTAGTGCATCCATCACTAGTGAGCCTCCTGATGTGAGTTGAAGTCCACGAATTAATTCTTTCTGTAGCTGCTCTTTGACCTCATCTAGAGCTGAAGAGGTGGGAGCTGCTGGAGGAGGAGGTGGTGGAGTAGCTGCAGGTGAAGGACTGTTGCCGAACAAGGGCATATAGAATGGGAAAGAAGGTCTCTGGAATGGAGAACCAAGGTACATACTCAGAGGGTTAGGGAAAAATGCACTGGGTGGTGGGGGTGTAGGTAAACCAGGGTGGTGAGCCAAGAAATGCGGCAGATGAGGTATGTGATGAGGGGGTAGCACTGGAGCGTGGGATTCTTTTGGTTTCGTCAGATCTTGTGGGGCCTCTTGTGGAGGAGTATTAGCCACAGGAGCTACAGGTTGAGGGGCAGACGGCTTCTTGCTCAAATCTAGCGCGTCCATGCTGAGGTCCAGCGGAGATGGTGCCCCTCTGCGTGGTTCCTCCTCACTGCTGGGGCTTGAACTGCGTTCTTGAGGTCTTGGAGAATTGCCAGGTGACATCAGCAACTCAGCTTCGTCCTCAATTTCCTCAGGGTCAGCACCGAGTCGTACCAACTCAGTCGCTGTTGACGTGGGGTGCTCCCGAGCCGCGTGACTGAGAGCGGTTGAACGCGATGGAAATGAACGCTCACATATTGCGCACTCATGGGGTTTCTCCGAGGATGCATCTTCTCCCATATGACATGTGATTGAACGACGTACGTCGTCACGTGACGTCTTGTTGTGACGATTTCTCAAGTGACGCTCACAGTTTGCCTTGGTGGTGAAAGCATAGTGACAAAGACGGCACTCAAAAGGACGTTCTCCGTTGTGAGTTCGCAAGTGACGCACTAGAGTTGCCTTATCATTGCTGTTATACACACACATGTTGCAGTAGTAAGGAGGTCCAGTACTAAGATGCACGCGATTGTGACCCTTCAGGGCACGCAGATTGGGGAAAACTGCAGTGCAGAGGCGGCAGGGGAACTCACCACGGAGTTTCATTTGACGCAAACCCTCGTCTGCTGAGGAATTTGGTGATTTGGCGAGATCTAATGCGCCTCGGTTTGCAACTGAGAGAATACTGGGAATGTCTGCAAGATCTTGTGGCTGTTCCGTATCTTCAGGTTGGTCTTCCTCACGACGAGGGATGGCCAGCTCGCTGAAGGCACGTACTTTGATCGGAGTAGGTGTGGTGGTGGGAGGAGGGGAGGAGGACGGACTCTTGGTCTGCAAGTCTAATCCAGCGAAGAAATCCTCTTTTTGTTCCTCATAATGTAGCTTACGACGTGGACAGCTAAGGTCACGTGGTGAAGTCTCGGCATGAGCAGAAGTTACGTGAATATGAAGTGCACTGCCACACGGAAATGCACGTCCACACTCCTCACATTGAAATCTATGAATTACTGAACTCGCCTTATGTACTGAGCGTTCACAAAAAGCACGAGCAATCAGTGGAAATTTATCTGTTGAAAAATCAACAAAATTGAGATCTTTAAAGCCAACTTGGGCTGGACCAGATGATACTTTAGGTTCTTCAATTATTGGTTCATCATCGTGTGGAGCATGTGCTGCATAACGATGCAAACTGAGTTCACGTTCGGAGTTGAACGTCATGAAACACTTGTCGCATCTTTGACAGGAGAGACACGAGTCCGGAGGTACAGCAGCGACTGGTGGTGACACGTGACCTTCCTCGGTACGTTTCTTAGGAGAAGGTACATTGAGATCCCCATTAGAACGACGCTTTCTGCTCACATTCTTCTCAGAAGCACCGTCCGAGCTGCCATCACTGTCCACTAAGTGGTGAGCGTGGTTGTTGTTGACACTGCTCGTGTTGTTGTTGTGCGTACGCATGTGACGATGCATGTTGCCGTTAGTGGTGAATGCCACGCTGCAGATACGACACTTGAAGGGACGTTCTCCAGAGTGTACCAACATGTGGCGGTCGAGAGAACTCGATGAGCTCAACATCTTGCCACATAAACTGCAGCTGAACACCTAAAAACAAAATAAATTTAAAAAATTAGTAAATATATTGAAAAGTTACATAGGTGCATTTAACTAAAGAAATCTTCAATATTAATTTGTCTTGCACAATACTGAAAGTAAAATCTCACCTTGTTATTGTTGTTGTTATTGCCCGGCGGGGTAGCGAGGCTGCTGGAGGGCTCAACGTTGTGACCTCGAATGTGAGCTGTGAACTCTGACTGAGAGGTGAGCACCGCCTCACAAACAGGACACGTCAACGTCTCCTCGGTACTCGAGCTGCCACGCTCTGGCTCACCTACTTGGCTGCCACCCTCGCTTGATGTCTGGGGATATCACAATCACAATCAGTCATCAATTAGTTTTAGATCATCACTCACTGGAAGACTTAAACTATATACCAATTATTTATTGTATAATTCTATTTTTGTAACAAAAATAATAATAAAAAAAAACGTAGTTTTTAAATACACGCAATAAGCATGACTGACAATAATTTAAAATTCTAAATAATAATAAGCATAATATTTCCCACCCACCACATGACTATGGGATGTTTTTGTGACGCAGGATAGACGTACACACACGCATATTGATAGATAAATCCCGCATCACGTCACATCGATTGACTCACCTCTCGTTTCACGACGCGATGCGCTTTCCGCTTCCTTGCTCCGGTTAGATTTGTGGGCAGATCACTCTCTGTGGTAGGAGCACTAGATTCCGCGGGTTGGTGGTCACTGTCGGAGCTGCTAGGTGGGGGTGGCGACTCTTGGGGTGGCGAGGTGACTGGAGATGACGGTGCACTTGCCGCCAAGGGAGCACTCGAAGTGCCCGCACTTGAAGTCGTTGCAGGACTGCAATCTTGTACGTTGTTTTCCTCGCAGCTTTCAACTACTGAGGAATCTGTAACATTCATTGATCGATTTGTTAACATCAATTTATAGTACAACCAGCACAATATTTCTTCTTCTTCTATAAAGTCAAAATGCAAATTGATTTTAAAAAATTATAATACTTCAGAAGATACATATATTAGCATTATGAAATAGTCTTATACATGTGGGGTTTTCGATATCCCTTATTTCATCATTTTATCAAGATATCCTGCATCCTTAAGAGTTTCCTTCCTAAATAAGAAAAAGACGAAAAATCTGTACGTAGCAAAAGAGTTTTTCCAGCGGAAGTTTAAAAAAGAGACGTTGTGGCCCACAAAAGATTGACGCTTGATGATGTTTGTTTTTCTAACTTCCCTCTTATGGACCGCAACATCCGACTTTTGTTTCAAATCTTTTATTTTATCTTCGCCTTGATTTTTTTTTCTTTTTTTACACATATATATTATTTTATTATTTAAACAAATGATCACACAATGAAAGATAAGAAAGAAAAAAGATTGTGAAATGGAGAACAAAAGCTATAATGATGTAAAAGCTGACTGAAACAAATCGCGAGATTATTGCGAATTGTGAAGGAAAAATAGAACGGCGCGCGACCACAAAGAATAAGCATGGACAAAAGGCGGATGGGCGAGGACTTTTTATTATAGTTTCTTCAAATATGAGGAAAGTCATTTGTGACGTCACTTCAGGTCACCAGGTCAAATTAAGCGCGAATATGTTTCAAAATTAATAATAAAATGAACCAGAAATTTTAAATTAAACTTTTTTGGTTAATTTTTTTTATTAAGTTTCTTTTTATTTTAATATCCCGTTTTAACATTATAACTTTAGTTCTCTTTCTGCTTCATTGCTTGAAATCTATAGTTTGCAGCGTGGGCGAAATCTGAATCACTTTTTTTTTTCTTACGTCTTTGTGACTTTTCTTTTACATTTTTTGTTACGTGTATCCGCTACGCACCGCGCATTGCAGTTCGCGCACCACTGGTCATCCAGATCATGCGTTCATCTCTCTCTCTCTCTCCTCATATTCCAAGGATTTGTGTATCAAAAAATATAATATCCTTCGTTTTAAAATAGAGAAAGCGCAAAATATTTCTTAATTACAAGAAAAAAAAGTTAAATAATTATGAAGCAATGTATTTTTTTTTTTTTTTATTATTATTATTTTGCAAAATATGCTACATGATTTAAGTAATGAATATGTTGTATACATTTTTATCAAATGACAAAGCTTATATTGACAGTGGTACGTGCAAGATGAGAATAACTTTGAGAGAGATAAGAATATAAATTTGATACCGCCGTGACTAAATAAAACATGAAGCTGCATATTGATGAAATAATACAATACTCTTTACCAAGTGTTTTTATCGCAAAATATTTTCCTAATGTGATCATGTAAAAAAAAATAATAATAATAAAGTAATGAAAAAAAAAATGATGCAAGAGGGGAAAAAATGCAATAATTGAAATAGAATATTAATTTATATTATATAAAAATTTTCTGTAAACAATTTAATGAAATTAGCTCATCATTATATATAAATGCTATTTGAACTACAGTATTGTAATAATAATACTATTGTAATGAATTTTTAAACTTTTTAATCGTATATATTAAAAGTGTCGTATAAATTTATATTGTTAATTTTAGAAATTTGATTATGATGCAGATCAGTTATAAAATGAGATCACACTTGAGATTATTATAATTTGGTGAGTTATAGTCATGCCATGCAACAGCAGCAGCAGAGGTACGACGGCAAAAGGTGACGCATGCATGTAAGCGCGGTGCCCACCACCTGCCCCACCTGTACCATGAGTGTGTGTGGCGGCGGCTGCTGTACTGCTGCATGGGATGAAGGTCAAAGACTTAACTCGCGCATCTTTGACGTCGTCGCGAAACCACAGCATCTTTCATCATCTTTAGTAATTAACCCCCTTCTCTTTTTTTATCGCACCTGCGGCTGCCTAATTACTTTCAAACACTTGCTGTGTATGTATAGCGCAATCTTTAATTATTGTTGACAAAAAAATATATATTTGGCAGAGATAACCGAGATAGCCATCTACCGGCAAAAAGTTTGTTCCCAAATAGTGCTGCCGCCTAGCGGTATCGCGCTCAACTAATGCTCCCCTCCTTTATGTGACAGCCAATCAGAACGTAGCTACTTTTACCCCTCCTTCTGCCCCCTTCCCTCCCTTTAATTTGAAATAAAATGAAAATGGTAAATAAAATTAATAATTAAAGAGCTACGATTATACAATAAAAAGTTTATTATTTATTAACAGGTACATATACATATTATAATAATCACTAACAATACAATCATTTCATGAATTATTTATTATATTTAATATATGTAAATTTATCGGATTACTTATGTATATGGGACTTATGTATATATATAATGCATTTATTTATTATTAATATAATATATATGAATTAAAAAATACACATACATTATGTGTTACATAATACGTAACACATAAACACTGTTGCTATACATGGCACCTAATCCTTTAACAAATAATTGCATTAATGAACATTATTTAAGAAAAATATATATGTTAATTAAGTTAAGATTCAAACTTGAATTTACATCAAAGGTTCAAAATTTCATACAGAATTATTAATATAAAATGAATGTATATGTTTCATTTAATGTTAATTACGATAAGATCATCTCCAAATGAATTTCAACTTAGATAAAATTTATGATGAAGTTTATTATATTAATACTGATTCAGTTGAACTTACAATAAAATTACGAATCGTAAATGCCAACCGGACTCCAGGCTTTCAGAGTGCTTGGAAGTACATATATCCTCACTACAATAACAGTTCAATAACATACAAATGCATATTTACATTTAGTAATAACAATAATCATTACATAATACATACAAATACATCATTCATAACATACATAAATTGTAAATTGATATGTTATGTATTTTCTTGTATCTTTTAGAAAATGCATGATGCGACCTTGAACCAAAAGTATTCTCTTATTCATCACTTACAATTGAATCAAATTTTGTCACTGTAGGTAGAAATAAGCTATATTTATCGTTTTCATCGCAATCATTTGTTGATATATTTTACATAAATTTAATATTTGAACTATAATAATATAATCCATGTTGAGTAAGAATGAATTTATACAATCAATTCTGTAAAGAAGGTAAACCATTTCTGTCATTTAGAAACTTTAATATTTACATTTTCGGAATTATCAAATATTTTATTAGCCTATGTAATTGTTAAATCACAATAAACACACAATTTTAGGGAACATATTTTTAAATTTTATATATATATATATATATATATATATATATATATATATATATATAAAATAGGTACAAAAACAATGTACAGAACTGTTTTGTAAGTATGTGAGGACATTATTTATAGATTATTCTTATATTTTCATCAGATAAAGACAGATGCTCACTGTACTAGAAAAATTCCCAAAGAGAGTGTAGCCTCACTTGTGGTCTTGTTGACTGAGCACACAATAACATTGGTCCTATTCGTAAAACATACAAGTGTTTCAGTAATATCTTTGTAGTAGGGTGGGTTTCAAACATTATTTATACGATCCATTTTGTGGCAAATGATACAACTTAGGAAGCAACAGACCTGTGTTGTATAATTGCATAGTGGGAGATAGGGTTAAAAGTTTGTCATTATGTTCATGAACTAATTATATGAGCATAAAACCACACTTGAACAATGGAAACACAGTATAATATCAGCACCGCAGGACATAAGGACTCGGCAGGCTTCAGGCTCTTCGCACAGAGAGCAGCGAGGACCAAACACGCTGCAGCATAGGCACCATCACATTCACCATGAATGTTTAAACCAGGACAAACATTGTTCAACATTGGAAGGTATACCACTGGAAACAAATATAACAAAGGCACATTACAAAATATATTCATTATTATTATTATTATTATTTTTTTTTTTTGGAAGCAATTCAAAAAACAAGGGTATGATGCAAACTACATCAACAATAATTTGCTCCAATAGAATTGATAAATATCTCACCTGCATAAGTGAAATTGAAAAAAAAAAAAAAAAAAGTGTCAATTGTGACATTTATTCCTCTTTAGTCTTTTTTTTTTTGTAACAATCACATAGGCCTATCATTTTTATTATTATTACCTGCCTATTCTTTGCTGTGACCAAAACAACAGAAATGAAAAGCAGAACTGGGCATAGACTTGAGGCACTCCTCGCATCCAGATTAGACCACATCTCAAACACCATGCAGTTTCTCTAGGTCATGTCGCTAATTACTCGACTGCTGGTGTAGACACGACTAGAAATATACATAAAACAAGGCACTTTAGGAAACTGTGTTTATATTTTATTGTAAGCAATTACAATAAGGGAGACGGGATAAAGTAAATCAATTATAATTAGCTTCAAGTGAGATTGATGAATAGCTCACATAAATAACACCAAATAATAAAAAAAAAAAAGGGGGGGGGGGGAATATATGTTACATATACATCACTTTTTACCTTCTACATTGAATCATTCTTTTATTCTTTTCAATAAAAAGAAATAAATATCATATTATTACCTGCCTATGTCCTTTGCTCAGGGAACCAAACAGTAAAAGCGGGCACAGCACAAGACAAGCAGAACTCGGCATTGACTTGAGGCACTTCTCGCAGCCAGATTAGACCACACCTCAAACACCGCATGCAGTTTCTCTAGGTCATGTCGCTAATTACTCGACTGCTGGTGTAGACACGACTAGAAATATACATAAAACAAGGCACTTTAGCAAACTGTGTTTATATTTTATTGTAAGCAATTGCAATAAGGGAGACGGGATAAAGTAAATCAATTATAATTAGCTTCAAGTGAGATTGATGAATAGCTCACATAAATAACACCAAATAATAAAAAAAAAAAAAAAAAGGGGGGGGGGGAAATATATGTTATACATATACATCACTTTTTACCTTCTACATTGAATCATTCTTTTATTCTTTTCAATAAAAAGAAATAAATATCATATTATTACCTGCCTATGTCCTTTGCTCAGGGAACCAAACAGTAAAAGCGGGCACAGCACAAGACAAGCAGAACTCGGCATTGACTTGAGGCACTTCTTGCAGCCAGATTAGACCACACCTCAAACACCGCATGCAGTTTCTCTAGGTCATGTCGCTAATTACTCGACTGCTGGTGTAGACACGACTAGAAATATACATAAAACAAGGCACTTTAGCAAACTGTGTTTATATTTTATTGTAAGCAATTGCAGTAAGGGAGACGGGATAAAGTAAATCAATTATAATTAGCTTCAAGTGAGATTGATGAATAGCTCACATAAATAACACAAAAAAAAAAATAAATAAAAAGGGGGGGGGGAAATACATGTTACATATACATCACTTTTTACCTTCTACATTGAATCATTCTTTTATTCTTTTCAATAAAAAGAAATAAATATCATATTATTACCTGCCTATGTCCTTTGCTCAGGGAACCAAACAGTAAAAGCGGGCACAGCACAAGACAAGCAGAACTCGGCATTGACTTGAGGCACTTCTCGCAGCCAGATTAGACCACACCTCAAACACCGCATGCAGTTTCTCTAGGTCATGTCGCTAATTACTCGACTGCTGGTGTAGACACGACTAGAAATATACATAAAACAAGGCACTTTAGCAAACTGTGTTTATATTTTATTGTAAGCAATTGCAATAAGGGAAGTGGTTCTTTGTAAAAAAATATACATTTTTATGACAACAAAATGGGGTAAAATTTACCTCTGCAACAATGTATCCCTGTAATTTTACAGTAGCTTACTGAACCTACAAGCTTATTTTGTTTCCCTGGATTTCAAGTGACTTGGTTAAAAATTATTTTGTTACCCGCAATTGACTTCAAATCCAAGAAAACAAAGCTTTGAAGCTTAGTACTAAGCTACAGTAAACATTTCAGCTCTGAAAAATAATTCTAACTCAAGTTATAGCTGCTGCATTCCAACATAAGAAAGCATGTTAAATTGGGATAGGAACACCAAATCGTCTGCTAGCACTTTGTTAGTATTGTTGGGTTACTTTCTCACTAAACCTACTTTTGCAAGTCTTCTATTTTGTAACTTCAGAAAAAGAGTGCATCACTAATTATAATTTATGTATGTACACTACATTTGCTCTGCCTTTGCTGTATTTGCTAGGCATCTTACTAGTTATCGGCATGCTTGCCGCATGCTGTTGTTTATTGCTGCTTTTTTATAATAATACAATAATAAAGCATAATGACTAACAGATTTACCATTATTTTTAAAACCTTTCTATCCTTTCTCTTTTTGGATCATCCAAAACTTCAATTGCTGCAAAGTCCAATGCAAGTATAGATCAATGCTTTGAAACAGCACTCCTGAAAGACAAAATTTACAGTCATTAATAATCAATATGTATCATCTATACAAATAAATCTAAAATAGATTATCTCTAACAGATTGGCATTTAGATATGCCATCTAAAATTGGAACTGACGTAAAGCACATTGTGTATATAAAGTTCACTCATGGCTATACATACATTTAATATACTGTAGTAGATAATTGGGAATAAATTCATATAGCAGTATATGAATGTATATATAGATAGCATGCGATACACGTACATTAATATAAATTATTTATGAATGCTGTTCGTAAAACACTGTTCTCGGCTCCTACAATGACGAGATCGCCTTTGGTTATTCAAATGGAATGAGCATTTTTTGGTGCAAGAGCGAACAGGGTACAAACGAACAGCATTATTTTTATGTATGCATTTTAATTTCTCAATTCAAAATATGTATTACAGATTAGTATACACATTGTAGCTAAACGATAACTGTACAAAACATCACCGAGATATAGATGATTAATTATTATATTAAATAGCACAGAGGTGAATCAATCTTATATACCAAAATCAGAATGAAAAAGTTTATCATTACATGTTGAATTGAAGTAACAGCTAAGTACATACACACATTGCCCAGTAAACCACAATTTTGTCACATGTAGATGGCAAGTAATTGTCCAATACAAGAACGTCAGTGCCAGTGACATTCTTGCATCAGAAAAGTACTTGCAATGTACATGTAAAAAGTTGTGGTTTACTGGGTGTGTCATTTTAGCAGCTAAAATGACACAATGTGTGTATGTACATATATGCATATACTTGTAAATGTGGATTCACATATTATTATTCTTAATTTTGCATAACAAAATCAAACAATATGTATATTTTCATTACATTTTGCATAACAAAACTTAACAATACATTTTGTCATTATTGTTGACTTTTTTAAACAAAATCAAGAAAAATTGAATACGACCATGAAAATAGAGCAACAAGAAAACTGCCTTCATCTCCAATTTATGGAATAATTACGCTTTACAATAATTTTTAAACTACATTGACTACTTTGCAAACATACCTTAATTGTAAAATTACTTCTTAAATAATGCCTTAACTTCAAAAACAACTACTTTACAACATTTTTTAACGGTGAGTGTTTAACGGTCAAATATATTCAAAAGTTCACGGTAAATCAGATCAGAATCAGATAACTGTACCAACCTTACAAAAAATTAATCTTTAAAGAACATTCAAATATTTATTTTTTATAATAACAACGTGACAACCGAGTATAAATGATAAAAATTGACTAAATTCAACATCTATCTATCTTTTGTTATTATTATTAATCAAAATACAATTAAATTTGACTTTAATGTCAACTTTATTGTTTCAGTGAAATTTTGTTAACGTTGGTAAAAAAAAGGAAACAAAGCTATGCTGCTGCCCTCTAGCGATATCGCGCACGACTATTTTTAGCGCAAAAAGGGGAACACGGTCTCCCATAAAGCATTACAGTGGGTGGCTGCATCTGCGCAGCATTTTCAAATTTTTGGCGCATTAATTGAATTAGTTGAGATTCGCGTACTCAGGGGGCACCACTATCCAATGAAAATTTTTGAAGAGCTCGTCCTATATTGTTGCACTCCCCCGATTACATGTCTTCCAACTCTAGCCACAATTTTTAGACAAGAGTTTTAAGAATCGATGCTAGCGCACGGATGGCAGCAAAATGAACTACTAAGCCAAAGTAACGCAAAGCTACGTATTTCAGGTTAGCAATGCATCTTTTAGTGACGTCACACTCACATATGCGTAATATGCGTAATGTTTGTGTGTGAATCTTAAATCTTGGAAAGTAATTATATGAAGAGTTGTGCAAATTTTAAGGGAAATAAGTTAAAATAATAAATTAATTAATTTTCAAGGGAATAATTTAAGCCTTTAAAATATTTCTTTTTGTCATTTGTGCTCCTCTGCTCTTGTTATGAATAGAAAATCAACTTCCCAACACATTTTTGTGTCCGGAAAGGGTTGGGAAAGCTTTGGGAAAGGAGGCGCTAATTTGCATTCGTAATTTGCATGAAAAAAATTATTTTTTGTGTTAGTTTATTGCTTTATTGATTTCTATGTATACATAACAGAAAAATTATGTAAAAAGGGTTTAAAAAATTACCATGGTGGGATTCGAACCCAGGACCCTGCGAGTAGAAATACTCGCTTTAACCAATTCTGCCATCAAAGCTCTTAAAGTAGTTTGAACGAGGTTGTTAACAGCTGATTTTAAATTTATTTGAAGTTTGGCAAATCATATATATATTGCTTTTTGTAACTATTTTCTAATCAAACACTTTTCTCGCTTCTCAGTGCATATATTAATTAATTATAATGAAGTTAATACAAATTAAGTACACTTGCAAGAGTTTTATTAACATTTATGAGCTAAATTAACGTTTATATCTCGTTTCTCCCGCGATCGCCATGATTCGGCGCCTCTAGCGGCCGATTTCCGAACTATTTAAAAATTACTGGTTAACAAAAAAATTCTCATTTTCAGCTCTTTTAGTCTCAAAGTTCTCAGTGCGTTTCGAACCAAATTTAGTTTAATGCTTTTAAAAGTTTCTTTGTTTATCAAAGAGCTTATTTATCTGTTTTTGAGTCCATTTAATAACACTTTCGCAGAAATATGAATGATCTACTGTGGAGGGGGAATGGATTTTCAGCCATTAACCAATGCTATATGAGAAAAATGCTCGACTTTGCGGCTGGTTTTTAATATGTGTTTTCGAACTAAATGTAATTTTATAATACATCAATAGGAGCGTAGAGAGATAAGGAATCTATAGGTAACAAAAAAACGGCGTTTAATAACAATGAAAGCTCGTTCAAACTACTTTAAGAAATGGAGCTGTAAAACATTAATTTATCTTTTTATTTACAATTTATCCGTTTGCATCCATTTTAAGAAATAAACAATAAATACATATAAATAGGATATTTATATAATTAGCATTTATAATTAATAAATAAGGTAAAATTTTAATTAAAAAAATGAATAATTTTTACACAAAAATTGGAATATTTTTAATTTTTGTGCCAAATAAAATTTTGGGCAATGTCAAGGAAAGGTTTCGGCATTTCCCAATATTTGCCCAAAGATTGCCGAGTTCCCACGGAAAACTTTCTGGTACCTGGGGTATTTTGTTTTGTATACAAGTACTCCAAAGTGCCCTTTTTTCCTTTAAACCTGTTTAAAACTTCGCGGATATAATACGCTAATTCCTAGTAGCTAGTAGTTATTTTTGCTGCCAGTGGCGCGCTGCTATAGTAGTTTTGCGCATGCGCAGATAACGTTTTCTTGTCCAAAATTGTCGACAAATTTTATACAGGAGTCGGATGACATGTAGAATGACATGCAGAATGTTGTAATTTTGTTTTAAAAATTAACCACTTATTGCAAGAAATTTATTTGACTGCAAAGTACTCCCATCACCGCACCACTTCGATACTCAAGCTGATAACATTTTCTAAAGAACCATGCAGATTCAACAGATGTTTATTTGGATGCATTTCTTTATACAGTTTTTTTTTTCTCAAAACTTTTGAGTTTGAAGTTATTAACTATATTAATATTTCCACTTAAAAGCGTATATATATAATGAGCATAAGAACCAGCCATTTATTTTTTCCTTTTAATTTTTTCATTTAGGAGGATGGACATCAACAAGATAGAAATGCTTTTATACTCTGTAAATAGAAATTAAAAGGATAAAAAGCGCCTACAGGTTATGTTAATTTGCTTTCTCTAAAATCAGCAAAATACAATTTCGCTGGTCTCGGCTTTCTCTTTACATGAGGTGCAATATGATTTTATTATAATTAGGTAGCACGTACAATACCAAAGTATTTGTATAAAATATTTTTACAAATATTTAACAGTTTCAGTATTAGAAAAGAAATCACACATTTTCACTTATTTGCAGTTTCAATTTTGGAAATGAAAAAAAACTCTCTTCTTCTTTCTTACTTTTCAAGCAAGTTTTTTTTTGAATAAATTACTTTCTTTTTAATTTTATAGACAGATAATATATTTAATAATAACAATTAATATAACATAATAAAAATATTTACATTATAAGTTGCCAGCCATCATGTTCCTCACAGTTTCATCAAAAATCCTGGAACAAAAGAAAAAATTTTGAACTACATGTATCAGTCACTAAATAAGTTATTTATATCTGCATGACAGGACTTAAACCAAACGTTTAAATAACCGACATATAAGTGGATTATCTGCCTCATAAGGTTCCATGTCAATAACATTTCACCGATAAGACTTATCGACAGGATCAAGCCTCTCGTTTAGAAGGGAGACTGGCTTGCAATCCTGTTACCTTTTCCGCGATCAATAATATGTACATATATTTTTAAATGCAAAATTCTATTTAAAAAGCTATAGGCGATCATTATTTCTTGTGTTGTAGAGCTCAAATAAAGAGGGTTACAAAGAAGCTTATTACATTACTATCATTATAACAGTACTACTGCACAAAATGACAGTACACGTTTGTGTTTCTCAGCAGGGGCGGATCCAGGGGGGGGGCGGTGGGGGCGACCGCCCCCCCCAAACGGCCCACGTGGGTGGAAAAAAATGAGCAAAAGTTGAAAAAAATTTAGTCCAAAAAAATTTTTTTTTGCGCCTTCGGCGCAACTTTTATTGCTGGATAAGCGTTTGAATCATGACTACAGTAAATATACAGTATAACAAAAAATAATTTTTTTAACATCCCCTAGTTGTCATGTCATCAGGGTAATATATCAGAGATATAGTTCTGTTAATACTTAATACTTGGACCTCCACGAAATATTTTGCTCACGATAAGAACTAAAAAAAAAAAAAAAAAACTTTAATGTAAATTTTATAATTTTTATCTCAAAATATTTTTCCATCCAAATATAAGTTTTATGTTTTACAATATCGATAATAGTTTTAAAAATTGCAAAACAATTGTTAGTAAATTGGTGTATAAAAAAATAATAATAATAAATAAATTAATAATAATAAAATAATACACAATATTAATAATTTATTTAAATTTTGCTCTTTTTTTTTCAAGTTTTTCAAGTTTTTTTTTTTTTTTTTTTTCAGTGAAATAACATTAATAATTTTACAAAGAGATGAAAATAGAAAATATTTCAGAAATCATTTGTTCAACTTTTACTTTTTTTTTTTTTGCTTACATAAAAAAAAAAAAAAAAAAAAAAAAAAAAAAAAAAAAAAACTACCAATTCAAACATTTTGCAATTCAAGAATATTTTTTCAAAGGCATACTAATTTTGCAATATTTTCCAAAAAGGGCATGGCCAAATAAAATTTTTCGCCTGCGGCGCGCTACCCCCCCCCCCCCCCCCCGGTCCTACATGGTTAATTTTCTAAGAGATCGCCCCCCCCAAACACAATTCCTGGATCCGCCCCTGTTTCTCAGGAAATCAAACATCATATTCTATGAATAGATCAATATAATGATAATCATAAAAAAAAAAACATATTTATTGATCAAATTATTTATCGGAGTTTATAATACATCAGTATTGCGATTCATATAATGATGGAATTAATTTGCATTGCACATAGTATAAGAAAATTCTATTATAGTATACAGTATTTTAATACTTCAAAAAGAAATGAGTGCTAGGTGACGTAGAAAATATTTAAAACCTTTCCAGAAAATACACCAAATGTGTAAAGAACTATAATGCTTTGAATTACCTACCATTTCAGAATCTAATTAAAGACCTAGAGCACCTTGAACAAAAAACTTGTCTAATATCCTAACATACCTGAAAATCACATTGATTTGATCAGAGTCATTGATTTCTAATTTCAAAATCGTGCAAGCAGACTCTGACGTCACAGCTCACTTGGTCCACCTGCACATCAAAACAAGCGAGCTATGATGTCACTGTTTGCATGCACAATTTTGTGAATGGAAAATTAACTAGAATTACATACTTCAGCCAAATCAACGTTGATATTTAGGTATGTTAGGATATTATACAAGTTTTTTGTTTAAGGTGTTCGACACCTTTACACATGTAAAACAGTGTATTAATATCATCATTACTAACTGCATCTTTAAATTACACAAAATTACAATATTTCTTATGAGCAAGGAGTAACTGCAAAATAATCTAGCAACTATATTACCCAATACTGTAGTTATTTATTAAAATAATTTTATATCAATAAATATTATTGCTCCATACAGTGTACAAATATACACTTTTACAGCACGTTTGATTGGCAAATAATAATAATAATAATAATAATGTAATATTTATGTAAGCCCAGCATGTAGTGTTTATTTTTTCTAATCTAGAAAATGACTTTTTTAAAAGTGAAACAACATTCTTTAAAAGAAGCAGTGGGGAAATAATTAGCATCTTTTTCTTATTTTATTAATTCATTAGTCATTACTCATTACTATTTTTCACATTAAATGTCAATTTTAATGGTTTGATGAAGCAAGAAAATAAAAACTTCTTTCATTGTTTATCATAAATTTTGTGTACTTACTTTGAAGTAATTGTATCTCCTGGAATGTAGAATGGGTTGCACACAATATCAGCATACACACTATGCAGCTTTCGGAACATCTGGAATAATCAACGTGTGCCATGAGATAATATTTATTAGGAAAAAATCAATTATGCAATGATTAATTGTAAAAGGATTTGATAGAAAAACACATAGAGCTTTCTACAGAGCAATACAAGCGGCTAGTACATCCACTAATAATAATGTACTGTATTATTAATGCTGTTCGTAAACCCTGTTCTCTTGCACCAAAAAATGCGCATTCCATTTGAATAACCATAGGCGATTGTCATTTTTGGTGCAGAGAACAGGGTTTACGAACAGCATTAATATATTTTGCCCTGGGCTAGAAAATATTTTCTCTACCATGGCATTCCTGTCAGTTTATAAAGCTCACTACTATCTCCCAATCCCCAATATTTCCTAATCTATCTATGTGTACTCCTATCAAATCTTTTTACTATCAATGTGTGAAATATTAAATTATACCTATGAAAATTAATATGATAATTACTGTAAAAGATTTGATAGAAAAACCCATAAGATAGATTAGAAAAAATTGGGGAATGGGAGCTTGTATTATCTCCCATTCCCCAATTTTTTCTAATCTATGTATGTGTTTTTCTATCAAATCTTTTAATTATTGCATAATGTAGGCTATACAATTTTTCTTTATATTTATAAAATGACTGTGCATATAAAAAAAAGTGTATAAATAGTTCCTTATCTAATAATATTCAATATCACACTATATGCCAATTATGGATGTCACTTTTTTTTTATCATAAATCAAATTTGGGGTATGACAAAGCCCAGTAGGTTGTGGCAGTAGTTGTTACTTATTAGTATTAGTATTCCTTTTTAAAGATAACCTTGAATATTTGGTTCTTTCTTACTAAAATATTCCTTTTTATTGAGGTTAGAAACCGACCTGGCTTAACCCACGCAAAAAGCTTCTACAGTATTATATTTGCTAGCATCACTACTGACGTTACCCTTCTAGTCATACTGTCTTTTGGAAGTATAAAATATATAGGATTAGATTTGAACATTGGTAGAGAAACATTGATTTTCCAGATTATTATTGAGGATAGAATTATGAAATTTCAAATTGCCATATTGTGGTTTCGTGCTACACTTTTATCATAGTCCCATTACGATATGCCTAGTCTTGTTGACAGGTGGAATGGAGTTGCACACACTTGCTGGCTACTTTGAAAACTGAATGGTACATTTCCCCTCTAAAATATCTGAACAATTGTATTCAAGTTTCTACATAACGAGGGCTACACGGCATTTTGGTACTACAGCAACCAGAGCTGCTGCAATTTTGGCACATGTGAAATTTTTGCCACGGCTTTTAATTGCACACTTGTGCAGGTTAAGCGTATAATGATGTTTCAAAAGAGGGGAGCGAGGAGAATACAGATGTGCCAAAATTGCACCCGCGGAGATCGCAGTAGTACCAAAATGCCGCGTAGCCCTCAATATATATTATTATATGCCATTTGGAGACACAAATGCTGCATTCAGATTGGCGGGGGGGGGGGGGGGGGGGGGTACAAACTTTAACACATGTTTGATTAGGTAAATTTTACAATAGTTTTTTTTTTTTTTTTTTCTTAACTGATCTTTTGTGTTTAAACTTTAAGCCCCTGTCCCACCTCCTGGGTATGCCCTTATCTGTGAGTGCTTAATTTTTAACTTACCATGCGGACTTCATTGTCTCGAAGAGATGTGTTTGCAGACTCTGCTACAATGATAAATCTAATCTTGGTGTTGCTAACATAGCCAAAACTGCAACGGCAGTTAAGAAATCAATTCATAATTGTAATACATATACACGAGTACACGCCAATTAAAACTCTCTCTCCCAATCCAGTTGCATATACCGACAATTTGGATTAACTATCCATAATTTTAATATTTTTATTCCTCTTCTATGTAAATATAAAAAAAAACGTTCATAAAAAAGTTGTGTTTTACACGCTGGGATTAAATAATAATCAGACAAAGTCTAAAAAATAATAATATCATGTACCATATCAGTACCATAACAGATGTTATCTGCATTTATATATATATATATATATATATATATATATATATAAAGTTATAGTGTAGTGTAAAGGATACATTTTATGTTCCTCAGTGGAATACAGTTGTCCCAGGTAAAGTTCTCTGACGTCACCACTGGACTTGCCGACAGTCGACAGTTTCTCCTCTACGACATCTAGTGAGGTGTGAACTTTGTAGTGGAATTGTAACTCCAAGTTAGGGTTGATACAAGAAATGTACTTCGGAGAGTTCTGTAATGAAAATTTACTGTACAGGTTGCTGTCTCTTCAAGCATCATCATTTTCTAGCAAGCCTATTTGAGTTGTACAGTATAATACGTCATATACATACATATTAGGAGTTTTATTTAAATTAAATGTCAACAGGAATGTCATTTTATTTCTTTATATTGTCATTTCTATATGATTGAGTGTGTGAATCTGCCACAGTGCCACATGTGCATATTATATAAAATATATAATATTATGTACATACATAAATTTGTGTATATAGTCTGTATAGGGTGTGTACGCATGACGTCATTCTGAGTGCTCTTCGATGCTCTTCTTGAGCAATGAATAACATTGTTCAGCATAGGACAAACATAGTTTTTGGCTATTTTCTTTGGAAAATTAGATATTTTTTGGTCATGATTATTTTTCTTGCATACTTGAGGTACTAATTCAACCTGTTAACAGCATCAATTCTCTCAAAAAAATTGCGAAGTATTTTTAAACTGGCAAAATGTGCCATTTTCCTATACCGGCCAATGTTATTTAGTACTCACTTATGACGTCGACTTTAACATGAATGAAACCACCCTATAGTAACGAAATGAAATGAATAACTTGCAATTTTAGTGTTGTATTTTAGTCTATAGTTGTGTAAGTTTTTTTATTTCCTTGCGGTATGTATGTACGCACAGAAGAAACTGAACTATACATACATACATACACTATGTTTCATACATAATGTGTGTCAGTGTGTCCTATGTCCAATAAAGACTTAATTGTAGCCCCATTTTCATTTTTACATAGAATAAGTTAAATTGAGTGGTTTAAAGATTATTTCACATTTTATGGTGATACATTATAAATTTAAATGATAAAAATAAATTAAAAAGAGCAATCAAAACGAATCAAAATGACAATAAAAAAGTAGGCGTCAAATCACAAAGTCAAAATGAAATACACATTACGTATATTTTAAACTAAAAATTTATCACACTTTGAATGTCTCATATAAAATAGCTATACACCTTTAATATACATTACTTTTGGATATAATTTATTTACTTGAAACCCCTAAAAACTTACATCTTTGCCGATGACAGCAACACAAACCGCCATTGTTTATCCAGCTGTGTTTACTACCTCCCCCCTCTCCTCTCTCTTCTTGCTTTCGCCGCTTTCGCTCGTTGGTGGCGTGGCGCGCCAAACTACAAAATTTTATGACGTCATAGCCTCGTCTGCAGCTCGTCTGGCACTCGTCCGTGCATCGTTTTATAACTGCAAATAACACTAAATAACTCCCTAAACCTAAATCTTGATGCTATTTCATTAATTTGATAATAATATCTTATATTTATGGTTCTCTTTAGACTTTAGATCATCAGTTTAATTTTTCTTAATATTATTGAGTATAGCAAAATTAAATTGAAGTTTTACTGCATGAAACAAACTTTTTGCCTACAGCTCGTATGTTATAAGGCCAATGAATCATGGTTAAAATAAAATTATGAAAATGAATATGTTTAATAATATTTTTAAGAGGCCAAATCTAGCTAGTTTTGGGTAATTTTATAATGTTTTTTTATATATTAATAATGTAATAATAATAATAATATTATTACTATTATATATTATAATTATAATATTATTATATAATATTTAATATAGAACCAAAATTAACTTCTACAATAAAGAAAACAAAATAAGAGAATATAATAAAAATTCAAATATTTTAATTGAGAAATGTTTATTTTATTTCAATCATGTGTACTATAAAGGAACAATTTTTCAATCAGTTTACAAATTTTATTTTTCAAAACAGCTCTAACAATTTTTATTTTATTTTTTTATATAATAAATTTCTCAACTTTATTATTTTTATTTTATAAGGTATAATTATTCCGCATTATTATAATGCAAAAGACAAAAACAGAAAAAAAACTGTAACAAGCAAATGTGTGAAAGCTAGAAAAGAAACTTCTTCTGCAACTTTTGAGAAGTTCCTTTTTTTACAAGAAGAAAAAATTAGGTGCAAGAATTCAAAAAACGAGACAAAAAAAAAAGTCGTGAAATAAATTTTTTACATACAACAAACCTCAGAAAATACACACTATATTTACAAAATTGAAGCTTTAATTTTTTTAAAAATCTAATTAACATAAATTAGTAATTACACAATATAGCCCTATAAAAAAATTGTTTGTAAATTTTTGCACACCTTTAAAAAAAATTAATGATTGATATTTCATAAATTACAATCACATTGTTATATTCTATTTATCCCTGAACAATAATATTTAAATTAAAAAAAAATTGACAAGATTTTATACATTTATTAAACTTATTAACTAAAAAACAAAAACAAAAAATTTAACTTTGGAATGTTTTTCTTTGACAATTATTTATCACACAAAAATTACATTATTAAAAAAAATGAAGAAAGAAAGAATTAATTATACAATATGAGACAAATAATACAATATTTTGCAGATCACTTACAGTGTTACACTTTGTTAATAATACTATAAAAGAAATTCCACATTTATAAAACATTACTTGACTACAGCAAATTTTTTGTGGAATAATATTATTGTAAATTGAGATTACTTTATTATTATTATTATTATATTTGATTAATATTAGAAGTGCATATTTTGTGTGTAAAATACAAAAATTTCAAACCCTGTGCATGAATATTTTTATTTTGCAATTAAATCTACTATTTAAAAAACATTCACTGCAATAACACACCAAAAGGAAACTGATTTTTATTATTATTATTATATTATATCGTATTGGTATCAGATATTATTATAATTATGGTATTTATGATGTGGTAACTTTGAAATATATTTTGAAAAAAGGCACTAATGTTTTATTACAAGCATTCATACTGATCTCATTTAGACAAATTATTTTAAATAGTGATAACACTCGATACAAATATTTGTTTTCAAAAAAAATTTAAGTCATTTTATATTATTTTACATTTATTTACAATTATTGTTATGTATATATTATATTATATATATTTGTGATTATTAAATGACTTATCATTTTGTTTATTAATAAGGCATGTTAGGTGTAGGTGCCACAATAAGCTTATACAAAATAAGAAAAAAAAATTAAAAATTCTTTTTATATTTGCTTATATGCATAATATATAATAAGGTATTTTTTTAAAACTGGTGAACCACGTATTTTATTTTGATTCTAATAAAAAGGAACAACTTAGGTGGTTCATTTATCTAAACTTTTTATTATTATTATTTATAACTTTGCTAGAAAACTACGGTAATTATTATGTGAACACAAACTGCCTATATGTATATATAAATTTATATTTTAACGTCTTTTATACACAATATAATAAGACTGCTAATTTTTTTAGGTTTATATTTACAAGTATTTGAAAAAACTTTTTCAATAAATTAGATAGGTAACTTTATCGTGCTTTTTATCCAAATAGCAAAAAAGGAAAAAAAATTACTTGCAGTCTATATATATATAAAAATGCCCATATATTATAGAAAAAACTTTGGCATAATAGGTAATATAAACAATTAATAATAAACCTGGAATGTTACTATCGTTGACTTGAAACTCCAAGTAGTTTTGCTGCATCGTCTGCCGACTTGGACAACATGTGGTCAATCATTGCGCGATCTTTGATGCCTAGTAAGTTACCAATGAGGTCATGTTCCTCAGAGGGTTGGTCACTACGACCTTGCAACCCTGCTAGTCTGCTCTGTAGAGCAGTGGCTGTTCCACTGTACATTGCAAGACCGGCATGTTCTGCCCACCTGCGCAGACCCTCTCGTGCAGAGTCAGTGGAATGCGCATCGTCATCACTGCAGGCTTGTTCATTACTGGCAGCCATGGCGAATCCTCCATGTGTGGCATGTTTTTTACGATGACGTAACATGCTATGTTTGAGTGTGAACTTGCGCCAGCAAATGTCACATGTGAAGGGCCGTTCACCAGTGTGTGTACGCATGTGGCGACGCAGGTCTTCAGCCGACCAGAAGCGACGCATGCAGAAAGCACACATTACCTGTAACAAAATAAAAAAGTCAGGGTTAGTTATGAAGAAATAAGAACAAAATTGAATAAATCTTTAAATTTAAAATATACAGTACTATATTAAAAAATAATAATAATAAATAATAATAATAATAAATAATAATAATAATAATAAACAAAAAATAAACTACGAATTACGAAATGTTAAAACTTAATAAATATATGTATTTTTTAATAAAAGTAATCCATTCTTTTATTTTATGAAATTGATATTTGCTGTAGAGAAAAAAAGACAATTACCTTTCTGTTAGCGTAGTCCGGGAATTTTCCCCTGAGTGTCTCGAGTGTATCATCTCCGGTCTCGTTGTTGTTATTGTTGAGAGTAGCTGGAGGTGCATTGGCAGTGCAGTCCTCAGCATGAGGGTCGAGTGCTCCCTTGGACACTAGAAGTTCGTACTCAGCGGCATGAGAGGTGCGAATGTGCTCCAGCGCTTCTTGTCTCTCGGCGTAGCTGTTCTCACACAGATGACACTTGAATGGCAGGTCTGAGTGAGACTCGAGATGAGCTGTTAGTCGTGCCTCACTGGAGAAGGTTTGGTTGCATTTGTAGCAGGTGAGCGCCGAGGGTACGGGTGGTGAGGTGCTGTCACTACTCGCAGGCAGAGGGTCAGGGCTGGCACCACGTCCACTGTCTGCAGCACTCTGAGCATCTTTGCCGCCGCTAGGAGGGGTCGTTGTTGATGTAGACGTTGTGGGTGTTGGGGGAGAATTAGAGGGCATTCTCTTACCAGAGTGCTTGCTTGTTACGTGTTTACGTAAGTTACGCTCGGTGGAGAATGTTGAGCTGGGACAAAGGTTGCACTTGAAAGGACGTTCAGGCACGTTTCGCATTAGATAACTCTCCTCAGAAGGTGGGGGAGGAGGGGGTGGAGGAATAGGAGTGGTGGGAGCTGAGCTGGGTGGAGATGCTGATTTTTTAGAGTGTTTTCTCAGTAGATGACGGTCACAGTTGGACTTGGTGGTAAACAGAAGTGGACAGTGAGCACACTTGAAAGGCTTCTGCCCAGTATGAGTGAGAATATGACGTCTAAGTGAGCTAGACCATGGGAACTTGCGGTGACAGTAAGGGCAAGTCACACGATTTGGTGCGCTGGAGTAAGCGCTCTTCTTCTTTACTCTTCCAGGACTTAGTGGTGCGCCTGCTCGTGAGCCACGTCCTTCGTCTCCACTAGTTAGAGGACCACCTTCACTGCTGCTTCCGTCATCCAGCACCCCTTCATCTTCGTCATCTCCTTCCATGAAACCTTCTTCCTCTTCATCATCTTCCTCGTGACCGGGGAAGTAGTGCTGAAAGTTCTGCGCGGAGGCGTTCACCAGCAAGCGTGATACACTGGCGAGGTCCGCGTCTCCGTCACGTGGAGAGCGACGTGGTGGAGCCTCGTCAATAACAAGTTCGGGCTCGTCCTCCTCGTCTACGTCGCCCTCGACTGCTGCGTCCTCTGCTTCCTGGCGACGAGCAGCGGAACTGCCGTCATCGCTGGTCAATTTCTGCTTCAGTTGTTGTGTAAGCGCGTGCTTCACCTGAGAAATAAAAAATAGCTTATTAGTCATCATTCACTAAAGAAACATGTTTACAATTTTTAAGCAATGATTGCATAAAGCATTGTGAAAAAATCGTAAAAAATATAAGTAATTAGTAAATAAATAAATAAAATAAAATCGTAAACAGCTTTAAATTTAAGAAAATTTAATATTTGTTCAAATATAATATTAGTAAAGTTTAAAACACATACCTCATCTGAGATTCTGGATTCTCCGAGCAGCGTGATCTCAGGCTGCGGTGTTGGTAAAGGAGAAGGTGGAGGTCTCGCGGGTGCGGAGCGTCGTCCACCTCGAGGTCTCTGGCTCCAGAACTGCGGGTGCTGCTGCTTCACGTGACGCTCCATGTTACTACGCAGCGTGAACCGAGCAGAGCAATGTTCACAAGCAAAGGGACGCTCAGTACGATAACGGCGTTGTTTCTGCTTTGGCATCAGCACTCCATTCTTAATTACCATCTTGACTGGAGGATCAGGACGAGGTTCAGGGGTTGGTTTTGGTGGTGGAGATGCTCGAGGTGGCTCGGGAGCAGGTTTGCGTAGTGCATCCATCACTAGTGAGCCTCCTGATGTGAGTTGAAGTCCACGAATTAATTCTTTCTGTAGCTGCTCTTTGACCTCATCTAGAGCTGAAGAGGTGGGAGCTGCTGGAGGAGGAGGTGGTGGAGTAGCTGCAGGTGAAGGACTGTTGCCGAACAAGGGCATATAGAATGGGAAAGAAGGTCTCTGGAATGGAGAACCAAGGTACATACTCAGAGGGTTAGGGAAAAATGCACTGGGTGGTGGGGGTGTAGGTAAACCAGGGTGGTGAGCCAAGAAATGCGGCAGATGAGGTATGTGATGAGGGGGTAGCACTGGAGCGTGGGATTCTTTTGGTTTCGTCAGATCTTGTGGGGCCTCTTGTGGAGGAGTATTAGCCACAGGAGCTACAGGTTGAGGGGCAGACGGCTTCTTGCTCAAATCTAGCGCGTCCATGCTGAGGTCCAGCGGAGATGGTGCCCCTCTGCGTGGTTCCTCCTCACTGCTGGGGCTTGAACTGCGTTCTTGAGGTCTTGGAGAATTGCCAGGTGACATCAGCAACTCAGCTTCGTCCTCAATTTCCTCAGGGTCAGCACCGAGTCGTACCAACTCAGTCGCTGTTGACGTGGGGTGCTCCCGAGCCGCGTGACTGAGAGCGGTTGAACGCGATGGAAATGAACGCTCACATATTGCGCACTCATGGGGTTTCTCCGAGGATGCATCTTCTCCCATATGACATGTGATTGAACGACGTACGTCGTCACGTGACGTCTTGTTGTGACGATTTCTCAAGTGACGCTCACAGTTTGCCTTGGTGGTGAAAGCATAGTGACAAAGACGGCACTCAAAAGGACGTTCTCCGTTGTGAGTTCGCAAGTGACGCACTAGAGTTGCCTTATCATTGCTGTTATACACACACATGTTGCAGTAGTAAGGAGGTCCAGTACTAAGATGCACGCGATTGTGACCCTTCAGGGCACGCAGATTGGGGAAAACTGCAGTGCAGAGGCGGCAGGGGAACTCACCACGGAGTTTCATTTGACGCAAACCCTCGTCTGCTGAGGAATTTGGTGATTTGGCGAGATCTAATGCGCCTCGGTTTGCAACTGAGAGAATACTGGGAATGTCTGCAAGATCTTGTGGCTGTTCCGTATCTTCAGGTTGGTCTTCCTCACGACGAGGGATGGCCAGCTCGCTGAAGGCACGTACTTTGATCGGAGTAGGTGTGGTGGTGGGAGGAGGGGAGGAGGACGGACTCTTGGTCTGCAAGTCTAATCCAGCGAAGAAATCCTCTTTTTGTTCCTCATAATGTAGCTTACGACGTGGACAGCTAAGGTCACGTGGTGAAGTCTCGGCATGAGCAGAAGTTACGTGAATATGAAGTGCACTGCCACACGGAAATGCACGTCCACACTCCTCACATTGAAATCTATGAATTACTGAACTCGCCTTATGTACTGAGCGTTCACAAAAAGCACGAGCAATCAGTGGAAATTTATCTGTTGAAAAATCAACAAAATTGAGATCTTTAAAGCCAACTTGGGCTGGACCAGATGATACTTTAGGTTCTTCAATTATTGGTTCATCATCGTGTGGAGCATGTGCTGCATAACGATGCAAACTGAGTTCACGTTCGGAGTTGAACGTCATGAAACACTTGTCGCATCTTTGACAGGAGAGACACGAGTCCGGAGGTACAGCAGCGACTGGTGGTGACACGTGACCTTCCTCGGTACGTTTCTTAGGAGAAGGTACATTGAGATCCCCATTAGAACGACGCTTTCTGCTCACATTCTTCTCAGAAGCACCGTCCGAGCTGCCATCACTGTCCACTAAGTGGTGAGCGTGGTTGTTGTTGACACTGCTCGTGTTGTTGTTGTGCGTACGCATGTGACGATGCATGTTGCCGTTAGTGGTGAATGCCACGCTGCAGATACGACACTTGAAGGGACGTTCTCCAGAGTGTACCAACATGTGGCGGTCGAGAGAACTCGATGAGCTCAACATCTTGCCACATAAACTGCAGCTGAACACCTAAAAACAAAATAAATTTAAAAAATTAGTAAATATATTGAAAAGTTACATAGGTGCATTTAACTAAAGAAATCTTCAATATTAATTTGTCTTGCACAATACTGAAAGTAAAATCTCACCTTGTTATTGTTGTTGTTATTGCCCGGCGGGGTAGCGAGGCTGCTGGAGGGCTCAACGTTGTGACCTCGAATGTGAGCTGTGAACTCTGACTGAGAGGTGAGCACCGCCTCACAAACAGGACACGTCAACGTCTCCTCGGTACTCGAGCTGCCACGCTCTGGCTCACCTACTTGGCTGCCACCCTCGCTTGATGTCTGGGGATATCACAATCACAATCAGTCATCAATTAGTTTTAGATCATCACTCACTGGAAGACTTAAACTATATACCAATTATTTATTGTATAATTCTATTTTTGTAACAAAAATAATAATAAAAAAAAACGTAGTTTTTAAATACACGCAATAAGCATGACTGACAATAATTTAAAATTCTAAATAATAATAAGCATAATATTTCCCACCCACCACATGACTATGGGATGTTTTTGTGACGCAGGATAGACGTACACACACGCATATTGATAGATAAATCCCGCATCACGTCACATCGATTGACTCACCTCTCGTTTCACGACGCGATGCGCTTTCCGCTTCCTTGCTCCGGTTAGATTTGTGGGCAGATCACTCTCTGTGGTAGGAGCACTAGATTCCGCGGGTTGGTGGTCACTGTCGGAGCTGCTAGGTGGGGGTGGCGACTCTTGGGGTGGCGAGGTGACTGGAGATGACGGTGCACTTGCCGCCAAGGGAGCACTCGAAGTGCCCGCACTTGAAGTCGTTGCAGGACTGCAATCTTGTACGTTGTTTTCCTCGCAGCTTTCAACTACTGAGGAATCTGTAACATTCATTGATCGATTTGTTAACATCAATTTATAGTACAACCAGCACAATATTTCTTCTTCTTCTATAAAGTCAAAATGCAAATTGATTTTAAAAAATTATAATACTTCAGAAGATACATATATTAGCATTATGAAATAGTCTTATACATGTGGGGTTTTCGATATCCCTTATTTCATCATTTTATCAAGATATCCTGCATCCTTAAGAGTTTCCTTCCTAAATAAGAAAAAGACGAAAAATCTGTACGTAGCAAAAGAGTTTTTCCAGCGGAAGTTTAAAAAAGAGACGTTGTGGCCCACAAAAGATTGACGCTTGATGATGTTTGTTTTTCTAACTTCCCTCTTATGGACCGCAACATCCGACTTTTGTTTCAAATCTTTTATTTTATCTTCGCCTTGATTTTTTTTTCTTTTTTTACACATATATATTATTTTATTATTTAAACAAATGATCACACAATGAAAGATAAGAAAGAAAAAAGATTGTGAAATGGAGAACAAAAGCTATAATGATGTAAAAGCTGACTGAAACAAATCGCGAGATTATTGCGAATTGTGAAGGAAAAATAGAACGGCGCGCGACCACAAAGAATAAGCATGGACAAAAGGCGGATGGGCGAGGACTTTTTATTATAGTTTCTTCAAATATGAGGAAAGTCATTTGTGACGTCACTTCAGGTCACCAGGTCAAATTAAGCGCGAATATGTTTCAAAATTAATAATAAAATGAACCAGAAATTTTAAATTAAACTTTTTTGGTTAATTTTTTTTATTAAGTTTCTTTTTATTTTAATATCCCGTTTTAACATTATAACTTTAGTTCTCTTTCTGCTTCATTGCTTGAAATCTATAGTTTGCAGCGTGGGCGAAATCTGAATCACTTTTTTTTTTCTTACGTCTTTGTGACTTTTCTTTTACATTTTTTGTTACGTGTATCCGCTACGCACCGCGCATTGCAGTTCGCGCACCACTGGTCATCCAGATCATGCGTTCATCTCTCTCTCTCTCTCCTCATATTCCAAGGATTTGTGTATCAAAAAATATAATATCCTTCGTTTTAAAATAGAGAAAGCGCAAAATATTTCTTAATTACAAGAAAAAAAAGTTAAATAATTATGAAGCAATGTATTTTTTTTTTTTTTTATTATTATTATTTTGCAAAATATGCTACATGATTTAAGTAATGAATATGTTGTATACATTTTTATCAAATGACAAAGCTTATATTGACAGTGGTACGTGCAAGATGAGAATAACTTTGAGAGAGATAAGAATATAAATTTGATACCGCCGTGACTAAATAAAACATGAAGCTGCATATTGATGAAATAATACAATACTCTTTACCAAGTGTTTTTATCGCAAAATATTTTCCTAATGTGATCATGTAAAAAAAAATAATAATAATAAAGTAATGAAAAAAAAAATGATGCAAGAGGGGAAAAAATGCAATAATTGAAATAGAATATTAATTTATATTATATAAAAATTTTCTGTAAACAATTTAATGAAATTAGCTCATCATTATATATAAATGCTATTTGAACTACAGTATTGTAATAATAATACTATTGTAATGAATTTTTAAACTTTTTAATCGTATATATTAAAAGTGTCGTATAAATTTATATTGTTAATTTTAGAAATTTGATTATGATGCAGATCAGTTATAAAATGAGATCACACTTGAGATTATTATAATTTGGTGAGTTATAGTCATGCCATGCAACAGCAGCAGCAGAGGTACGACGGCAAAAGGTGACGCATGCATGTAAGCGCGGTGCCCACCACCTGCCCCACCTGTACCATGAGTGTGTGTGGCGGCGGCTGCTGTACTGCTGCATGGGATGAAGGTCAAAGACTTAACTCGCGCATCTTTGACGTCGTCGCGAAACCACAGCATCTTTCATCATCTTTAGTAATTAACCCCCTTCTCTTTTTTTATCGCACCTGCGGCTGCCTAATTACTTTCAAACACTTGCTGTGTATGTATAGCGCAATCTTTAATTATTGTTGACAAAAAAATATATATTTGGTTCCATATTATATAATATGATTTTAAATCACAATCAATAGCTTGTAATAATATACAACAATTATAAATATTTTGAATTTTGATGAATTAAAATAAAAGTTGCTTTGTATTTTATAAAATATCTACCCTTTTATGTAATTACAAACTAATCAAAAGACGAGAACAATTTTTTAAGATTTTTGGAGCGGGGAAGAAAAGAAATACATAGTATTTAAATTAATCTTAGCACACAAAAAAAAAAAAAAAAAAAAAAAAAAAAAATGAATATGGTCATTATAAATTGAATGAGAATTATATAAATAATATTATGTACAGACGTGAAAAATATAGAATGATGATTGAATTCTTGATATATAGAAAAGGTACTTGCCTGCAATATTCCTGACAGGGTCAGATAGTCTGGTCCTTCTCCTGGAAGGTGGTGGGGTATGAAGTGGTGACTCTGCAGACACCGATGACGATGCAGGTGAGGGTGATGAGGTATGAGGGGGTGGCTCACTGGAGGCCACAGTTGTCCCCTGTGCACCTCCCAACACTGGAGTATCCTGCATCCCCGCAGTACACTGAAAAGTTACGTTCCATAAATGTTTATTTCTATTTAAGTCCCCAAAATAATAGGGACTAAATCTATTGTGTATCAACATCTCGAAGTGAGAACACACGTTGTACTGACTCACCGCTGTATCCGACACCCAACTTTAATACTTACTCTCATTTCCCCTTAAACCCCTCCATAACTATACGTGTATAAGTATAAGAGATTCCCCCACTCATATAAACTATAAAATAAAATAAGCAATATCAAAATATTATCGTCACATATTATTTCAATTATTTCAATATAATATTATATGTTAAAAAGGGGAAGGACTTCATAAATTTCAAATTTAAATTCTTTAAAGGGCAAATGAACTTATATATTTATTATACGTTTTTATTTATTTCTTGCAAAATAATTAAGGAAATAATTTAATTATTTTAAATATTATTATGACATTTTTTTACAATAAGGCAATATACTTAAGTATAATGTCTATGACCCTCTATAATTGTCTTGCAAAACCAATTAAGAAGTATTGAAATTTTTAATTGGCAAATTTTAAATATTTGTTGAATTTTGTGTGCATAACTTAAAAGTTGAATACATATAAATATAGCTTACTTATAGAATTTTAAAGCAAAAGTTTTCATAAAACTATTTGTTTTAATGCATTTTGAAAAACAAAAAGTTTGTTTTCATAACATTTTTTACCATAAGAAAGAGTTGGAATATCTATGCTTGATGTAGCATATTATTCTATATTATGTTATGTGAACTTATAGTATATAGACACAATATAAATTACATAAATGAAAAGATAAATGTAGAAAAATGACATAATTTAGAATGCTAATATATCTTTTGGTTCTTAAATAATACCTCATGCAAACTAAAAGACAAAAAATGCCACTCCTAAAAAGTCCCACAGTTACACAATGAAGTATAAAGTGCAATTGGAGATTGTTACATGCAACTAGAGACAATAAGATGATTAACAAGACAAAAAAATGCTGTATTTTCATATAAAATATAAAGAGTTGCAAGGAGAATCAAATTCCTTGTATTTTTTTTTCTTATTCTCTCGCGAGAAACGTCAGCGTGTCTGGCGTAATAAGCAATAAGAAATGCAGTTAGTGCATATTTACGTATAAGAGATATGATATGGATGAAGAAAAAAATGCATCTCTGTCAGCTTTGACTGCATCTAAAAACTTGCAATCTTGAGTATGTATCTCCTCATGAGATCGTGATTCATGAAGCAGAATTTTAAACATGAGAATTAAATAAGAAGATGAACTAATTATGTATCTTTCATGAATGATATTGTATAATATTATTATAAAATGTTTTGGGAAACTCAACGCACAATTTACATATATAAAATTTATTGAATCAATATATAGCGGGAGACTTGAACGCGTTACATAGGGCATAAAATATTTTATTTTATTAAGTCGATTGTACAAAGAAAAAAAAATAAATCAGTAAAAGAGAGAACAAGACAAAGAGAGAATGAAATAGAAAATATATATTTTATGGTATATATATATTATAATAATGAGTCAAAATCTTAAAATTTTTAGCACCGCTCTAGTAAAATCCACTTTGAACAAGAAGTTTTACGTAATTTTCTAGAAATATTAAAACAAAAATTATTTTGCTGTTCATATTTTACGTTAGATGTCATACTTGTGCAATTTTTTTTTTAATGTGCGAGGCTGATGGCACGCGTTCTTGCAATGACTTATTTTTGTAATAAATATACCATATACGTAACATATAGGTAAACTTGGCTAATATTATATTATTATTATAGTATAAATAACGATTGATTAATTCCGGGGTCGTTCACTCAATATATACCATTTGTAAATCTAATAATTGCGGATGTAAATAGTATAAAACATACCAAACGCATATTATTATATTTGTTTTATTTAATTTGTTAATTTATAAAGGGTTATGTCAGGTTATTAATCGTCTGTAAAAATTATTTGCTATTGCAGTAATATTTAAATAAAAATCATATAAATAAAATATAATGCAACAGAAATTTATTACAATGATACTAAAAAGTAAATAATAAAAACAAATAAAAATAGGAACGAGTATATCAATGAATTTTACATGTATACAATACATAATATGGAGCCATGCATCAGTATATATAATAAAGGTATATAATTTAAACCGAAAAGAAAAATAATGAGTTCAACGTTTACGACAAATTTTTATTGATAATTGTATGTACGTTTTACTGCTAATTGAAAACTATAAATCTTTAGAAAAGATAATATGTACTTACAACGCGAGATTGTTACAGAGCGATGCTTTACGACAAGCATGCGGTACGTCTTAATATTATAACGACGATACATTTTCCTCTTCAGAGAGGTACAAAACAAGGTTAGAAAAAAACCACAACAAAAATCTCGAAATATATATATATATATTTTTTTCCGTTTAAACAATTTGATAACTCAGATATAAATCATCTTTAAGAGTAGAGTGCGTATATGACTATCTCTTTTCCTTATCAAATTATCATTATTTTTCGGAACAAATTATTTTATTTCATAGAAAAATAGATGATGTTTGGTAAATATTTCATAATGTGAGGATGGAGAAATTTTGTTTCCTTTTCAATAATTTTGCTATTTGTATTTGTATATATTATATGTTTCGCATGCGCACAATATTGAGATTTATGTTTGCAAACTATATATATTATTATAAGCATATTTTGGATGTAAATTAATAATTTTTATTGTTATATTTAAAAAAATTCATAGACCTGTCATGTATAATTAATGTTCATTATTGCATATTAAATTTAAATTTTATTAAATCTTAAAAAAACTTTCAATTTGGAAGAAGAAAAAAAATAACAGAAACATTAATTAAATAGTATTTATTACATCATAACTCGTCATATATTGTCTTTTTTTTGCTATATATAGCTTGAATGATATATTATAAATAAAAAGCTGATTCGTAATATGTATGATATCAGCTATAGCAAAGCAAAGAGTAAAAGAGGGTTTCCCTATATATACTGATGCATACAGTCAAGTGTCCTACTTTTTCTCATGGACCTTACCACGATGACTGCTCCCATATTATACAGTATACACTAAAATATCGCGAGAGTAAAAGTGAGAGTTTTTTTTTTAAAGACGCGGACATAAAATGATGATACATCCGTGCTCTGCGGGTGTAAGTTAAGGTGTCAAAACATCACAACAAGGTCTTAAAATGACTTCTTTATGTCACGTGATCTTATTATGAACGACCTTGACATGTAAGATTTTACAACAATATCATTAAGGTTTATTTTCATATATTCAAATTATTACTTTATCATCTTTACTACAAATAAGATGATCCTGTTTTTTTTAAGATAAATCTTTATGATGTGTAAACTTTCTACAGAAAAAATACTACAGTAAGTAATTAAAAAGATATAGAAAAACCATGAATTATGATTTCATAACAAAGACGACCATATTTAAAAATAAATAACTTTAAACAAACAAACTATAATGTATAATCAGGTATTTTTCTGAGCACAGGAAAACTTATTGTTATTTATAAGACAATACTAAAGTGGGAAATTTAAGTATTTATAATTAAATATATATATTCAAAACAAAATTAAGAATTCAATAATTTTTAAACAAGATGACACTCCTGAGTTAAAAAGTTTTTTTTTTTTTTCCTCTCTTGTACTATATGAGTCATTGTAACTTATACACCACACACCTATATGAGGCAGATTAGAATTGTCTTTGCGTGTCTTAAAAAAATGTTACAACATGAGTATGATGACGTCATTAAACATCATCAGCATCTCTCAGGATCAACAATCTAGCTCATCTCTCATGATTATTTGTGTAAATATAACATGTAGGTGCAAATATTTGTAACACCCATGTTTTTCTTTTACTTAACTCTGGTATTATAATCACATGTTTTTCATTTATCTATCCTCATATATAGAAATAAAAGAGAGTAAAATAACTTGATGAGGAAAGTTTCCGATGTAGTATATTTTATTTTACTTCCCCATTAACAAGATAACGTTTATCTGTATAAGGATAACTCATGCACAAGAAGATATTTTTTTGGACCAAAATGCGAGATTTCATTTATTTTCCTGTATATAAAAGAATACTAAAAGTAAAATTTATTTATCATTTTTAAAATTTATTATTTTGATAATATACGAGTATGTATAGTTATTTATTAAGTATAATTGATTTAATATCATCTCGAAGTGAAACTGTGTGTGCCTTGACGAGATTTATATTTTATCTCTTTTGCGTCTTTTGTAAATATAGCCATGGAGATCGCATTTGACTGACGCCCAATATTTCTCAATTTTTTTTTTCTGCAACATTCAACATTGGGTAACTTCTGCTTTTGTCTTTTCCACAAAATATCTACTTTATCTCAAAAGTCCTTACGTCGAAAACAATTGATTCCTAATATTTGTTTTATACACCTCTTTATCGTCATTTGGTATTATAGAGGCCAAAGGTAAATATTAAACAAATATGACAGAAATGAAACTATATGGTTCGAGAGGGGTACATCCTGCCCATAGAATAAAATCTATATGAGCAGAAATGAAGAAACAGCGAGTTACAGTTACGCCCCTTTGCTGGTAATTTGTTTGCATGCAAGATTAATCCAATTATTACATAATTTTTTTTATAATTTAATATACACATAATATATAAATGTTATTATAATAATTTGAAATTTTGAGACAATTTTGCAAAAGCATATACGTGTGCAAGATCGATATTATATTGGGATAAGTGATTCATATGAGTGATAAAAACGTTATATTACTTGACGTTAGGTCGGTGTGTTTTGTGAGATAAAAAGGAGCCACAGCATCTGTACTGAGATAAGAGCGAGAGAGTCATGTGCTTTACGCCGTACATACATATATAGCTCCAAACAAACATCATCATCTCTCTTATCTGTTGAAAAGACTCGCCCCCGCGTGTCTAATCACTCTGTACCATGGAGACTCATCTCTACTGATATTGTAGCTAAGTAGATACCTCGATCTATAACTCTCAATATATTATAATATTATGCACCTGTCTCACCAACTTCTTGCATAAACTATATAAAACCAGCTGCAACATATTTTGATGCTTTTTATATATAACAAGCTGTCATCCTTTTTAACTTTCTTAGAATCTATATAATTTTTAAATTTGCAGATGCAAAAGATTATTATATATATATATATATATATATAATATATATATATATAAGATTGTGTCTTTAGGGCAGATCTGGGCAAAATAATAATAACAGTTAAAAATAAATTACATTCAAGTATATATCCGACTATATTAATATATATATATATATATATATATATATATATATATATATATATATATATATATATATATACATAAAAAATATGTATGTATGTATATGTATGTATGTTATGTATGTATATTACTATATTAAACCACGTGAACACTTAAATATTCAAGAGTCTAAGTTTTGCAACACTAAACAATACTTTGTGATTGACCCCAACATAATTACAATGATTTCTAACATGTTTAATGCAATTAATATCGTATTATATATATATATATATATATATATATATATATATATATATATATGAATCATTGAACTTTATATATTTTGGATTAAGAAATTCTTACGTTTGTTAACCTTTGATCAAAAAGAGAGAAGGAAATTGCCATGTACGTCAATGTTTGCTATGGAATGAGCTTAGTTTGCATATTTTACCCTGGTAAAAGTTGGGCCACGCGGGCAAGCAGGGACGTTCACCCAAAGCTCCCCAGGATGTGCCCTTTTCTTAGTAATAACTTGTACGTGCGTTCAACTTATAACATAAAAATTGCATCGCTTGCACCTTCTTTTTTTTAACATTGCAATAGGGTTAACTACGGTCATTATTTAATTATTTAAACTCATTTTGATTATGACATTTATTTTTTTCAAAAAAAAAATATATATATATATATAATAATACAGTATTTAATATATAGTTTACAGTTTAGTGAGCTGTATTAATGTGAAAGCTTTAGTGGTTTTAATAATGTTAGTTTTGTTAGTATAGAGAATAGAGTGGATGCATGGTCAGTTGATGTTTGATAAGGACCGCATTACTAATTGGAAAAACAATTAGTATGTTTTTCAAAAGTTATGAGATGAGAGTTGTGAAACGATAAGTTAAAGTCTTTAAGCTTTATGTTTTATAAAAAAAATATAATTTTTTACCACAAAAAAAATTTTAATAAAAATAAAAAACGTGCTATCAAAAAAGTGGTGTATACAAAAAAAAAAAAAAAAAAAAAAAAAAAAAAAAAAAAAAGATAAATAAATAAAATCATAAATCGATGGTGCACACCATAAATGAAATATCTTGAAAAAAATGCATGAAGCGTCAAGCAAGCAATAATGATGTGTATGAAGCGAGCATAATTAAACTTACGTCACGACGTCTAGATTTGCGCACGGGTGTTGGTCGCGGGATGCAGGTGAGCGGCGCGCGCCTCTTGGCCGCTCGGTGGCGCCCCATCTCTCCACGAGGCACGAGAGCGAGCGATCTGTCGGAGCAGACCAACTCAAGTGAGCCAGACTGGCTGACAACGAGAGACTGAGAGAGAGAGAGTGAGAGAGAAAGAAAAGAAAAGAAAAAAAAGAGGCGGATAGGCGTTGCCCCGGGCGACCAGATCACAGATAACAGACAGCGAAAATGCCAGGAAGAAAAATAAAAAAATGCAGGGCAAAAGAGAGGATATACAATATTTTTTTGTTCCAAATATTGGATTAATGAAATTGAAATACACATAATTATTATACAATACAGAAAAGAAGTTTTGTTTTATATTATTATTTTATTATTTAGCCAATAAAATAAAACATACTCAATCTTTCTCACAACTGATTGAATATGGCTACGATCCTTATAATTACTCTAAATAATACTTGCATTCCTTTTGGAAACTTTTTATTTGATAATAATTTATTTATTTTGTTCCTATAATATAAATATGTTTAACATTTTGCAAATACTCAACTTGCTGGAGTAAAATTCAGGTTTCATACTTATTTGCTATGGATAATTAACGATGATTGATGAGGATATAGTTCTCATCACCTACAAGAGATGTCACAGGTATAGACTCCCAATCAATATAGATCATTTAGGGAGGGTAACGTGAACCCAAAGCTCCGGTATACCATTAAAAAAAAAGCCTTATACATTATTTGCATCATATAACGTCACAAAGTATAATATTATAAGCAATGTAATATAATATCATTGGTACTTTAAATGATTGTTCCGTATATCTTCTAAGATATATATATAGGAGCGGTAATGACGTCACAGGAAAAATGAAATGCTGAGGCTGAGTTTTGTGGTCAGAGACTTATAATATATTATTGCATCAACAAAATCTATATACTGCACCAGACACGTACTGATATAATAATGATATATTTATATTAATAATTTATTAAATCATATATTTATATTTTTTAATAATCTATATCTATACCATGAAGTGGGGTAACTTTGGTCTTATGGGGCAATTTAAACACCCCATTTTTTTCACTTGCTGTTTATTGTAAGATCTTTATGATTGTTATTTGTTATAGATATAGACCTGACCTTTATAATACTGTATAGAGTTTAGAATCAAGAGATTTCTATACAATAATTAGAGACTGAAAAATCGGGTGACAAAGTCAAGTGTCAGAGAGTCTGCACCTTATGGTATAACTAATATGTTTTCTTTTTATCTTGTATAATGATGTATTACAGATATAATTTTAGTTAAAATTCAACTTTTACAATCCTATTATATATTTTATCATTATGCCGAAAAGTATAATTATATAATAACTTCGCATAAATGAATTGTGAGGGTAGGCAGTCCTATGTATATATGAGAAGGAAAAATTTCCTCTAAAATAAATTTACTATTAAAATAAATTTACTATTAAAATAAATTAAAGTATGTATTAAAAAAAAATGTAAAAAATAATAATAATAGAAAATTATAAAACATTTCAAACTATATGTGCATGATAATTTATATTTAATTAATTCATGGCTATATTGATCTGTTATTATATTATGTCTTAAAAAAAAATGAATGAGAAGTTATATACGTGCACATACAGTGTCCAGTCAGGATAATATTATATTACACGTATGCGATGAAATGCAAAGTATATAGTATATCTTTTACTTTTTGTCTGAGCTGGCAGATCATATTGCCATGAGAGCCAACAGTATATACAGCATCCGGCGAAGTGTCTGACTCTGCTGCCTATATATATGTATGCTGCATGAGCAAGTTCCTTCGCAATGTCATACGAAACACCAACGTTGACATGGATTGCAAGACTGTGTGAAATCTGCAGATTATTAATGTATGCATATAGTATAACTATAATGTATCAAAAGAGATCATCATAATATACAGGATATTACTCACTGTATGCTTTATTGAAATTATATACGATAATCTATATAAGTGAAAAACTTTTCTTTAAAGATTATCTCTAGATAATAAAATACATATTATTGTATATAATGCAGGTTGATGAGTTTTTTTTTAATGTTTTTAGAACACATCGGCATAAGTATAACAATTGATTATAAAAAATAGTTATTAATTAGAACAAGGACGGTATATGGTGCTGACTGAAGCATTAAATTAAGTAATGAATTATTATGTTGATGTTATGGCATTGTTGGCAATTTATTTATATGTCGCGCTGGCTGTATTATAATATATAAGTTACGATTTCCTAAATATTTAGATTCTCAGTATCATCTTTTGGGTTAGGCTGGTCCATTAGAGAGAGAGATGCACCTGCCTTTGTATAGCGCGATGCCTCGGTGGCCAGCTGCCGCCTATTTGCTTGCCTGCTTTGCCGGCACCTCACTCACGCCGCACCGGCGTTGCGTGGCACGCGCTACCCGCGGGCGATTACAATACCCTGAACTATAGGCAACCCGCGCAGCAGTAATGCTCAAACAGTTGCATAACCTGCACGGTGCTTAATATTTTTGTATGCAGTATGGTTTTATTATGTTATTGAAAAAGTGATTAATAGCCTCACAATTCTTCGCATTATTTTTTCTTAGTATTTTTTTTTCTTTTCATTTTCTTCTTTATAAAGTTGTTCATAAAAATTATGTTAAAAGAGACAGAATAATTATGGATAACATTAAAATAAAATGTTAGTAAATTAGATTTTATAATCTAAAATCCTTGAAGTAAAAATTATAATGAGTCTGATGGAGAATTTTTAGCATTACTTATACTTTCTATATCATGATTTTGAAACTTTTTATATTGTTTTAGAGAAACTTATTCGCGAGGGTGGCCAAGGACTTCCTATATATGCAATTTATCCGTGTGTGTGTGTGTTCTAAAACCAAATAAACCAGCTGCCTCCTCTCAGTATATATGGTATAGGCGGTCAAGCGTGGATCATTACCCAACGGTTATATATATATAATCATTACGAAAAATTATAACACTATCATAATAAAACTGATGTGGTTCATAGAGTTATGGTTGAAACTTTTCGTGCAGTTTCTATAATATAGACACATAATATATTGAACGTTAAGACAGGCTGCATAGTGTATAGGGTTCAATTTACCGTAGTGTGTCATGTGCAAGAGAGAAAGAGAGATATTGATTATCGAGAGAGGTTCTGTATATACCCCCGCAGACAGGTATCTATAAAATGCATGCAGACAAAAGGGGGAAAAGTTATTGTTTTAAAACAACTTCCGATGTGACTTTTAAAAGCGTTTTGCTCTCATTCTCTCTCTCTATAGTATTTCTATTTTGAAACTTCAATGAAAAAAAATCAAACTATATGACTTTTTATTATGCTATTGACTTCTGTGATACGTCCATCAAATATAAGCAAATTAAAATAATATTTTAAAAAACTGCAAAAAAAAGGTGATGTTAATGTACTATATTATGTAAATAAAAAGATTCATAATAACTCCATTAATATATTAAAAAAATAATAACAATAAAAATCAAGGATAATATTATATAATTCACATAATTGCATGATTTGAGTTAATTTAATTTGTTTTGCTGTGTAAATTTGCATCTATCCATCTCTATATGACTCCCCGCCCTCTTCCTCTATCATAATTATATATTTAATAGATTGATAGAACATGTGGATCATAATATGCAAGGTGTGCTATAGTGTGATGTAAGCAGGTGGGGGGCGGGGGGACCACGGGCAGGTGCTATTTCATTCTCTCTCTCTCTCTCTCTCTCTCTCTGGCTCGCGCCGCATCAACGGCTGGCTGATCCAGCCGCTTTTATAAAAACAAAGATCAACCGTCATCCAGCGCGCGTGCTACATAAAATTACAATAAAAAAAACGTGTAATTTAAAATTTTGTTGTTATCTAACGTCAACTAAATTTATAAAAATAGACAACAAAAAAACGAATAGTTTTATTGCCTAAATATGACGATTTGCTTAAAAGCCCACAAGAAAAAAATTAATGATATATATACGAAACAGAAATTTAAGTATATACTTCGCAATTTTCTTATACTCTTGCATCAATTTTACGTTGCTATGGTAACCAAAAGTAAGGAGGAAAACAAAATGGCGGCATCTATACTGCAGCATTGCGTCACTTCATTAATATCCCTATAGCGATCTCAAAACAGCAACACAAAAGACCCGCATCCCCGTACTGTTGTTGATGTCAACCGACTCTCCCTTCTTCAATATGTTTTTGTTTTTTTCCTATTAATAACAATTGATTTCTTTACACAACAATAGAAAACAGATTTTGTACCATCCAGTGCACAAAGTCACAATATAACAAAAGAGATCAAAATAATAATGAAAAATTTATCACCACATGATGATCTAATAAAAATTTCTAGAGCAGAACAATTTGTAAAGTAATTCAATAATAAAGATATTTTTTATAATTTTGTTAATGGTTATTATAAGTTAAAAATTTATCTTGTACTTTTTTTTTCTGTTACTATATTTTTTGCCAAGGAATTTGTTTTTTTTTATTATTATTGATGTTATTGTTATAACTTTATATATATACGCAGTGATGATGTTTTTAATGCATTGATTATTTTTATATAAAAGCAGCAATAAAGATAGAAAAGGGAGAGGGGAAAACGTGACAGATAAAAAATTGTGTTTGCTCGTGCACCTTTGTACCGAATAAAGTTGATCATTTTTTCATGAGGCTGCAGATATATAGAAGCTGATTTGTTTGTGCGGCGGTTGCCAAGGTGACCGGACAGGGCGCGCCTCTCTCTCTCTCTCTCTTTATAATATGATCGTCGCAAAGAGCAACAAGCAGCACGCGCCATGCTGCGGAAAATATTTTCAGATACGCAAGATTTTCGAAATACTGCTAAATATATAAAAATTTGCATACATTAATTGATAACAAAAAAACTGCATGGAAATTAGACTGCGCATGTTGGATCGTCCCAAATTTAAGTCCATGAGAGATATAAGAAACATTCTTAATGATCACTCGTCAGTAAACATCTATATTAAAATCAAATAGTCGCGATATTTTAAATTTTAATTTGGAGAACTTGTGTGGTGTTAAAAATATAAAAAGTGGCATTAAAAATTATTATTATTATTTTTCAAAAAAATGTAAAAGTTTAGATTAACTGGTTAGATATGAAGTTAATAACAAAGATAAATCGTTAGAGCTGATAATTTATTAATAATATTTCATGTCTCTCTTGTTTTTCCCTGTGATTGTAATATTGCGTTTGTGCTCTGTATCCATGGTTACCGAATTTCCCCTACTTTTACTTCATCTCTTTTTCTCTCTCTCCACTCTCAGCATCTAAAGAGGGGGGAGGAGCGACGAGACCCGCGGTTGGCGGAGCGTGGCTTCAAGAGCAGGGGGGCATTTTCATTGGTACCAAGATCCAAGCTTTGCTAACTCGTTTATTTATTGTGATAATTTTTGTTACCAAACATCAACAATGCAATGCAATAATCATCGTTAACTTGATAGAGAGAGAGAGAGAGAGAGAGAGAGAGAGAGAGAGAGAGAGAGAGAGAGAGAGAGAGAGAGAGAGAGAGAGAGAGAAAACGCCCATTTTTATATCAAACGAGTGAAAGTTGAAAAAAAAAATGCATCGTATTTTATTCAAAGTACAATAAACTGTCATCACATTTTTTTGAAATAAATAAGTAAATAATAAAAATAAAAACATTATATCACGCTAACATCTCGTTAGCGTATAATAAGAATCTCTGAGAATATTTTATTTCTTCCAATAACAAAGAGAAATTCAGTGAAGTTGTAAAGAAGTACGTAAAAAACAATGATAAATTAATGTAATATCAAAATTGTTTTCTGTGAAAGGGTTTATTCTTGGAAAATTTTCTTATAGTTTTGTTATGACGTAATTTATTAATTTTCCAGACAATGTGATGACATCATTATAGGTACACCATAATGACGTCATATTTGGAAATCTCATAATGGTTACCATGGTAATTATATAGAGGGTTTAATGACGTTATATGAGAGTGGACCAATGACGTCACGTGAAAATCTCAATATAATGCAGTGTCCTCACGTTGCTATGACAACGCGGTGCCCAACACCTCATCGTCACCGCAGCATGTTGCCGCATGCGGTGTCGCCGCAACGTGCACGCGAGCTAGCGAGCAAGCTAACCTGCACCCCCGTCGTTGTCATGGAAACCAACGTGGACGACGCGTCATCTCACGTATCTGTCTGTCTGCGCTTTACCTTTTATTGAACTGCGTATATTTCAATAAATCACGCAATAAAAAACACATTATATAAAGTGCATTAAAGCAATAAAATTTTATATGAAAAATATATCAAATCCTATACCAAACTTTTTAAAATTATGTTTATATAAAATAAAATTTCAATCTAATTTTTTAAATTAAATGGAGAGAGAACAAACACTAAAGAAAAATATTTCAATAATTTGCAAAAACGCCAACAAGAAAAAGAGAAACACGATTTTTTTTTTTTTTTTTTTTTTTTTTTAAATATTCGTGCATGATATTAAGTTTCATGCTTCTGTGAATTTGATGACAGACTTCAAGAAAATGCAAAATAGACACGCCATGTCGCCATCAAAAAAAGTTGGCGCAGACTATACGTTACTAATTCGTCTCTTTATACGACGAGAGAGCACGGTGTGTTTTCACTTGCGATTGTCAATTTATAAAACGATTTTCACTGCATGGGTAGGAGCTAGGTCATATATATAAATATAAAATTTAACAAACAGGATATTAATTGATGTCAATTTATTAACAATAACTAAATAGTCACAACAATGTTATTATAGCAAATAAGGCTATATGGTGAAACATCAAAACAATGAATTAAATTTAAAATATTATTGTTTATAAATTAAATCCTTATTACACGTTATTAATATGACTCATTGTATTAAATATGACATATGTGACGTTTTATAAATAAGGATGTTATCAAAATAGTTTTATCGATTTATGCATTCATGATTTAATGAAATATCATTTGTTAAAACTTATTTGCTGCATTTATTATTATTATTATTTTAAATATATAATTTTAATTAGTTTTTTTTTTTCAAGATTTTTATATACGTAAAATATGACCATGTATTTTGTTATTTTTTTTAAAAAAATTGCAAAACTATAAAACTCCAATTTCTACTAGACAGTAACGTCAATTTTCTGCATTGCCAGCAAGCAAACGCGAAGAAATAAAAATAATCAGCAAGCCAGCTGCATAAAAAAAAATAATGATAAAAAAAGTAAAAGAATAATAAGAATAAGAATCATCTTTAAAAAAAATTGGTACATGTACATATTACATGTAATATATATATGATGAACAAACAAGTTCATGTATAACACAAATTATTTATAATTAATTATTTATTTTCAATTATAATACACTGACCATATTTTTTATCAATTAACCTAAATACTCATCATAACAAATAAAAACATTATTTTGTTGTATAAACTTCCTTTTTTTTATATACAATAGTGTTGATTGTTATTTGATTATTATGACATGAAAACATATGTTATATAATATGATTTCTATCTGGGTCCAACATCAAGAGAACGAGAGAGAGAGAGAGAGACTTGATACAATTATGTATCACCTGGGTGTAGCTATACACAGAAACTCCAGAAAGGCACCTGGGGCGCCAACTGACGTGAATCAAGCATGTGTCTGCTCTGCAGTGAGAGAGAGAGAGAGAGAGAGAGAGAGTATGAGAGAGGCAGATGCTTCTCACTTCACTCAGCCTCCCTCGCTGTACCATCTGCGAGAGAGAGAGAGAGAGAGAGAGAGAGAGAGAGAGAGAGAGAGAGAGAGAGAGAGAGAGAGAGAGAGAGAGAGAGAGAGAGAGAGAGAGAGAGAGAGAGAGAGAGAGAGAGCTCTATAAGGTGAGGTGAGATGTGGTATTCAAGCAGGTAGGTTATTGCAGCATCTTGCAGCTGTTTTTATCATACATATTCCAGCAGTTCCGCTCTTTTGTTGTCCTATATAATATATTGATATAGTTATACATTAACTCCAATTGCAATCCTTATTCCATGAATGTTTTATCAATGTAATTGTGCCTTATGGCAGAGCAAAAAATGCGTATATAAAAATACGCATAATATGCCAATAAAAATTATAACATAAAGTCAGAATTTGAAATTAAATAATTATAAATTATTTTTCTTTCTCCTCTCTCTCTCTCTCTCTCTCTAACAAGAGCAGAATAACATAAAGAACACTAGAATTTCATATAATAATGCCAGGATCCAAAAAGCAATAAAAACATAATAATTAGTATACACAAAATAGCATCGCGTGCAAATTAATTAAACAATCACATTTTTCAAAATCATGTTGATTATATTATGTTACAAAATTAAATTTCAAATTTTTTATATTCTTTACATATAACTATATTATATATATATAAAATTCAGCACATCATGCCAACATATATAACAAAGTTTGCATGCAATAAGAATTTCCTCTCACTCATTTGCTCAATTGCACCACAATATACGATCTCAATATAAAATAGAAATTCCTGCATATTTGAGTATATATTATTGACAAGCAAACGAGAAAGTCACTTTAAACTATACAGTAATCATATCATCAAAACTCATCCTTTTTGTTGTCACCAAAAATTTCAAAATCTTTTATTATACGAGAGAAAGTAATATTTCACTGATTGAAACGCTGCACATTATAAAAGTGTCAAAATATTAATGATATAAAAAACCACAATATTTTTTTTTATATAAAAGCTTATCAATATAGATTTCTCTTTTATAACATCTTATTTTATTAATAGACTTATTTTTAATCGTGCATTTCTATATGGTTTTGAGACATTACATTACATTATATATATATATATATATATATATATATAAAGGTATAATGATGCGGTTTTTGTTTTTGGAGATTTTAACGTGCGCGATCGTCTTTTTATATTATATAGTTAACACCAACTTGTTGTAAAATGTACGCGTGTCCTGGTTATTCGATAGAGCGATACAGAAAATGTGTGTTCTTATATATGCTGCATGAAATGTTTTTTTTACTCAATAATTTTAAAATTATAACACATTAATAATATACGCAATGTATATTAATGAAGTTGATCTTAAAGAATTGTATAATAATATAAAAATTTCTTAATCTGAAATTTACATTTCCTTGATATAAATTTTCTATATAAAAAGAGTCAAAAAATTATATTAAGTATAACCCACTCATAGAAATTATACATGAGTCACTAATATTATTTTGTTTTTATAAGTTGGCAAAACCAACATTAACTAAATTGGCCTATTATCTTCATACACGCCTGTGATAATTTTTCTATACGAAGACAAAAGTATTTATAATCAACCACTTTAATGAATCAAAATTAAATTTTCAAATTAAATATATTAAAAATTTAGCATGATAATTCAATTTCTTTAAAAAATATATTCATAAGAAAAATATTGTTTACACATAAAAATTACTAATTAATCGTTATTATTTTCCCGCATGCGGTAAAAACACTTTGAGACTCTATTTTTGAGGCGACATATGTTTCCACGCACAAATCATACAGCTGTGACGTCACACTAGACAATAATAATTATTGTATTTCATAGTCACGTAAACTTGTTACACACACACACTCACTCACTCACTCAGCAACAGTAATGCTGACCAATCAAAACTGAACTAATTAATAATTATTATGATTTATATCGTGTTCCTTTTTCTCTCTTTTTTTTTTTTAAATGTACTAATCAAGATTTCATGTAACTTATGACATCTTTTGCTATATATAGTATATATATATATATATACCTTTGCGTGTTTTTCTATAATACCGCACAATTCAATGAACTTTAAGTATAATTAATTTTTTTTTTACTTCGTTTAATTATTTTTTTTCTTAAAAAAAGTTTTAAAAAAAATCTACAAAGAAGATTTTTATGAAGAGACAAAAAAGTCATCGCACGAAGTGACACTTTTTTTCCCCTCATAAAGAGAAGATAAATTATGTATAAACTTGACTAACACGATACTTTGTCATTGAAATGACGTGATATTTTGTTCATGTTAACTATCAAATTTAGAACACAATATAAAGAATTGAAAAAAAAAAAAACAAAAAAAAACTATAATTTGTCATCGACTTTTTGTTTTGAACATCTTATTTATTTATTTTTATAGGCTATATATATAATTATTTATTATTCACTTATTATAAGTGAATTTACATGAGTTAATCGTACATATTTTATGTTGCGAGGGAGATAACTTTAAAATATAATATATACGCGGGAGAGATATATAAATATATAGGGAGAGAGAGAGAGAGAGAGAGAGAGAGAGAGAGAGAGAGAGATGAATTCAGTAAACCATACAGTTTGTTTTGATTATAAAAAAAGAGAAAATATCACAAAAAGAATCATCACTCTCAAGTTTTTATTCGATTACCACGCTACTATATCACACTCAAAAAAATATATACATAAAAAAAAGAAGAAGACTGGTTTCGCTTGCGTGCCGACACGGCAGCATAAAAAAATAGAGAGGATTCAAAGATTGCAGCCTCCGAGCGCAGGAGCAAAACCTGATGTGTCTCTCATTCAATCTTTCTTTAACTAAACTCTCCCAGGACCTATGAACCTTCAAATCATAAAAAAAAATATATATATACGTGAACATACAACTGGAATTATTAACAAAAAGAAAAAAAAAGTGAATATAAAAATTCGTTTTTTATTCATTTTATATTGCGGTCTTTATGGTTTAATTTTATTTGTTCACACGTTTTGAATTTCCAGCTGATTTTCAACTATACATAAATTTCAGTTAAGTGATATTGCATAGATACTATAGAGGATTTGAAATGAGAACATTATTTTGATAATTTTTCATATAGCAAAATTTATAATTTTCAAAAATGATGAGAAATAAAAAGGACAATCACAAAACATAAAACGACATGAAATCACCCAGCTTAAATTTCATTGTACTAACCAATGTCATCTCTTATGTGAGATCTACTTTCATTTAATTACCTTAATTAGCCTCCAGTTAGTATTATGAGAGAAAAAGTATACATACAGCCAGCTTACATCATCATTGAAAATGAATGTCATATCTACATATTTATCTCAAGTTACAATACAAGGTCAATTTTAAAACAGAGATCATAGCATCATTTTTCTCATGCGTGAGAGATTGAAATACTTGTCGAATTTTTGTTTAACTCCCCATATATTTTTGGTTTATTTTTGTGAGAAAAATATTTTCTTACATATTATAACAAGTATACGTATATTATTGAAAGTGTAATACGGTTATATCGCGCGGTGAGATAGAGATCTGATGTGTATGATGTTGCATGCTATATCTGCGGGGTTCTTTCTCTCTTTCTCGTCTCTCAGGCAAGCTAAAGTAAGCAAGCCAGCGATCTGAATCCTCGTGGGAAGTGTGAGCTACCTGTCTGTCTGCTTCGCTTTACCTCCTTGCTTGCATCTCTCGTATGTTGTGTATGATATAGAGATGTGTAGCCTTGGGGAGTTCACTCAGAGAGGAGAGAAAGAGAAGAGAGGGGGCAGATATCATTCGCAAAAAAACATCTATATAGATATTGGGATTTTGGAGTTCATCAATTAAAATATATGGTACAATATTAATTATCATATCTCAATCAATGCGAAGTTAATTTTTTTTTATAGTTCAATAACCACAATTTTCATCAATCTATAAGCAATTGAATATATATCAATTGAGTAAAAGATTGACCGTTATATATGCATATATATATATATATATATATATATATATATATATATATATATATATATATAAACTGTGATCTTATGTTAACGGTAACATTCTTATGCAAACACACCCACGTCAGGTAAGTTCTGCCAAACCAACCCCTTCTTAAAAACCTGAGAGAAAAAGTGTGAGATTTTTCTTCGTTTTTCTCAAATACCACCCACGTCACTCAATGTTAATTGTTATTTGTAAAAAAAATCGTATATAATAATAAGATTGTCAAGAAGTAAAAAAGAATGACATATTTTACAAAGAATAAATTTTCTCTTCTTATTTTGTTATATATATTTTTTTCTATTATGAGAAAAGTAAAGTTTGCTAATGATTGCGGTGGCTCAAGGATGTCCACCAAAAAATACATTTTTTTATATATATTTGGTGTGGGCGGGATGTATCTCACGGAATCATTTGATATTATAGTCTCTCTCCCACGGCTCTCTGGTCCACTGCCTAGGCTCTAGTGGCTGCGGTGAGTCTCAGTCTCACTACCTTCAGTTTTACCTAAGCTGCTGACACCGGAAGCTGCAGTAACGTCGGCGGAGAGCGAGAGAGAGAGAGAGAAGAAACGTTCCGCTCCGCTGCGGACATCCTCGTATACTTTGCGTGCACTTCGACATCTTATATTACACACAGTAGCAGGTTCTTTTTTTTTCACGACATAATCAGCACGACATCAACATATATTTTTGCATAATAAAAAAAAAAAAGCAGAAGAAGACAAAACTTTCGATTTTTTTCTCGTATATGATGGTGAAACTTTAAACATGTAAAATTGGCAGGAAACTTATATATAATACCGAAGACAGAAACATAGTATTTATCTTAAGAGATAAAAAAAATACATGGAAGAAAATTGTTTTCTTTTGAAATTACGTAGACAATAAACTTTGTCATGTGAGAGTAGAGAGAGAGAGAGAGAGAAACTCAGGTGAGTGGTTAGTAATGTCGTAAGGAATGGACAGTGGTCATCTTTGCGAGCGGGTGGTCCTTCAAGTGCAGAAGCTTGTAATGTACCTCATGAATAACATTTCTCTCTCTCTCTCTCTCTATTTATTTATCTCTCATATACATTGTTTGCCAAATAACTTCGGATAATCAAATATAACAATTATTATTGCAATAAAATATAAAGTTCATCAACTCTTATCTTATTATGATTGTTGAAAATAATAATAATAAAAAAAATCAATGATGAAAAGGAAGCTAGCTGTGTGGTGGGTGGGTGGGAAATTAAAGTTTCTGGTGAAGAGAGCATGGACCGTGCAGAGAGCATGAGGTGCACAGAACCATGGAGGAGACGCAGGTGCTTCTCTCTCTCTCTCTCTCTCTCTCTCTCTCTCTCTCTCTCTCTCTCTCTCTCTCTCTCTCTCTCTCTCTCTCTCTCTCTCTCTCCGCAAAGTCACAAAATATCTTTAATATCAAAAATATCTTGCATTGTTTTATAAAGAAAGAAAATATTACGCATTGTTAGACATTAAACTTATATCATTATACTTTTTATAAATTTGCACGTGTCTAGATATAATAAAAATTATATTACGTAAAATATTTTATGAAAGAAATACATAATAAATACATTGTCAAACGAAATTTCAAATTTTGTCGTTTTTGTGATGTTATATAAATTTAAAATGTGATTTTTAGTAATTAATAATTAAGTAATAGTAAAGTGCGTATATTTTTAACACATTTACATTTTATATATTATACGTTATAAAAAAAAAAAGAAAGAAAAGAAAAGAGTTTGATATTGAGGTCATAAAATGTAACAATGTTGAGTAGAGAAATTCGCGTCATAAAGTTGAGTGTGCAATATCGTGCTAGCTACCTGGCTGACTGACTTTGCTCGAGTTGATGCAAACAGCGGAGAGTGTGGCGCAACTTCAAGTCCGTGACTGAGCAATGGTCGCATGAAGTCTGCCAGGATCGCCACTGGTCAAAGATAACGTCTCATTATAATGACGTAGTGTAACGCAACGCAAGTGATATAGAGGGGACATTATATAGCAGTCTTTTGTCTTTTATTCTTCAAAGACAATTTTTTTTTTTTTTTTTTTTTTTTTTTTGTAATTAAATAAGTTATGATTCACATATTAATTAGCCTTTCGATGCATGTTTTTATTATTATTATTACTTATTTGTATTCCTGAAATATGACTTCTCTTGTTTGTTTTTTTGTTTGTCGATATATACTAAACGATTGCCAATTTTTTCCGGTATATAGAATATTCAAGTCCAATTTGAAATAAAAATTGGTATAATTTTATGTTGTATATTTTCCTTAATGTATTTTATAATGATCTAGATGCACTTGAAATGAACTAAATGACTACCTTATGCAGATCACTATGATCGTCTTTTGTTTGTCCCTATAACTGTCACGTGACACAACAGGTCAGCTGGGTGACAATGACCTTTTTTTCCTTTAGTGGCGGCGCTGCCTCTTTAGCTCGCGCGCTCGCACGTCCATCAATGCTTTGACGTGAGCGGCAAGCGTAATGAGTATTAACTCTCGCGGTATACATCTTGAGTATCTTTTTACACCTTTATGCATTCATATATACTAACAAAGAAACAAACTTGACCATTATATTATGAGCTTATATTTCGTTTAATTTTTTATTACAGTTAATTAAAAATGAAGTTTTACTATTATTATTTTAGTATGTTTTTTTGTGATACAGAGAAAACGAAATGAATTTATATATACTGTTGATAGTGTTGATTGAACAAGTAAGGGGGAAATGAGGAGGGGGGTGAGATAAAAAAAAGTTCATAAGTTTAATTTACAAGTATAAAAACAAATAATTATAGAAACTAGGACTTCTCTCAAAGTAAATGAATGAATTTTTCTAAAAATCACTTAAAAAAGTGTTTGTAATTTACAATTAAATTGTTAATATATCATGAGAAATATTGTATGTATAAAAAAAAAATCACCAAAAAAAAATATAGAACTGTTCTTTCTATGAACTATATTTTATCTTTTACCGTAAAATATTTCATAAAAAATATATACAGCACAAATTTTTATACATAGTAATGCATGGATTACATAAGACTTCCGTTAATGAAACATAAAATGCACTTATTTACACACATATTCTCACATACAATAATAAAAATATACTTTTTTTTTTTTTGGTGACTTATAGGATCGTATTCCATTGTTTAACAATCGGATTGTTAAAAGAAAAAATATAAGAGGAAAAGAAAGAGAGGAATAAAAAAAGGTTTTTAGTTGTCAACATATATTTACAATAGAGGGGAACGTGAGCATCTCTAAAGATACCTGGACCAAGAGGGAGGCTGGGAACAAAAGATTTAGCTGCAGCTTCCTGTGCAGCTATAAGAGATGCAAGCTCACGAGCATTCATCTCTCCAGGCTGTTGCAAGAAAATTGAGCAAGGTAAAGGTAGTCAAGAAATGAGAGAGGGAGGAAGAGATATATATATATATATAAAAAAGGCGCCGCATTGAAGAAAAAAATATATAACCCACCCTATATAAGACCTTTTTCTTTAGACCCCTCCAAGCAAAAAAATTCAACCTCATCACCTGCATTGCACGAACTCAAAATGCGAAAAAAAAAATTAGCAATAATATTACAGTGAAGTTTTGTAGTACTTCGATTGATGTACCTCTACTAATATCTAATGAATTGACTTTAAACGTATTATGACAAAATGGCATAGTATAAAATGAGGGAGATAACAAAAAGTATATTGTTATGAATCCGCAGTCAACTATAAAATTTACTGATTAATGTATATAGTTGTACTATACTATAATATGTATAGTCGCGATTTTAATTCTACCATGAGATAAGGTATAATAAAAGAGGGATGAGATGAGCGCGTGTTGGTCAGTGGTCAGTCCGGCTCCTGATCCCTCTGATGCAGCTGCGCAGCATCGCGCCTCGCTCACCTCACTCGCGTGTCGCGGGGTGGCGGTACATGCTCTGGACATCTCTATAGTCGCGTGTCTTGCTGACCCCTCCCTTGACCCTATACTGACCGGACGAGCAAGTTATAGAAGGTCCAGCAGAAGCAGCAGTATAGCAACCGGCCCGTACAAGAATATTTAATTCCTCTCTCCCTTATTTCTCTACGACGTAGTTCAATACACAGGATCTTCTTTTTATATTATATTATGTATTTAAATAATAAAAAAAAAAAACTCCCCCATTTACATTTTAACGTGTATCTAACGAACTATATACATAAATTCTATAAAATACGTGTATACACTATATGTTATAGAACCTTTAAAATATACCTGTAAGATTATTTCTTATACTAGTACAAATATAACTAAATTTAAAATTATATAAATTGTTATATAAGTGTTATTGATTCGTGACAGTTAACACTTCATATGGATGCCTACAAGAATTTTAACTCCCCGATAATTGATTACTTCAACATTTAGTTTTTGTATATATATAATAAATACGACAGACGTAATATAAGAACTGGGTAATTTGCATCTGAAGCTGACTTTAACAAAGAGAGTAAAAATGAGAGCAAAGTTACAATATCTCACTCTCATTGAGAGAGAAAGAGAGATATATGCGGGTGCTTTAGGAAGGATAAAAATGTCGTAAACACTTCATAGAACTGATGTGTAAAATTAATATGCGCCTCTCTCTCTCTCTCTCTCTCTCTCTCTCTCCTCTCTCTCTCTCTCTCTCTCTCTCTCTCTCTCTCTCTCTCTCTCTCTCTCTCTCTTCCCCGATTATGCCTCTATAATATAATACATCTCTAATCCGTTAGTAAGTACATACCACGCGATAAACACGAAATATTAATGAAACTTATATTATATACACATATCAATACAACACAATTGAAAAAGGTGACATCAAAAAAAAAAAAAAGAAAAAAAAAAAAAAGCGATGTATAAAGATGCAACAGACTTGCATCATGAATAATGTTAATTATTTATATGTTAATCTCTAATCCAAAAGCCCGCATGGATTAAATAATTTACTCTTTCTTTCTCTTTCTCTTATATGTATGTAAAAACTAAATGGTTTTATGATTATTATTATTAGAGCAAAAAAAAAAAAAATATATGTAATACATTGAATCTCATTGAATAAGTTGAACAAGCATAACAAAAAATCTCAGGTATATAAAATTGGTAGTATCATCTTTCAATATGTTATATAAAAAAATATATTTATAGGGAAGTTTATTTTTTTCTTCTTTTTTTATTAAAATAAAATGTAAAAAGGGTTTGATATCAAATTTGTAAGTTGTCAAATGTAATCAAGATCTTCTTAAAAATTTTTAAAAAGATCGATGTGTGAAAAATCATGAAATCAATTTAGATTTGGTAATTTTTTTATTGTTATGGATAAATCCCCCCATATATGTATATATTAGAGGAGAGAAATTTGAGATGAAACGGAGTCTGTGGGAAGTTGCAAAATTATATTATGAAAAAAGCCACAGAGGGCATGGGGGAGATACTAACTTAATTTTAATTCAATAAATATAAGATGCTATGATATTTTTTTTTCTCTGTAATACTGTACTGCATAATGTAATTACTTATATGCGCACTTTTATTCAATATTATATCATTTTGTTTTCAAGCTGTACACAGTTTTGAGATTTGTAAGTGACTGCAAGCAAAATATTATTATTTAATTTATTAAAGATTTGTTGATAACGACAACCATTCTGCATCGGAAAAAAACTGATTTTCTTTTTAATAACATAATATAAAGAAACCTGACCATAACTGATTTTGGAGTATAGCATCATAGAATTCACTCAAGTATGCATTTTACTGTTATATAATAGTGAGTGATGTATCATTATCATTATGTCCGAATATATAAGATCTCATTGTACAGCATCTGCAAAATAAATATATTTTTTAATATAGCAGATGCGCTAATACACCTTTTCAAAGATCTGTTCATATGATATTTATCATCATAAATATAACAGGTGAAATCTTTATCATTTTTTTAATTAAAAATTATGTTAATTTTTGTATATAAAGGAAAAATTTAAATATTGTCTAATTTTTCTTCTTCTTCAATTCTCAAAAACAAAAATTATAGTCATCATAAATTTTATAATATCTCTGACCTTACTTTATTGTTATAGAGAGATTTTCTAAAGATTGCAATTAATTTTTTTGTGCAAAAAAAATTAAGAGACACACTCGTCATATTTTTGTTTCAAAGTTGCAAATTTGCGAAGCATGCATGATTGTGACCTATGAGGTCACGTATCTCAGCAACTTTTACCCCTAATTAGCATTTAGTATAGTTTAATTAAAAACCAGTTTTATTTGCATATATGACTGGAAAAAAGAATTATCAAAATTATTAATCTAATATTTTTTTTTCATATGTATAAGCAAATTAAATAAGTCGAGTAGAAATTTTTTAAAAGAGCTATTCTTAAAACAATAAGTGGTTTCTTTTTATATAAATTTTATTACAGAAAAAAAAAAACATCTCTTTAATAATTTAAATAATCTAAGTGAAAGAAGAAGAAAAAAAAAACTTGTCAAAGATAGAAGATTCGTCTTTTTAACGACTGTAAATTAAAATAATATATAATTCAAATTTTAGAGATAAAATAAAAATGACAAAAGAATTAAAATCTCACGCTCGATGCTCCATATAATTATTTTAATCACTGAAACATCTCTCTATGGACACACAAAGTCTATATTTTAATAATTATATTAAAAATGTGTATGTAATTTATTTCTATATAGATATACTGTATAGTAGATGAACACATAAACGATAATTTATATTTGAACGTGCAAAAAATATTTTAACCACAAATTTAGGCAACCGTTACTTGCACATTTTTTTTTATTTTTTAGATATAAAACCCCTTTTTCTTTTATTTATTTAAGTAGCTATTAAAATTTGAATGTAATGTTTTTTATGACTGATTAGTATAGACAAAAGGGTTGTGGCTTTATGATTTTGTACCTCTTTTTTGAACAAGTTTTTTTATTAATTTTTTTTGTCCTCTCTCGCTCTCTCCCGTGAACTATCATTTAATGATAAATGCCTTGCGTTAGACATACTTGCTAAGGGATGATTTTTTTATTATTATACGATCGAGGGATGTGTATATATATATACTTATATAAAAAAAATCCTTTCAATATGTCCATCAGCATCTTTGATTTTTTTTTTTTTTTTTTTTTTGAACTTAATGACACTCTGAATAAAATTATATTTAAAGAATCATTCGTAAAAGCCGGGAGAAAAATGTTAAATTTTCTCTGCAGTTATAAAATAATCCGCAGTAATAATAAAGACTATTAGGTTATAGAAAAAAAAGGAAAGTATATATTATACAGTACAATACTTAAAACCACAATTTCATAACATGTATAATAATAATAACAAATGGTAGGGATGGAGTACCTTGATAATAATTGCTATTTAATGTACTTTACAATGTAATGAAATAATTATTTGTTACTATATAAAATTTTGTAATCTTTAATTTTTCTTTTTCTTTACATTGAAAGTGATAATCAAAAGTATAATTTTATGTGAAAATTTAAAAATGTAGAAAAACAAGTTTCATATAAAATATAATATTATTATATGAAAAAAATAAGAATTTATCATATAATAATATATTATATTGGAAGAAAAATGTTACAAAGAAAGAAACGTCTGTTTTCATTGATGAAATTCCTAAAAGATTTTACGTGGACCACCAGCGTTTTTGCTAGCATTACGATCATTCTTGTTTGTAATAGTAAAAAATTCCATTCGTTCTAAAGATGACTCGTACAAAAAAAGTTACAGACAGCAGCCTCTGTATCAAGCATGTTAGTTTTTCTCGTAAAACTTTGTAGCAACAGATATAATGTTCTCATTCTTATCTGCTGTGACATGCATACTATACGTTTCCTCTCGAATATATATGAATAATATTGGCCTGGTCCATTTGATACCTTTGTTATTCACATAAAATATGTCAAGTCTATTTTTTTTTTTAAATAAAACTGACATGAATGTCAATAAATTTAATTAAATTGTATACATAATTTTTTAATAATTAAATTCTATTGGAATTAGACATTTCAATTGCATACACAATTCAAATTTGCCATATATAAGCTGGTGTTAAAAACCCCTTCAAATTAAAAGTATGTGTTATCAGTAATTATTTCCTTAATCATTTAAATTAGAAATTATGCTTAAAAAATATATATTTACATTACGAGAAATTGACGATAATAATTTTTCTAAATTAATAGTTGAAACTGTCATCCTATTCCAACCCCAAATACAAACGAAACAATTATTACAGAAATTTGTAAAAACTTACATTTTAGAAGATGAAGAATCTCATAAACAGGATTGTTGATAACAATTTAGGTCCATATCAACACAAAGATTAAGCACTTGTTATCACAATAATGTGTTATGAAAAGAAACACGAGTTGTTGTTTTTTTTTTTGTACTAAAACACTTTTTTTTATACAAAGATGATGATGATGTTTCTCTGATCTGTAACTCACACACACTGAATTCAGTTTCTTTCTTTCTCCGCCCGCTTACCGTCTCAAAACCTTCTGAAGAGAGAAATAGAGAGGTAGAGGGGGTAAAGGACGGCCGCCTACCGCTGCTGGTGCCGCTTGTGCTACCTTGCTATCATATAAAACTTAAAGAGGTGGGGGGGATGAAAAATTCATAATATAGAGGTTGAGGGGAAGCAGTGCTTGGTTCACTAAAAAAAGTAGGGTGTTGGGTTGAGTCACGAGATGGATATACATTTAAGAGGGTGGTAAGTCGGGAAAAAAAATTTGAAGAGAAAAGGATGATAAAAATCTCCTTATTTTCCCAAATATAACTGTCTGTCCTCTGTCTCGCACATCGTCGAGACTTGCAAAAATGTCTCTCTTTATTTGCTAATAGCCAGACAGTGGAGTGGACCCACATGGACAATGGGAGATTTTTAAGATTATCACATTGACATTTTGCATTTTGTGCAAGTTTTAACTTGTTTGTGAAACTCAATTTTCCACTGCCCATGATGTTATATAAAGTTAAAATTCCCAGACACTATTGTGACTGAGAGAAATCATGATTGTCTATAGTCGTCTGATGTTCTGTACCAGACAGAAACGTTTTCCATTAAAAAGCATTATACTATTATATATTTTATTTATATCGCTGATTGCAATAATGTAATAATAATGATTGTCATTATTCTTTACCTATCATTTCTGACAATAATTATTATATGCACTTATCCTTTATCATGAAGAAAGTCATTATGATTTTTAAGCAAATTGAGTATATAAAAAAATAATGACCTTACTGTGTCATTTCAATGAAATTATATGAATAGTTGTATATTGAATATAATATGCTATATATAATATACAAGAGAGTTTATATTATATTGAAACAATACAAGTTGTGGGGAGATGATCGAGAGGGTTTCTTCCTGGCCCGCGAAGCTGACATCACAGCAGCAAAACAAAGAGGGGAGCAAATGAAATTAGTCTAAGTAGATCATGGTATCTGGTTACTGGTCCATAAGCAAGGCTTCTCTTGCTCGCTATATATTATACCTATAGTATAAGTCATGTGTCACCTATGCCACACATACCGTAAATAGAATTTTTACCTTTGTAGTTATTTTTAGTAAGATTATATTCGTGAAAATATCACGCACTTTTTCTATTTTTAGATTTATAAGCTATACTTGAAACACCTATAATACCTATTATTACTTTTTGTTTAACAGTTTACAGTTTATAGAATTGTAAGCTTATTTTTATCACGAGCTGAGATAGGTTCGGCCTATATACGAATTTATTTATTTATTTTATATACTTTTTTTACGTTTATATTGTTTGTGGCAAATTGCAAAAAATAATAATAATAATAATAAATAAAAAAAAAGATGCTTATATATATAAATGATGATCCAATCGTTTTGGTGTTGCATTTCATTTTTTATTGCAGTTTTTATTTATTTATTTTTTATTTACAATGCCGCGATAAGAAAGCATAAATTATATAAGTTGTTTGAATAATTAACAAAATTCAAATAGACTATATTTATACTTGAATTGATTTCAAAGTATATTTAAGGGGGAGGGTAAAAATGGGGAGTAATAACGTCGAGAAAATTCCACCACACCCCCAAATAAATTATAAGCATCGTCGTCCTAAGCATTAAAAATAATCTTTCATATTGTTATGAGTTTCAAATCGCAGTTATGCTATTTAACATTCAGATTGGCACTTTGCCCACGCAGTTCAATAAAAAGGAGTGCCTCTATATCTTCTCTCTCTCTCTCTCTCTTTCACTCTGCAGTCAAAGCTCCATAATATCATTGAGATATGTTCAGAATTGACAATTTTGTGTTGCGGTCAACGCTTTTTCGCATCACCGCCTGACATGATGTGCGATACACGCGGGAGAGGAGAGATGTACGCACGCATCAGCTATACGAAAATATACAGTTTATATAATGTCATGCGAACTTATTGGAGCATGATGGACCAAACTATATACAAAAAAAATAATAATAATACAGTCACACTCGCATATAAATAGAAAAAATTTCATCTTCTTTTGAAATACAACGCAGATTTTTACCACATTTAAAAAAATATTTTTCTTGTAACAGGAGAATTGTTCACATAATTATATCAATATAACCTTATTCTTTTTTTTTTTTTTTTTTTTTTTTTGTATCTGATACACAGAAAAGAATGTGTGACTGTTGATGCAAAATAATATAATAATACCTTGTGATTAATTTGCTTTGAGTATCATTAAAGTAATACAAAAGTAAGTCCATTTATTTCAATCATCCCTTCTATAGTCCAAACATAAAAAAAAAATATAACCATCTTTTGTTCATACAATAATACAATATGATGAAAAAAATCATAGATCTTCAAAAAAGATATCATTATTAAAAGTAATATTACATTTTATAAAATTTATTCATTATTTTGACATGAAATTGATTATTAGTAATGAATTCTATCTCACGTATGAGTTGTATAATATATTATTTAAAAAAAAAAACTATCGAGAAAATTTATTCAATAATATAAAAAACGTTAAAAAATGTACGGGATGAAGGTGATTAAAGAAAAGCTCATAAAAAAAAATGTTGTTTGGGCAGATCTGGTAGCGTCCGTGACCCACCCCCTTGCAAGGGATGACCCCAGAGTAACTTGCCCTCCCCTACCCTCAAAGTAACGGCCGGACCCAGAGGATCATGTGGCCAACCCTTTGTAAAGAATGATAAAAGACATCAAAATACACATAAAAAAAAATCTTTTTCTCTATCACCTAGAGTGACCAGTTTTTTTATAATAAGAAAATGACGATGCTACACTATCATCTTTATAGAAGATTTTTATATATTTTTTTTCATATATTATCGCTCATATTCTAAAGACATGATTTTTTAAAAGGACAGCAAAGAAGATAAAATATTAACGGGTGTATTTTTCTATAAAGTCTTTTTAAAGAGAGAAGGGTCCTGTATGAGAATGTGTATGCAAAAGATCTTTTTCTTTTTTTAACAAAATCTACAAGCAATGCAAACGGGTAGGTTCATCTTGTTTCTTTATATACATAATATATAAACTATATACAAGTCCTTTGGTTCTTTAAATTATATAATATAGAATTAAGCATCGTGTATGGGATGAAAAGAATTTTATTACAAAATGTGTAATATTTTAAAACTATATTACTGCAGGAAAAAAAAAAAAATATATATATATATATATATATATATATATATATATATATATATATATATATATATATATATATATATATATATAATATATATATATATATATTATATAATATGCAAGCGGTGGAAAAGGTCAGTTTTAACGGAGAAAAAAAAATGCAGTGATATAAAAAATTTTATTTATTATAAAATATCATGAACTATATTAAAAAATATCAATCGCATAAAGTTATTAAATGTTTTATTGATATCTAGAGCCATCATTATATTAATGCTACTTTTTTTTTTACCTGGATTTCTACAATTTGTCTTTTTTTTTTTTTTTTCTTCTTTTTTTTCAGGTTATGATAATGATTATAATATACATTCAATTTTTTTTATGTCTGAAATAAATCCATAATGCAAACACATATAAATTTAGATTAAATAACGAACTTGAGATGAAGCGAGAGAGAAGAGAGAGAGAGAGAGAGAGAAAAGAGAGAGTTGAGAGAATAAAAGAGGAAGAAAAGTGCATACTGATACGAGATGGACAGTGGTCCTTCTTATAAATAGAAATCCAGTTTTTTTAGGTGATGTCCGAAAGTTTTGTGGCCCGGGCCAAAGTATAGTATAAAAGAATAAAGTGAGGGGTCAAAATTTGTGGGGTGCGTGAGAAAGAGTGAGTGAGCAAGACTGACCAGTACTTGTTTTACGTCTTCTTAGTCCACCCTATATATATAAAAATACATGTATAAAAAATAAATATTATATATTTTTTATATCAAATTATATTTTTATAATAATTTTTCTTATATATATGATGTTCTCCCCTCAAAGTAATTTTAATAGCAGCGTTTCAACTATATTAGAATACCGTGCAAACTAGATGGCAACCTGTAATATACGTTAGCTATATTTTTCTTATAAGAAAGGGGTGAACATTTTTTTTGGGTGAAAAAAATCGTTTGTAATATGCTGACCCCACACATAAATATCTTACATTATACAGAGTGAATTGAAATTTTATTTTTTAACGGGCATTTTAATGTCCATCTTTCTAAAGCTACTGTTCATTCATATAATAGGGATTGATTTTTATAAACAATCAATATTTTTCAACCGTCAAACGGATGTTAAAACAAGATTATTTTTTATACTACATAAAAAAAAGTGGGGCGAATAATGTGATTTTATATTTGCCTGTTATTTTTACATTAAATGTTATTATTTCTTTAAGGAATTGCTTGCATTGTTGAAAATTCCAGTTTCATTACATAAAAAAAATTTATATAAAATATCCTTTAAATATATATAAAAAAAATCAATTCTATATGTGGAAGTACATAGAATCACATAACATATGGGATTAAATACCCACATAGTATATAAAAAATTATCCGGATAAAAAAAAAAAGGATATAGTAACACGTTTGCATGATGTCAACTTTTTTTTATGTTTTGTTTTTGTTCTAATGCGCAAGGTTACACAATTTCAATGCTATTATACGTGTTGATTATTGTTTTTATTTTTCAATCAGCACATCAAAGTGATTGTTATGACTTTTGTATATATTGACTCACGCGCTTTTTTTTTTTTTTATTCTAAAATTATAAACAGACTATATGTAAATTAATAATAATAATTATAATTGTTTTATTTAGATGCTTTAGAAATTTTAACATTGCATTTCAATTAATTTGCATAAACAAAATCATAAAAAAAAATTTAAAATAAATATAAATAAAAAATTTTATTTCGAAGTAACGCATCATGGAAATTAATATATTGTGTCTGTTTCAAATATATTTCATACAATTCTAACATTACATTATTTTCTTAATTAAATAACTAAATAAATCTACATTATATCTCAAACATTATTGTATTTAATTTGTTATAAATATTTTTTATTCTATGATTATATTTTAATTTTTACTGTATATCTTCATGACAAAAAAAATATATATGTATTTTTAGTATAATGAATTCTATATATAATTACAATTATATGTACACCAAATTAGTACAATAAATAAATTTGCATGTATAAGAAAACATAGTATGCACATACTTGTTGTATGATACAAAGCTTGTTTACAAAATTCCTGTAAAATAAAATTAAAATTCACATAAATTTAAATAATTACGATGGTTAGATTGATGTTTTATCAAAAAATAACATCGTGCACAAACATGAAGCCAAAACAAGAAATGTTCATCACATATTTATTATTATAGTGTATGATATACAGTTAATAATAAACCTTCTTATCTCTCAGATTTAATTACTTCTCATTTGGTCAAACTATCATTTTTATTTTTAAAAATAACAAGTTCTCTATGTAATATACTTTATATATAATATAATTATATACACGTTAAGTTACATTATATGAATATAATTAAACTCATCAAAGGACCATGCAAGTAAACCATAATATTATACTTATTTAGATTGTTAACTCAAAATAAAACTTAAATATCGACACAGAACAAATTAAAAGTGTTCTTATTTCTTTTGTTCATCTGAGAGAAAAAAAGTTTTAAAAATATACAAAACGTGTTAATTAGCTAGAGAGAAGTATATTTTTTTCCCTCGTTTATATGCTTGCTCTGGTTATAATGATATAAGTAATGATAAAAACGAGAAAATATATGAAAAACAACAAAAACTAGATAAAATACGGTAGCCAGTTTTTGCACATCGTTTATTATAATGAGGTAATAAAATCATAATTTTTACGTTAGTTTTTGCTATTATATGTTATCTTCTGAAAGCTAGCGGGGTCAGTTCACAGTCAACAACAAACGCACTCTAACTCTAAAGTGAAGTGGAAAGAGCGGGGGTATCAAGTCATTTATATGCTGCAGTAATAATTTCACGCATATATTGGAGCCAAGCCAACAAAATTTTATTAAGGAATACATTTATCATTTGATTGTGATTGCAATTATTATGATACTTAATTATATAGAAAATATTAAACAACAGTCTTCCTTGTTGCAGTTCTTCTCTCTCTATCATGTATACATATTATACACCACATGACACACACGTGTAAAAATCACGATGTAATGCTTAATCAAATAGAATAGCTCGAAAATTGTAATATAAAATAACATTGAAAGCAAGTAAGCCAATTTTTTTATCATAAAAACTTTATTTAAAAAAGCATCCCCAAGGAGAAACAATTATGATATAAAAAATACTGATAATTATTTCTATATGCAATATAGTATAATTATTATAAAAATGCTCGGTTAATGCGATGCATTTCCATGAAAATTATATAAATTATATTCGAAACCTATACATGCAAATATTACTTTGCTCCAAATTTATTTTTCTGTTTTTGACTCTTGACATTTTAGTATATATATGAAACAGAAAATGATTTAATATGGTTTCAAAGTTTTAGGTGCTGTGAAATTTTTTTACTTTAAAAGGTATGAGAGAGAGAGAGAGAGAGAGAGAGAGAGAGAGAGAGAGAGAGAGAGAGAGAGCATTGAAAGTTCTTGAGCTTAAAAAACATTGTCGTCTGCGTTGATGACGCAACCTCAGAGTGTTTGAAGACAAAAGAGAGAAGCAAAAGCAAGTATAATATTATGTATATAATAGTTATAAAGTGGAGTGTCCTCGAGTTTTCTCTGCATGTCCCCGTTCTTTTTGTATAGCGTGTTGTTGATAACAAAGTCAGTCTCTCCTCTTGTCCGTGATAAGAAGAGTCCCTACCGTGATGTCCAGCTCACCTCACCAGCAAAACAGAGCAAAACTCTCTCGTCGTCATTCGTATAGTTGTTGCTGACTCAGTTGAGAATTATCACTCAATATTTTTCTTTTGACAATCTAGGTTGACTACTTAATGGACTTATTTGTATGCAAAAATATTTCATAACTTTTTTTTTTCTTTCTCTTACGCAGTCATAAGAGGGGAGCTATCATATACTGTATGTCACTTGATGGGTATAATCTTATAGAGCTATATGAGGGTAATTATTAACACAGTGGAGGTATGGACATCGCAAGTTTTGCTCTCTTGATAACATTTAACATCCGGTCAAACACGGAGAAAATATATAAGTCTTCAATTCTGAATTGAAAAACATTGAATTATAATTGCCACTGTCATTATTATCATTTATTTATTGTATCAGTATATAATATTTTTTTAATATAATATACTGAAAACTTTCAATTAGAGTTGCTGGGTTTCAATTTTTCACGCACCAAAATAATAATATAATTGATTAAATTTTTTATTATACGGTTTATTTTATACGTATATCGTTCACAATAATCATATTTCGAATAAAATTAAGGGATTTTGTTTTTGATAGAAAGTAATTCAATGTACCTATGAAACTGCAATAATTCATCAAATACTATATCATTCTCCAAAACACCGTTCTTCATGTCTGTCAGTGTGCAACGGTGATGATACTATGGATGATGCTCATAATAACAAACTTCTTTTTCAAAAATGACAGTGATAAAGTTAGAATAATTAAGCCATGAGAGAAATGAAACTCATATATATATAGGCACCTGACAAGTTAAAGAAGGTCACTTAGATTATTTGTCAGTGTAATGAGCAAGATGTGTCAAGCTGTGTCCTCACGTATGCCTGCGCGCTTTGCTCGCTCACGGTGAGGTGAGGTGAGGTGACGCCGCGCGATATATGAGAGGAAGTGGAGAGAGAGAGATACGGGCAGTAAAAAAAAAAAAAGTAAGCATATTATGAGCTTGGACGAGATAGGTACGTATAAGAAAAATTAAATTAAAAAAAAAAATAGAAAGAAAGAAAGAAAGACTCATACGTGTGTATGTGTGTGTGTGTGTGAGTTAAGTGTCCCAGTTTCAACACGTCCTGTCCAGTATTATATATGAGTGTGGGAGAGAGAGCAGACACCAATGTATTGTTCTCCTTGACCAACCATGACATGACAGACATATAACCAAAATTATCTGCGCAAATCAATTTTCATAATAATGTACTGTCTGACTCCTTGCTCTCATTAACTGTAATATATATAAGAGTATGTGCAAATTTTAGATTTATACAATCTACAATAAGACAATACATAACATAGTTTTAAAATTACATATTTATTATATTATGAATAGATTTCAGTTAAAATATACAATAAAGCTCCCCCTCCCCTCCCTAATGCATCTTAATGAGCATGCAGAACGCTTGATACATTAAATATACATATAGCAGTTTCTATATTATCTAATATTTATTTCAAATTTCTCTATAATAAACCGTATTAAAACCATAATATTTATTATATATGGAGATTTTTAAATTTAAATGAATAAAAAAGTTTTCTCTCTCTCTCTCTCTCTCTCTCTCTCTCTCTCTCTCTCTCTCTCTCTCTCACACACACACACACACACACACATATACACTTTTAATGGTCATGTTAAATTCAATAAACAAAAGGGAGCTATATACGTGTGCAAATTAGGATAAAAGGATATAAACTCAAAAATTAAAACTTGGGTCACAGATGCATAACATTTTAATATACGCAGCATTTTTTTTTTTTTTTTTTTCTGTGGTATCAACCTAAAAAAAAAATTCTTTAGCAAGCAAAGAAATAAGATCAGGTGTGTATTTCAATTAAAATTTCCATTATAAACAATGGCATCCTGTGTCAACATAATTATACAAACTCAATAAAAGTATAAGAAATAAATGCAAATTGATTGCAGTGTACGATAAGCGGGAGCAAAAGAAGTAGATCCAAAATTACATCGTCCTGTTGGGTTTTCTCACGTGTTCCAAAGTTGGCACCTTGTGGGACAAAATTAAACCGGAAGTTTCCAATATTTCTATCTTATATTTAAAAATAAGACGTTGGCTTGACTTAATTGTAGAGCTATTTAGAAAATAAACAAAACTGTTTGTTTGAATCTTGTCATCTTTTCTAATTGCTAATTAAGAACTCTTTAGTCATTTCACGCAGTGTAAATTGTATGAGTTACGTAAATTTATAACGTGAAATTTGATGCTTGATGCTCTTACTGCAATATGGTTCTCCATTGAAGTTTTTTTTTTTCTCCTCAAATTTTAGTATAGATGCATTAAAAAAGAAAAGAAAACTGCATCTCTCTCTCTATATTATATACAATATACATACATACATACATGCCAAATTTGAATATGATTACCTTATAAGTTTATTAAAGTACTTTTCATCAGAAAAATTCCGTTAAATTTATACTTTTTATTTATATTTATTATTCTTGTTGTTGTTGTTACTTACTTCATAATAATGAAAATATAAGACAATATTTTTTACTCTTCGCGTACTATGTATATAATTTTATAGCAAGGTGAATAAAGGTGTTTTATAAAAGTTTTCCTACTTATTTGCATAAGTGGGGTGGACAAATGTGAGTCTTTCTTGATGGAAAGAAGTTTTAATTGATGTAAATGTAAGATTGTGGAAAGATTCGCTATAACTTCCTTTTCGTTTACGTCAAAAAAAAAAAAAAAAAAAAAGTCTGCAAAGTGACAGGGAGGTCACATGTTTTTAAAGTTACTTAAAAATGAAGTATATAATACACTGCATGCACATTATAGGAAGAGATACATGCAAAGGTGAGGCGTTGATGCTCCCACGGCGATGCTTGGACACCTGGCTTAAACCGGAAATGACGTCATATGCTCCTCAGGAAGTTTTAAAAAGACAAAAGTCAACCCTTTTTCGTTGATCAAGAACAAGTGCATCTGCTCCCAAAAGTCAATCTTATTTGGTAATTTTCAACAACTGCTGCTGCTGGCTTTATCTCATAACAATTATCACGAATATTAAAGATGCTATATTATAAGTCGACGTTCGTTATTTTATTTATAATAATTTTTGCACATTTCTACCACCTGGATATATATATACATATTATTGGCTTTTTCTCTTTATATATATAAATTATAGTATTAAAATATAGTAGTTATTTAGTAATGAAATGAGAACAAGCAAATTAGACATTATTTCTAACAAATTAAAAGAAATAAGCATCCGCCATGAGCTCAACAAATTACAAAATTCATTGCTCTCTCTTTGTAAAATTGTATTTCCATTACACTAATGAGCCAACTAATATATATATATATATATATATCAGTGTAGTAGTCCTAAAAAAAATGCCAGGTGGGACGCTTTTATATGGGTCCAGAACACAATACGGGGGGCAAGGGGGGCGCAGCCCCCCTTTAGCCCGCCGCAGGCGCGAATTTTTTAATGCCACGCCCATTTTTTAGAAAAATAATACAAAAATTACGTAATATAATAGTTAAAATTTATACTGACCAAATTTTTATTGATAACGCATCAAAATCGACACGAAAACTACGATTTAAAATTTGTTTTCAATATGGGCATTCATTTTTATTATTTTTTATTTGATTTTATAACTGCCCACTCGATGATGTTGGGTGGCTATTGGGTACAATGGGCTCATACTGAAGCCAAGATGCACGCACCCTGTCACTACCCAAAATTTCGTGACTATTTTGCTAGGAGGCGAGTTGATGGCTATTTTCGCTATTTAGGCTTTTGGCCCTGACGGCCTCCATCGGGTTTACGTCCACTCCTGGACGCGGTGGAACACTTTTCCGTGAGCTCATTGAAGCCGGATGCCCATAGTTACCAAGGCACTCAAGGGCGGGGTGGTTATTGGCCTCCCAAGCCCATGTCTCGGCCGCCTCACGTCCGAAAACGAGAGCTAGGCTAAGGGGCTTTAGACAACAAGGCCCACCCCACACCTAGGTCCTCTCCTGAGCGGTGATGGACGCGACCCCGGGCCCTGGAACCGTACGATTCAGGGTCGGATGCCCAATAGTTATTATTAGATACTTGAATTATGTTTTTGGGCACTGAATATTCATACATTGAGGATTGAGGTTATGTTAATATTAAATCTATATATATATTAAAAATGTAGTTAAAAACGTTATGTATATTATGTTTCTTTTTCCAATGAAAAAGAAAAAAAAGTATAAAATATGAAATATATTATAGCCTTTCAAGATTAACACGCAGCAATATTTTTTATTTTGCGTTGAATATTGCTTCGTATGAACTATTTAAATGCCTAAAAAAATCCAAAATCTAAGAACGGTACATTAAATTAATAATTTAAACTTATTACACATCTCCATAGTTAAGCTCCTTAGAGAAAACAAACCTCCTGTCCTTTTTTTCGATTTGCGTTCCATAATTATTTTCTATTAACTTGACAATAAAGGTTTACTCTGAGAATTAAAATATAATAATAAAAAGAAAGTCAAATCAAAAAAGTTATTCGTAAATTTCTGGATAAACCGAAACTGCATAATAATAAAGTGATGAAAATAAAACTTTGTTATAGAAAGAAAATTTGCGAGCGTAGCAAGTGAAATTTTTTGATAATTTCAACCAATTAAACAGCAAAATTAGTCAGGAAATTTACAAATTAGGGCACATTTTGTCAAGAAATCCGTCCCACCGCGTTCCCTTGGAAATTTTCCAGGTGGGACGGTCCTGACTTTTTTTTTCGCCAGGTAGGACGCCGTCCCACCGCGTTCCCTTAGGACTACAACCCTGATATATATATATATATATATATATATATATATATAATATATATATATATAATATATATATATATATATATATATATATAATATATATATATTGGTATTTTATATAATATATGTTTAGGTTAAGGTTTGCCGATAGCTCCTCATTATCCATGATAGATTAATGTTCTCACCAGGAGTAATTAATATATTTACTGATTTTTTTTAAAAACTATAATTTTGCAAAGAGCTAAGAAATGTCAATTTTTTAATTTATTGTGACTTGGGACATTTGACGTATTTTGCAGATTTTCTTATAATATGCATGATGCACGAAAAGGAGGGGAAAAAATAATTAATGTGCTTATGGTAGTAGAGGTTAGTAAATTTTATTATTATATGACTCGCAACATTATATTTACTTGCATCTTTTGTTCTTATCATAAGACTGTATCACGCTATAGCACAGAGAGAGAGAGAGAGAGAGAGAGAGAGAGAGAGAGAGAGAGAGAGAGAGAGAGAGAGAGGAGAGAGAGAGAGAGAGGAGAGAGAGAGAGAGAGAGAGAGAGAGAGAGAGAGAGAGAGAGAGAGAATGAGAGGGCAGGTGATGTGCATGCGCACCACTGCGTAACGGCGTCCCTCTATAAAGGTACTCTCTCTCTCTCTCCGGCTCCCTTCCTCGCCATCTTGGATCATGCTGAAATCCTATAAATTTCAACAGAGGACACACAAATATTAAAAAAAAAAGTATCATGATATCACAAACAGATTCCAGGAAATAAGATTGTATTACATTGTATATTTTGCTGCTTCTTTACGCGGAACTATAGATCAAATAGGATGATTTTTCATTATATTTCATCCTTTTCTTATTATATTACTATATTTTTAAATTGCAAATTTTTTTCATTATGAAGTTTATATATATATTATTATATCGTGTTTCATTTTTATGTGTTTTAAAAAACTATAAAAAGAGAATTTTGGTGAGGAATGAAAACGTGCGGCGAAGCAAGGTGAACCTGACCAATCATTAACTCTTATCTTTTTCTGTTAAATTTCCGGCGCTCTTGCACTATACGAGTGAACGCGAGAGGCGTTCATCATATCATAATAGTAATAATAATAATCAAGGGAGGTCAAACTCTCAAAGCTCGCATCAATTTCAACGCAAACATTACTCTTCTAACATGCTTAACCACTATTTTTAATTTAGATTCGATTTCTAACGTGATAAAAAGAAGAAAAAGATCACGTATTATTAAAACGTTTAATTTCCTCTTTGCATAATCATTGTTGTGTTCTTAAATTCTAAATTTTAAAGCTTTTTTTTTCTTTTCCTTTTATTTATTTATTATTATTTTTTTTAAAGTTCAGTCTGGTTCAGTAAGATTTGATTTATAAAATTATAGATTTGCACTGCAATAAAAAAAATTTTAGTATTCTTTCGCAGGAAACTTTTTTAAAGTCATACAGAATAAAAATAAGTCAAAAGGTCATTCATATTTCTAATAATATATTGTCGTATTATATATTATACGATATACGTAACTTCGACGATATGTGCATGATATGATGCAAAGTATTATACTTTCACCACAAACATTATTAGTGAAATGATCTGCATGCCAAAAATAAATTATATATTATAAGTTGGCAATATAGTTAAATCCAAAGAACAATATTGTATTCTCTGAAATCAATTCATAGTTTTTCCCGCCTCTCTGATCAAGATGATTATCTTATCCTTATATAAATTTAAAAACAAATAATTTTTATTTTTTTTATTTATTATTAATATTATTATTTTTTAAAGCTTCTTTTTCCCACATAAAAAAAAATATATAAAAAATAAAATAAAAATTCACAGTGATGCATCCCGCATATTTCCGTTCTAATAATTACAGGCACATATATTTTTCGCGAGGATGTTAAAACATCTGCAGTAGACATAATTTTTGCATCCCATATAAGCATAATGTATTATCTTCTTCCTTTTATTATTTTTTTTTTCTGTGACTATGTATCATACACACAACATGTGCGACATAAAAAACTCGTCACGGACTCTCTCACACTCACCGTGTACTTACAAGCAGGTTTTATAAAACAACTTTTTTTTTCTTCTATCTCTCTCTCGTAATTTTTTTTAATGTAACGTCCGGAGAGGTGATTAAAAGCTACCCCTCTTATATATAAAAACTGACTCGCATATAGACTCTTTTTTTTTTCTTCTCTTATCTCACGTTTATATTTCTCTCATACATATCTGTTTAATGTATTCAATATGATGGTCATAATATTTGACCACTCGGACTTGCAAATTTATATTTGTATTAATATTTTTTGCTATAGTCATAATTTCACGCAAATTTATTTAAGTGGACACAAGGTAAAATAGTTCCCACCGTCGATGTGATCGTCATTTTTTTGTTATTATTATTTATAATCAGCGATGTGAGAATACGTTTTTTTTTTTTTTTTTTTTTCGTTACTCGCATCTTCATAATATATTATATATATATATATATATATATATATATATATATATATATATATATATATATATATATATATATATATATATATATATATATAATATA